>CM060950.1:255168923-255526423 GCA_030765055.1 Mantis religiosa
ATAGATAGATAGATAGATAGATAGATAGATAGATAGATAGATAGATAGATAGATAGATAGATAGATAGATAGATAGATAGATAGATAGATAGATAGATAGATAGATAGATAGATAGATAGATAGATAGATAGATAGATAGATAGATAGATAGATAGATAGATAGATAGATAGATAGATAGATAGATAGATAGATAGATAGATAGATAGATAGATAGATAGATAGATAGATAGATAGATAGATAGATAGATAGATAGATAGATAGATAGATAGATAGATAGATAGATAGATAGATAGATAGATAGATAGATAGATAGATAGATAGATAGATAGATAGATAGATAGATAGATAGATAGATAGATAGATAGATAGATAGATAGATAGATAGATAGATAGATAGATAGATAGATAGATAGATAGATAGATAGATAGATAGATAGATAGATAGATAGATAGATAGATAGATAGATAGATAGATAGATAGATAGATAGATAGATAGATAGATAGATAGATAGATAGATAGATAGATAGATAGATAGATAGATAGATAGATAGATAGATAGATAGATAGATAGATAGATAGATAGATAGATAGATAGATAGATAGATAGATAGATAGATAGATAGATAGATAGATAGATAGATAGATAGATAGATAGATAGATAGATAGATAGATAGATAGATAGATAGATAGATAGATAGATAGATAGATAGATAGATAGATAGATAGATAGATAGATAGATAGATAGATAGATAGATAGATAGATAGATAGATAGATAGATAGATAGATAGATAGATAGATAGATAGATAGATAGATAGATAGATAGATAGATAGATAGATAGATAGATAGATAGATAGATAGATAGATAGATAGATAGATAGATAGATAGATAGATAGATAGATAGATAGATAGATAGATAGATAGATAGATAGATAGATAGATAGATAGATAGATAGATAGATAGATAGATAGATAGATAGATAGATAGATAGATAGATAGATAGATAGATAGATAGATAGATAGATAGATAGATAGATAGATAGATAGATAGATAGATAGATAGATAGATAGATAGATAGATAGATAATAAAGCTCTCAAACTATTATATTGGACGATGAATGATATGATTCTTAAATTAGTGCAGGCTCCACAGAGCTTAGAGCGCTGCCATCCTTATTACCGTTACAAAATATGGAATCCTAATACTTTTTAATACTTCCGTGTTTAGTTAGCTAACCTGGGATGGAACTATTTCGTAATTTACTACGGACATTATCAACTCGTGGGCGTTCACTACTTCTATAATAAGTCGTGATGAACAGCGGGTAAGGCAGCTATTTGTTGGTCTAGCCCAGAAATTTTGTGCATTATATCACTCAATGTTACAAGAACATACAGTTGGCACTAAGAATCATATATATTATACATGATATGTATCATATGATATATGTTTGTGATATATGTTTTTAACAGGTTGTCTAGGTGCTGTCTTTGAAATTTCAGTCCCATTGCAAATTCTTTTTTTCTGTTTTAACATTTGCTTGTCTTAGCGTTCTATGATCCAAATTGCTTCTTTCCATTTCATATCCGGACGGGACTTATTTGAAAATACGCTTTAATTCAGGGGATATCAAAACGTATAGGTGTTGCCACTGAAGGCCCTGTATTGAATTTTTGGACCTTAATGAAATTCCTTTCACACCCAAGTACGACAGAAGAACTTTCCCATTTAAAAGATATTACTATTGTGAAATTGTGGAATATAATCCAGAGTAAATCTGAAACGGCTGGCCTTGCAAAATAAAATGTATCAGACAGAAATTGCAAGATCTGGACTCTATGTGAAGTAACATTTTGTTTATCTCTTAGACTTTACAGTTATTTAAAGTGATCCAGAGTGTAAAGGAGCTTTGAGGACATTCCTAGCAGATAAACATATGTATGTCATTTCTCATGAAGATGTTTCAAAAATATAATAATTTAACTAAAATTATTAGATCCCATTTTCGAGAAAATCGAGATATTCTAAAAGGGTTTCCATTTAAGGGTAGTTTGTTATTCGGATACTTTCTTGAAAGTCTTGCTTGTCGTCCTTTTAGATGCGAAGCTTATATAAAGCTTTGGTATTTAACGTACTTTTCTGTATTGGGTTATTTTGAGAGGATTTTCTCCATATTCGGGTGTTTCATTTCCAAAGGAATCTCGACATTGAATTTTTGGGTCCAATGCAATTCTACAAAATGTGCTATTTTAAGGCTAAAATACAGACCAACGAAAAAACCTGTACAACCTTGCAGTTTAAATATCCCGCGTGTTTCCTGACTGACTGACTGACTGACTGACTGACTGATCACAGCGACACGCCGTCTCGTGCAACACAAGGTACACGTAAAAGATTGCAGATGGCGCTCACGTTATATTTGCAATTTGTATAGGTATGTAACTTAGTTATTAAGTACGCTTTGCAACATATTGGAACAGTGATGGTTTTGTTTTAACTGCAAAGCTGATGCCAATATGAACTATAATAATTTAGAGATATATTACAAAAAGTATTTCATATAAGGCAGAAAAGGCACATTGTGTTTTGGAACTGAAGTCTACAGAGAGTTGTAAGCCTATTCTCGGCATTTCATAGCTATGTTCGGTACAATAGTCTTGGAAATTAACATTTGCAGAATTAGAGCCATTATGTGTGTACATGTATTTAAATTAATAATTGGAAACTTCTGTTCATATGTAGTACCATGCGCTAACATACATTTTGAGGCAAGTTTTCAATATTGTGACTTTGTGGGTTCGTGAAATGAAAAGTCCAATTACACAACTCAACAATGTTCTTTATTTCCACCGACTTACAGTTAAACTCTTGCCAATTACACAGAATTACGTGCTGCACACAATTACAATTCACCAGTTCGTCCGTTACAATTTCACTTGCACTAGTAATTAAGGACAGTACTCCGATACACATACACAGTTACGTACAGTCTTCCTTTGCACAATCTTCTCGTTCATTAACACGTCACTGACTAACTCTTACACCAAGAAATGCGACTGTCTCCTCACTCACACTAAACTTCTGACTAGCTGCAGCACTTTTTATAGGCATCTCGCCGTCTTCTCGGCTTTTCTTGTTCCCAGGCGAAGATTCCAGTAGATGAAAGATCCCGTAATTTCCAGAACAGGTGGAAGAGAAACAGACCGCACAATCATGTTTTTTCCCCCAGCCATCCCTGTCACCACTATAAGACGGACGAGGGGGAGGCGTGATCCCTTAATGTCTACTAAACTGCCTTATTGACCTGGCATGTAGGTACATGACATTAGCAATAGAATATGTTTCACGTGATTAGCGGTAATTATGTGAGTGGAAAACAAACGACTTTTGTCGCTTGTCAGCTTAGTTGTCTCTCTCCTACTCTCTCTCTCTCACACACACAAACATAAACACACGGGAATGGAGGGGCAGTAAATGAGAGAGAGAGAGAGAGAGAGAGAGAGAGAGAGAGAGAGAGAGAGAGAGAGAGAGAGAGAGAGAGAGAGAACCGCTTGCTATCTCACATATATACAAGATATCTTTCCGCAAAACTTTTTTCTTTCAGTTGCCTGTTAATATATATTTGTGGTGTAATATTTTGGACGTACTGCAATAGTTCCTATATTTCAGATTAGGAAACAAGTGCAGCGAGTCAATTATCATTCTTACTTCCACATTACCTTATTCACAACTCATGTTTTTCTAACTACTGGTTCAATGTATATATAGGTATATTACACGACAATGCAATTTTAATTTCAATTTGTTTGTTTGAACTGGGTTTGCGAATGGTGATTCTTTACTCAAATTATTATTCAAAACTTTCCGCCTTTCCGCCTTCCCGTCCTCCCGCCTTTCCTTCTTTCTTCACATTGTTTATATTTATCTGAAATAGTCGTCTAAATAGAATGCATATCGTTCTGTATCTACTAGTACGTGGCGGACTTAATAGAAAGCTGGGTGCGTTGCTCTGCTCCCCTAACGATTTCAGGCCAATCCACTTAAACATTTGTACAAATTCTATTATTGCTAATTATTTGAACGTGCAAGTGAAATATAACCTATCAGCCTTGAAGCGATAGTCCAAAACTTACAGAGCTGGTTGCTATACGATGGGTTTGATAGTCGCTCCCTTTATATAACAAAATGCCAATTAGATACGATTTGAGAGGCAGAGGTACAAGGATTAGGAAATTCAAAGGAAGAATATGTCAGAAGTGGTTGATTCACTAAACGGTTGGTTTCCACGGGACGTAGGTACATTTTTGTGCAGTAACACTGGTACTATCTTACAGTTTACCAGTCATGGTAGTCATTTAGAGTACGGATGTCTTCAGAGAACATATGGCAATCATTCAACACATACACTTAAATGCCAATAAATAAATTAACAAATTTAATTTAGTTTCGCATTATTAAAAGTCTATCAGAAAATCAAAATATTTTATAAATGTTAGATATAAAGGCAGTTCAGTACTAGGATATTTTCTTTAAGATCTTGGTGGTGCATTCGGGGAAGGTCCTGAACTTATTACAGAAATTAATAGAGACCCCCTTTTATGGCCCCATACTGATATAGTTAACCATGTACATACACATCAACAGAGAGGGAGGGATTCTGGGAAAGACTACCAGACATTTAAAAATTTCAATTCAGAAATTCAGATGACCTCAAAACGTGCATTTCTGTAGATACTTCGACAGCGTATTTTCGGCTGAAGTGCATAGTTAGCTTGTGTAACTATGAAGTGCAAGAAGTAAAAATGACGAGTTAATTTTGCATTAGCAGAGATTTTAAATTCAAACAAGTAGTAAAGAATAGCGTAGAAACTGTTAATACATCAAAATGTATGTTATTAAAATAATGAGTTTTAAATTTATTGTGGCATCGTTTTTGTATACTTCTATTGCTTTACCTATTATACAAAATCAGGAAAAGGAGAACTGCACGTTATGTTATCCGAAAGCCGAATATCATTTAACTCTATGCTCCCTAGAGTTAATGCTCATTTGAGCACCATTTCCCTCATTTCATTCATTGTCAAATATAACTTAATGTTGGTGGACGTAAATTAAAAAAATACATGTTACGTACAAAGGGAATATGAGCATTCCGAGTCCTTAAGGGGAAGTCAAGTCCATAACGAGCTGGTCCCTACATGGACACACAGTTTTGAAATTTCTCACTCTTTGAGTTGCCTAGAGATAAAAAAGAGTTCGATTAATAACTTCAGTTTTGAGAAGTAAAGGAATTGAATAATTCAAATACATAGCAAGGATATCTGGAAAATGGTTTACTACGGAAAAGAGAAACATCCACGAACATTAGCCCCTAACTTCCCTGTGCGACTGCACAAGCAGCAAAACAATCACATGTGACGTAAACAAGTAAACATAAGGATCCTTTCACTGTAAGAAGGAACACAGGAGAACAACCGGTTTCCTGATGCAAGAAGTATTTATTTAACTTGGCCAACATCACTCACGTATCAAACATAATAAACTGCAGTCTCTTTTTGTTTTGGAAGTTACTATTTTACAACCTTTAAGCTAAAAAGCATCCAGAAATAAATAAAAGATTATAAATATAAGAAACAAAACCAATGAGACAAATGTTGAACACTACAATAAAAATGCCCTGTAATGATTGATTAATAAAAATAAATGTACAGAATTAATTAACGTAACAGCCAGATTCAGGAATAAATAAACAACAAAATTATACCGCTGCTGTGGCATATCAAAGGGCACAGGTCTTGTAGCGAATGTGCATCTTACAGACATGAGATAGCAGAGGGCCGCCAGTAAAAAGGTAAAATGGAGAAGTAGTAATTGCTTGAAGTCTATCCTCACAAAACAAAAGAAAGAAAACGTGATATTATCGAAATTCCGTATAAAATTTATAAAATTTTATATAAGAAGGTATAATATAAAAATATATAGTATAACAATTCTATATAAATACCAAACTGTATCTCAATTATATCACTGTATATACACTTTGAAGCCAAATCTTACTGCATTAACTTTCCCCATTATTAAATGAAACGCACACAGCGAAACCCTAGAATTTCATATTCAAAATACAGTTAAATGTATGCACAAACACGTGTTCCACCAGAAAAGAAGGAAGAATAAAAACCGAGTCAACCTAATGTATACTATATGTGGAGGAAAACTCAAGATAAGGAAAGCGTAACCAAAATGATTGAAATTTTTACTACTGTAAGTCCAACAAGGAAGTCATGAAAAGCACTCGCTACTTACCCAGGTTCACGAAGAACCAAAAAAGAATACCGGTACACCAAGCACCAGCAAAGGTCAGCTCTCTCCTTCTCCGGGTCACGCTCAACAAAACACACCAAAACTCGTGTCCAAACGACCCAGCCAGCCACAACCGGGCAACCAATCCACGGGCGCCAGAGTGTCCCGGATAAAGGATACGCTCAGAAAACTGAACGCGCCGGACCAAAGGGAGTAAACACCAAGGGCCCAACCTGGGTAAGGCTATGCACTCGGTGCAACATTAAATAAAGTACCTGTTTGGTAACAGGGAACTCACAACATGTATTTCTACCGAACCCTCGGAATTGAATTGAGGAGAATGTAGGTAATATATTTTCTGACTACCACATACTACTATCCCTCAATAAATTAACTTTCTGACCTTTTATTAAAATGCCCTTTTTACTGAGGTGGTCTCAAAAGGCCTATATCGGTTGATAAATCGGCATCGAAAATTTGGATGGAATATAATACCTCCCCTATTAATTATGTATGCTAGAGAACGCAAAAAATATAACATAAATTTAAAGTTACAGAAAAGGACCAGGCATTTGAAAATACAACCAGTGCTAAAGAATTGTGCGGAAAATGATAGTGGTGCAAAAGTAAGTTTACATATTTAGAAATTTATTTGTATGTATATAGCTATGTAATTGCAATACAGAACTTTAGTTTAATTCTGATACAAATTATGAACAAGCGATACATATGTTATGTAATATCCCAGGATTTTATGTATAATAATTTCATAATTAAAGGAATTGGCACTGCGTAGTCGAATTGGATATATTTATCGACTTCCCTATATATTACTCATTGTGCTAACTCTCACTGGAGATATTGTTAGATGTTGTTCTTTGTCTCTGTGCATGGTGCGGAAGTGTACCTTTTAGGCTGCGTCGAATGCGTTTCCGTCTCACGTAGAGCTCAGGACCGAAGTGCTCTTACTAGAAAAACCTACTTTCTGCCATCACTAGACATCTAGGTATTTCTGGAGTTTGCAAATTCACATAACGAATATCAATTTTCTGTTAGATGCTAACTATCCCCACTTGAGATCATTGTTCAGAAATTCATGTTCCGGATCTAACATTAGAGACGTTTTCTCCAACGTTTCGCATGCCAAAACTTATGCGAAAGCATGCGCTCTGCCCTTTGGTCAAAATCTTATAGCCTGCTGTCAGAAGCACGCATGAGATTTTAACACATGGTTTTTCCCCGACTGGATGGCACCAAATTTGTTTTGAGGGCAAAACAATAGAATAGGGTTGTTTGATTACAGGTATTACAAAGGGAGATTACAGACATTCGTAGAGCGGCCTTTTCGCTGTGGCCCTCTCTGGAGTATACGCTAGTATTCTGGCACATATCTATTCTGGTATACGTCATTTATTTATATTTATTGTTTGTGTTAATGTCCTTCTGATATCAAGTTATATGTCGTCTCAAAGTTCCTAGTTGACAGGGGCTGCGTCATTGTTTATTACTATTAACGGACCACCAGTACATACCTGGACCCCAGAGGACTATATAAAAGAATGTATAGGAAGTCATAGGCACGCCGAGGACAGAAAAAAGCAGGAAGGCGAATCTACATTGCAGCATTCTGATTGGTTCTCCAGGATCTGGAATTTTTAGGTGAAGGCCCCCACTTTCTTTGTGAGGAATGCGGCGCTTTTTATAGAACTATGTTGATATAAATTATTTTAATGGAATCCTCATTATTTGTTTAGTATGTCACCTGTCATAAATCTACAAAAATTATTCTCACGCTTCCTATGATTAATTATTTACGTATATTGTCATCCTCATTATTATTGGATTCATTTATTCACATATACGACGCGGGGCTACGGACCCTGGGCTCATTTGAGCATCATTTCACCCATTCCATTCATCGTCTGGTACGACTTAACGTTGGAGGACGTTAACTACAAACAAAAACAAACAATCTCCCCACCATGTTGTATCGTCAGCCTTGTAGAAGCCTTGTTGTCAAACATACTAACTCTAATTGAAGGTTTGCCTCTTGGATTTATTTTTTAATGGGCCATTGTGGAAAATAACAGATGAATCAAAATTTGGTATTGGTGACCACGTTGTTTGGAGAAGCTTCCAGCTTCGATAATTTTGTGTGTGAAATGGAAAGGGGCAATCTAGATCTTAGAATGCTGAGACAAGCTCAGTCACAAGAGCATAAAAAATACAATTAGAATAGAATTTCAAAGACGTCACCTAGACAACCAGTTAAATACATTTGACCATCACTTAAAGTCTACAGTATTCCCTTATAACTACAATTAGATAATGTCCATCTTAAAGTAGATAGAGAAATAAGTAAGACTTGAAGCTTTCACAGCCAGCATTACTAATCAAGGCCTATATTTATTTAAACGTTTATATAGATAAACATGAAGTTAGTGGACGAATAAGTTAGGAATATATTTCTTCCCCGATGTTTCTGGATTATCCCACTTCCAGCTGCAGTTGTGTGCGGGGACTGGCGATGTGTACTCCACTCCGCGATATTGTACCGGCCATTATCATGAACAGGCCCTTGTTTCAAGAGCAGCGCAATTTCTTTTGTAAAAGTTATTACAAATGGGAATCGTCAAGCCTTGTTTGCACGGAGTATATTGAAACTTTACCTGGTGGAGTGCCTCCTTACAGATTTAAAATTCACGAGATTGTGAAGAAATTAGAAACCACTGGTTCTGTAGCAAACAAAAACCGGAAGCGTAAACGTACAGTGTTAACAGGGGAAAAGTTAGATGACATAAACCCAAGGTTTGTACGTTCACCAAACAAATGCATCCCAAAATTAGGAATACAGGTGGGAATTTCATAGTATACAGCACACAGAGCAAATAAATTATTAAAGCTAAAACGGTACAAGTGTCAAGTGTCCATGCTTTAAAACTAGGTGAGAGAGTATCACTAAAGCATTATTGAGAATGATTTCTTTCGTCAGTAAATGATGGTTTAACTTATCCACAACTTCTCTTCTTTTTCGATGAGACGTGGTTCTATCTCAGTGGTTGTGTCAACACCATTTAACAGTCAGTACTTGGCCGCTGAGTATCGACATCGCGTCCAAGAAATCCCTCATTATGATCGGAAATTTGGAGATTGTGTGCTTTTAGTGCTAGATACATAATCGGTCCAGTACTCTACGAGCAGACTGTAAATGTATAGGGGTACCGAAGTGACATTTTTACCCAATGTTATCATGAGCTGGGAGAGCAAGAGAAAAGATAAGGATGATTTTAACAAGAATCTGCTACTGCCCATACAGAAGAGGAGTGCATGAATAAAATTATAGAAGTGTTTGACGATAGAGGGATTCGCACCCCAGATCTGTTAGTGCGTGACTTTTGCTGTGGGGTAACATGAACGTTTACAAGACAAATCCTCATAAATTGGAACAACTAAAACAAAATATTAGAAACGAAATGGAAAACATTACAGTGACCCAACTTATTCGTTTGAATCAGAATGTGTTCGCCCAATATAATGTTTGTTTATGCGAGGATAGACGACATTTCCATCATCTTCTAGAAGCTGACAGTGTTATACTTGCTTTACTCGCGGAGTTCATGTAGAAGCAAAACTGGATGTGGCGCATCCAATCGCGCACACGTAAAATGCCGTGCGCTCTTTAGGATTTAAGTGAAGAACCCTGCACACTGCCACCTTCCAGACATTTTACAGGAAGTGGCTTAGTTTGGGGTTGGTGAATTATGAGACGATTGTATTCTTTTGTACACTGCACCAATTCCTTTAATTATAAAATTATTATATATACAAATCCTGCTACATTACGTAACATAGCCCGCCTCGGTAGCGTAGATGGTAGCATGTCTGCCTCCCATTAGATCGCGCAATGTAACACGAACATTCATTTGTCACTAAGAATCACTTTTAATGGCAAATATTTCGTTACGATGATTCATTTTAATTACTTTATTTGCCATCATAGCCAATTTGTCAATAATATATTATTTTAATAATTTGAATAACAATTTGATCATTTTCATTTTAAATATCTGTACATTTATAACCTTCTAAATTTTGGAGCTGTTTTATGTATTATTACTAAATATTTAATAGTAATTACAACACATTTAATATATATATATATATACATATATATATATATTGTTACGTGTATAAGCTGAGCTAGATTTGGAAATTTCGGTATTCTATAACATGTATTGATTCTAACAGAAATGTATGTCAAACGTAAATTCCGCTGACTAGCAGACTGTTGGCATAAGGAAATTATCCACATGTGACCCAGACTGATTCTGCTGACCAGAAGAAATAATGGGTCAATACAGGCTTAAACATTCTCGCAATGATGCAAGCGGTATGATGCAAAATTAATAGTTAGTAGGAATCGCTGAATCGACTTTTTGTAGAACCGCTATTTAAGCCTAGTAGAGTTAACCCTCAGTGCGAAACGTCGCAGGGATGTCAGAGGAGACTCTGCGTCGGTCCCTGTGAAAGGTAACATAAGTATTTATCTGACAGTGTGTCTACGAATACCATAACCCCCGCCGGACTGAGCAGATTATACATCTCCGGACAAGCCCCGCTATACACCTGACACATCACCAACGGTAAGATTATATTAAATAATTATGTCACCAAGTATTACCAAAGCACCCCGGGTCTCTTCTAGACTCAGCGGATACTCTGTATAATAACTAGATTTCTTAAAATAGAGTTAGTCGGTTTTGATTGATATTTTTTGTTTTATTTTGCTCTACCATCCCTATATAGCTACACCACCAGTTGTAGATTAGGTTTGTAAGTATTTCAAACCCCCTTACAACCCTGGTATGCGACAATGTGGTGTCGGCCCCGGGGTTCGAATCCTATACCTTGATACCTCTCGTAATTCCTACCAACACCCCTACCTTCACACAGCTTGTGGTAGAGGCTGCCGGTTTCTACCACCCTTAAGGTCAGAAATATGGTTTCGATCCTTGTACCTCCAAACACCCCTATCTTCATGTAATAGTATGGCAAAGTACCAGGGTGATCTATTTTGCAACAGTTAAATAACGATTTTCATACTTAATATTCTCTTAAGTTTGCTTAAATTTTATTGCTACTTTTATTAAATATATTATTTTCAAGTTTAATCATAATAGTATCTTGACTACCCTCCCAACCCACCCTAACAGAGTTTAGATTATTTTACAAGTGTGAAATCAGTTTTATTATAAGTAAAGTATTGTAATTCACAAATAATTTTTGTAATTATAATTTTGTCACATATAGATTTTCCAATAGCAGACATAATAAATAATGTCAAACACTATTTTTATGTTTTCTAACTTGAATAACTTTTTTTCTTTCTTTGCAAACTCAAAGATTAGAAATTTAGTTCTGTTTGTTCATTGATTTCAGGTTGAAATTGTGATAATGATGCAATCTTTTTGTGTTATGAATACAGATTATTAATGCATAGTTTTTTCAGGTTTATTGCTTTTGCATTTTCTTGTGTTGTTATAATGATTGTATGTTTTATATTGGCATATTTGTTGTGTGTATTTGATGTTTTTTGCTGTGGGCTGAATGTGAGTTCATTGACTTTTGTAAGCACTCCTAAGTTATTGGCTAATTACTTACCTGTTCCATACATTCCTGACAAACGGAGAAGTTTAAATTTAGGAGATTTAACTGAATGTTCCTTTGATATACAAACTCCACCAATTCTCTCAAATTCAGCTACCAAGTCGGCACTAAGTCACGAAATAATGTATCCAACAGTTCTCTAGAAGAGTTCTTCAACTCGAAAGAACGTAAACAATAAATTTCCATTGTCTTTAGCAATGTCGTTCACACGTCCAGCTATTGACCCAGGAATCTTTGAAGGTCGATTAGGACAGCGCATTTTTGCTTACTTGTACGACTTTGACTATGCTTAATTCTCTAAAATATGATTATGTTTAATTTTAGCCGCGTCTTCCCCATCATTATTCTGTGTAACTCACCCACCCACTAATTTTGAACTTTTTGAAAATGTAGCTTAATTTTGTTTGTTTGAACCACAGGTTGTCGTGTTCCCTCAGTTACTAAAAAATCTTTCTGGCATCATTAATATATGTGATTTCATGTGGTTTTTTACAACTTTTTTTAATGTTTCCGAACTTTAAGGTTTAGTGCAATGTGTAAGCTATCTGTTGTCTATTTACAGCATTTTAAAGGTGATGTTCAATTTGAATAACGATTGAGATAAATCCAAATCAGTACAATTGATAGAGCCACTGTGAATAATGTTTGATTTGTTTTATAATTTCGCAACATATATATATATATATAAATTATGAATTTCATTGATAATGAAGTATTGCTTCTGGTTTCACTAAAACATATTTTTATAACTTTTGTTTCAAAATTATATTTTCGGTCATCTTGTTTCCATTTGCATCCCCTTAAGGCATTACTGCCATATAGTGATCATTATTGACTGTATGACTACTTTCCTATGCCACTAAGTGTGCGTCATGTGTGTTTAAATGTCATTTTTTTCTGTAATGCTTGTGGAGGCAAGGACTATCAGGAACCATGTGTGTTTGTGTGATTTAGGAGAGAATGTGAACTGACGACTAATATATACTTATAGATTTGCTGATACCAACTCTTAGATTCAGTCGCGAGACATATTAAGAGCGTATCTAGCACTTAGATATTGCGCGCGTATGATATATTTTATTCGTATATAATGTAGGATGAAGTTCCCTACCTTTAGTTTGCCAGGCAGTAAAGCCTGATGTTAGTAAAGCGATACTAGGATAAGGGTTAAAAATCGCTAGATTCCCCCTAGTATAGCGATTAACTTTGCCTTCCATCAGTCAGGTTAGCTGCGAGGCCCTGGTTGTGGACGTTGGCATATTAGTTATGTTGATTAAGAGATATGTTGAGATATTAATGATGAAGAGATATTATAATACTGAAGACATATTATCGATGCATCGTGATATTTTAGCACGAGGATGTGCTTCTTTTTGTTGACTAGTGTGTGTGTGTGTCTGTGTGTGTAAATGTGTGTCCACTGAGTTTTCCTGATATTAGATATATTAAAGTAAGTCATACCATTTGTTAATGATCACATTAATTTAATTTCCCCTCTCTAAGTTTTTGTCCATGCTTAATATTTATGTGAAACCTCTTTATTCTAATTGCATCACTTTAGGCACTTTATGCCTACACAGATATGAAATAAAACCACAACAAATCCTATATGGTTTTCCGCTACTTTTGTAATATTTCATATAAATTCTCGTTCAATAAGGTGATATTATTAATCTGAATTCCTTAAAGTCATAACAATCCACAAAACTTTTTTTTTATTCTTAAAATATATCCTGAGGAGCAAAGACACGTTACACATATTTCTTATACTTATTTAACGCATTTATTCTTGCCAGTCTCCCGTGATCTTTTAAGCAAATTCCCTTAAAAATGTTATAATAATTCAACAAACAAAAAAAGGACAACAGAAGCAATTACTAATGTGTTCCGAACAACAAATATTATTAATTATAACTCCTAGAGACAAAACTAGAATATTTTCAAGTTTCTTTCCAGATTCTTAAAAATCCTCAACGCTAAATGTATTATTTTAATAATACCAACTTCAAGCCTTCATGATAAAATTTTCAAAATACAATTACATGTGAAGTTAACATAATTTCCTTTCAATCCAATGTTCATCACAATTTAAAGTAAACAATGCCTCTCTTCTTACGTCTTCGTATTTACAGCTAGTTAGGTAATATTAAACACTGTTGATGAATATGCTAAATTCATAAAGTCAACAAAGATGACACACCCGGCTTCAAAATTTTAATTTCGCTACAAACAAAATAATACTCCGTATTTAGCATATTATATTTCTTGGTTTTGCTAATATAACCTCTCCAAATCCAAAATAATATTTAACTTTCTCTAAATCACACTTAATTAATTAGTGACGATTCTATGTCAATTTGAAACTTCAGTGCAAATCATATATTTGTTTCAATTTGTTTTACTCACCTTTCCCACGGCTAACAGCTAATCCATTTATAAACTCGCACCTTCATACGTTTTCCGAACACCGTTTTTATTCCGATTATACACTTCTACCTTTTGCTTGAGCTAACTTTCACTATACCCAAACAACTATAATTTCCACCCGATAGCACGCGACGTATTAAGATGACATTCACCCATTAAACGATGGAAAACGATTTAACACACTGTTACTTTACTGCATTTTTTTCTCTCCCAAAGTTATAAATACGTATAACTGACCCACAAATCTAATAATTACAGATATGTACACGCTAGTACGCGGTGCTCATGAAAATGGCACACTGCCGACTTTCATAGGCCAACAAAAACTAAAATACTGACGTTGCGATTACACTGTGAAATATGAGACTTTGCAAGCTAAACGTTGATCGACAGGAAAGACAGACGTGTTCACACTAAAGAACAAACTTCCATCGTGGATAAGTCCCGTGATTCATATCTGACACATTATTCTATTTTCAAGCAATACAACGTTATAATCATAGTTTCTGAATAGGTATTATTTCTAACACGTATTAATATTATTTTCAGCAAAAAGCCCCTTCCTTCACCCGTTATTATAGACAACTAATTCCCTTCTAAATCATCACTCTTATGAATGATTATTCGGTTATACCCATTACTTCCCGTTACTATAAACTTTTAGCAATGTCTCGGCAAATGGATTCCCCAGCATTCCTCCTCTGGAACATTCGCCAGTATGACAAGGCACACATTCAGCCCTTTTCTTACCCTTCCGAGAAATAAAAAAAAAAAAAAAAAAAAAAAAAATAAAAAAAAAAAATAATAATAATAATAATAATAATAATAATAATAATAATAATAATAATAATAATAATAATAATAATAATAATAATAATAATAATAATAATAATAATAATAATAATAATAATAATAATAATAATAATAATAATAATAATAATAATAATAATAATAATAATAATAATAATAATAATAATAATAATAATAATAATAATAATAATAATAATAATAATAATAATAATAATAATAATAATAATAATAATAATAATAATAATAATAATAATAATAATAATAATAATAATAATAATAATAATAATAATAATAATAATAATAATAATAATAATAATAATAATAATAATAATAATAATAATAATAATAATAATAATAATAATAATAATAATAATAATAATAATAATAGTAATAATAACAACAACAACTACACCAGCGGTACACCATGTTTTTTTTATTATAAATCATTTCAATGTGACCTTATATTCTCTGTGCTTAAAAGTTATAAGTTATGATCATTGTAACCAAATGCTTAGGATTTGTTAAGATAATGTATGTTTGTAGTATCCTTTGACCTTAAGAACAACCGCGAGGCGTTCTTAGAGGCTATTTCTAAGTGTCTATAGATTCTATTAGTAATGTGTTCTGTTCCGAATCCATCGCAAGATTTTCGGAAACAGTTTTAGTGAATATGTATGCATATACCATGGTATCTTCAAGTTTCAAGTTTTCAAGCTATAAGAGTTTTGTGTATGAGCGACAGAGGGTACATCCTTTGGTGTTCGCGAGATCCTTAGGTTGTGTATGCCTCTCATGTTGTTTTGATATAGATAAAGCTGTTATAATATAAAAGGGATTTTTTCACGCGAGTGATTTCCCTATAAATACTGATCAGTGTAAATAAAGAAGTTGTGAAGACAAAGTAGCATAAATGTTTAAGTATGAATGAAAGCTGCGCAGCGTGAATGTGAAGTTTTTGCTGTGGGGGAGACGTCCCTCAATCAGGTTATAGTGAAGAATGATGCTAGTATAAAAGAGAATAAATAAACACAAATCCTAAGATTTAATAAATAATTGTATTAACAATGATGATTCACCAGCAAGGAAAATGATTGAAAGCAAAATAAACAAAAAGAAAGGCACAGATTTTTTTTTAACTAAGGTGTTACCTAAGGTTCTAAGTCATAGAACTCAGCTGTTTCCCCAATTCTCCTTTAAGTATTGATAAATAAATCCATGATTTATATTTAGTTTTTATCAAAGCAGACTGATCAACTTGATTAATTATCGTGGTATGCTAATCTTAGGGTACTTCCTCTTACACCACTCAGGCTCTCCAACATTTATTGAATTCAGTGGGCAGCACATAGCTCAAATACATCCTTTGACAATATTCATTATGAATATGAGACATGACCAATGACCAAGATTAAACTAATCGTTATATTAAGTTCTGTTTACAGGTCACAGCACGATGAGATCTACAACCTACAAACCCCCTCCCCTTTCTGTTGCTGTCACTCATAATTACCATGCTATAAAAGCATGCCTAAATTTGTTAGGAATTGATAAACAAGAGAAGACTTAACTATTGTCAGTTAACATTTCATTTATAAGACAACCCAATGCACTATAATTTAACACTTGTTTTTAACATCCAGTGACAGTAAAGTACATCATATCTCCAGATAATAAGATCGATATTATTTATCGATATCTTTGATCACACTTTTTTGCGTAAAGAAGAAAATAAACATTATACCTCTTGTTTAAACAACCAGTGCTAAACCAGCAAATGTCAGAGTTACTTTTGCTATATTTATGTAAAAAGATAAAGTTATAGGATATCCTTATAGATTGTAAGATGATTGTATCAATGTCACTTCAATTACCATGTATTATGAAGGTATGTTATGTAACTCTAGAAACAATCACTTCAGTAGCATCAAGATTTATTGTAACAA
This sequence comes from Mantis religiosa, assembly GCA_030765055.1. NCBI lineage: Eukaryota > Metazoa > Arthropoda > Insecta > Mantodea > Mantidae > Mantis > Mantis religiosa. Next base: position 255,186,085 of record CM060950.1, read on the forward strand.
AATAGAAAGACAAGGTTAACTCTGATATTTGACTGATGTTATGACAACAGTAGACATTTTTAGGCGTAGGTCTAATCCAGTATATAGATGCTATTATGGCAAGTCATTAGACATGATTTTTGTAAATAATGCCCTATAATTTATAACAAGTACTACTCTTTAAACGAACTCCATTTTTCTTTAGCTAAATTGTTATCATTATTACTACTAATTATGTATAATTCATTTGTATAATGGTCTTATGAAGAATACTTGTAATTTATTTCAAGTTTATCACTAATGTTTGAACAACCATACTTAAGTGGAACATCTATGCAGTTTTTATAGGTTATTTACTTATGTTATTCAGCCATAAGGCAAACATAAAATTTCATTTTTTGGGACTCTATAAACTTTAACAAAATTTATTTTTCCTTCTACCTCTAAAAATGGTTCCACATAAATTCCATACATGTTCCATTTATGTTAATTATATATAACCATAATTTGTAAATAGATATAAGAAATATTCAGTTGGTAATGTGATACCTGAAAATCCCTTTCAATTTAATTACATTCCCGTGAACTTTAACCCATCCTCACCCCATAGAAATATTCTTGTGCATCAATCCTAACTCTGGATCATTTGTTTTCTGTTGCGGCATGGATGAAAAAACACGTCGAAGCATCAGGAAACACCACCACCATAAGGAGAAAGCAGAGGAGACACCTGGGTCCCTAGCAGTTACTCTTTCCTGGGAGAACCAAAGCACCCTAGATGACCAAGTATCACATCAGGAGTGGCACCCAAGGCTACTCGCGTCTGGAAAGGCACTTAATCTTTCCAGAGGACCTCCTCAACTTCATGGACTCATGGCTTTCGCAGTGAAACCCTGGGTAAAAGCCAAAACAACTCTACCCAGCAAACTTTTACAGTGGCTCAAGTACAATAACTTATAAGTCACTCTTTCGTGTTCTCACCTGCAAGAACTCAGACCCAGCTGAGGTAGACGAGTGCAAGCTAAGGGGACTATTATAAAAAACCATAAACTCCACTTTCGAACTTTTCATCGGCTCTTCAGTACAGACTTTTCCAAGCAATACCAAAGAGCACCGTACGCTTGAACACGATATCATATACACAGCAAGCCACAACCGAGGTTCTTCTGGAGCAGGAAGCACATTAAACTGTTTTCTCTTTGAAGTTTACATTACTTGTGACAGCTAGGGCCTTGTTAGACAAACTTAAAGTATCAATTTTAACCCTTCAGTGACCAAGTGTTGTGAAGTGTCTCCCAAAACTATAAACTCACAGTGGTGGAACAATGTGTTTCTATGGAACTATGGACTTCATTCAGCGTGGGATACTTCGAAACCAACCCGCAGCAGCTCATTCCCATTTTCCTGTCCTCTGATTTTCTTTTTCAGGTGTTACAATTATGACTTTTCAAAACAAAAAAATATGTACATGTAAATGTTTGTATGCTCTATTGCCTATGTAAGTGTAAATTATTATTTTATTTATGTAAAAATCTTGTTATCGGTCGTTTGGATTTGCTGAGGGCAGCAAAATCTAGACGAGCGGGATGTGTTAAGTGTATAAGCTGAGCTAGATTTGGAAATTTCGGTATTCTGTAACATGTATTGATTCTAACAGAAATGTATGTCAAACGTAAATTCCGCTGACTAGCAGACTGTTGGCATAAGGAAATTATCCACATGTGACCCAGACTGATTCTGCTGACCAGAAGAAATAATGGGTCAATACAGGCTTAAACATTCTCGGAATGATGCAAGCGGTATGATGCAAAATTAATAGTTAGTAGGAATCGCTGAATCGACTTTTTGTAGAACCGCTATTTAAGCCTAGTAGAGTTAACCCTCAGTGCGAAACGACGCAGGGATGTCAGAGGAGACTCTGCGTTGGTCCCTGTGAAAGGTAACATAAGTATTTATCTGACAGTGTGTCTACGAATACCATAACCCCCGCCGGACTCAGCAGATTATACATCTCCGGACAAGCCCCGCTATACACCTGACACATCACCAACGGTAAGATTATATTAAATAATTATGTCACCAAGAATTACCAAAGCACCCCGGGTCTCTTCTAGACTCAGCGGATACTCTGCATAATAACTAGATTTCTTAAAATAGAGTTAGTCGGTTTTGATTGATATTTTATGTTTTATTTTGCTCTACCATCCCTATATAGCTACACCCCCAGTTGTAGATTAGGTCTGTAAGTCTTTCAACCCCCCTTACAACCCTGGTATGCGACAATATATATATGAATTGTCTATTGGACTGGTAGGAGGTGAGTGTTTACCTCAAGTATCACTTTAACTGTGCATTTGTAGTTTATTGTCGGGATTACTTCTTCTACTATTACATTGATTACATTTAAATTTGTTAATTTTGTTTTAACTTTGCTGTAGCTCAAAACAGAATTATAATGTTTAGTGTTAGGTCAAGATATATTTGTCTTTGTGTTATATATTAGGAACGGTTACTGTCAGTTGTTTTATTTGCTGGTATTAATATTTGCCTTGTCAATAATATTTTAATTATTAACCTTCTTTTAATCAGTACCATATTTGTTTTAGATAGTTCATATTATTTAGTTATTTATTATCCGAATGTAAAGTCTTATAATGTCCGAATATTAGGAGATGTAGCTATTGCGTGAATACTGTAATATAATATTACGTATATTACTTAGATTGTATAATAAATCAATAATTTCGTTATCAGCTGTACTAACAGGGATAGTACTGATCTGGTACACTTACACAACTTTCTCTACTCTTGTACAAACCCTTACTTCTCTATCTGATTCAACATAAACATTATTTTATTGTAGTTAAAGGGGAATACAGTAGACTTTAAGAGACAGTCAAATGTTTTAAGTGGTTGTTTAGGTGACGTCTTTGAAATTGATTTCTAATTGTATTATTTAACTTATCTTGTTTCACCGTTCTAAGATCGAAATGGGTATTTCATTTGTCATGAAGATTTTAAACATATATTTATTAAATCCATTAGATTCCATTTTGGATAAAACTGAGATATCCTAAAAATTTTCCATTTAAGAGGTAGTTTTGTTATTGGGAGGCTTTCTTGAAAGTCTTGCTTGTTGTACTTGAAGATGCGAAATTTGTATACAACTTTGGTATTTATCGTACTTTGGTGTATGGAGTTCAGTTGAGCGCATTCTATCCGTATTCATGTGTTCCAAAACTATACATTTCCAATGTAAACCTGACATTCAATTTTTGGGTACAATGCAATTATACGGAAAGTACTATTTGAAAACTAAAATAAAGCCCAACGAAAAAAAACAGGTACGAACTTTCAGTTTAAACATGCCGCGTTTTTCCAGACTGACTGCGATCACAGCGACGTGCAGTCTCATGCAACCACAAGGTACACGTAGAACTTTGCAGATGGCACTGCAGTTGCAATTACATTGTGTATGGAAATGTAAGTTAGTTATTAAGCAACTTTTGCAACATATTAGAACAGCAATGTTTTATTTATGCTGAAAATTAGGTGCAAATTTTAACTATAATAAGTAGGAGGTACATTACACAATTTTTTCATATAGGCGGAGAAGAAACATTGTGTTTCAGAACTGAGATCTACAGAGAGTTATATATTTAGGACAAATTTATCCTCTATCTTACATTTTTTATTCACATACCTCTGGATTACCATTAGTGATGTAACAACGTTATAAATTATTCCATATTTATTTTTCAGATAATGGCAATTTCTATATGCCTACAGTAATTTTACTATTTTGTGAATAAAACTAATCATATATCTGTAACTTGTCCTGAAGTTCTGCATATCATTAAATAAAATATACCTTTTTATTTAATTTACCGACTATAAGTTTCAATTTGCTGTTAATTTAACTTAAAGTGATATCTTGTTGTAAGTTAAGTAAACATCTGAACAATAATTTTCTTGCAATTACATTTTGCTGTGGAATACTGACATTCCAAGACGGTGTGTCTGAGTTGGAGTGGTCTGCTGATGACATTATAAGATGACTTACACTTGTCTTTGCAGTCATTAATACACACCAAGGTTGTACGTAAATAAGTAATAACTAAATGTAATAAATGAGTAAATCGGCGATTTTGTAAGTGGCAACATCTCAAACTCATTTAAGCCTATTCTCATCTGAACGTTATAGTTTCAAAATCTCATGTATGCCGTCATATAACTTTTTCAAATCTTGTAAGAAGTTGTTTATATGATTGTTAATAAATTAGTGATGTTAAGGATAAATGACTTGACTTCCAAACCAAATGAATTACAAAACTTGCAATGTGCCCATTGGGTTGATAACCTCGGAATATGGACATCACTGCCACAGAGGGAACAGACACAACAAATATTTAGGAGTTATTGTAGATACAGGGCTAACATTAAAAATCATATAAAACAATTACAGAAAATGTACAGCAAAGAATAACAATGCACAAAAGAACGGCAGGCAGCAAATGGAGCTACTCAAAAACAACCTTAAATATAACATATAAATTGTATATAAACCAGGCGATGTTCCTAGCGTCTATGAAAGTTTTCTGAACATATCTATCAAAATAAAAAAAATCCGATTAATTAGTTGTTTATTCTTTAATTGGCGATTAATGTTACACACGACACGGTTACAATTAATTTAATAAACATAAATGTTAATGAAAAACAATATATTTTGTATTTTACTGTGGTGTGTAAGCATATAAAGACGAAAAAAATAACAAAAATGAAACTTTTCCGATGGTATTGGCTTCCTTTTTGCATTCTCTTTGCATGGTCAAAATATAAAAAGCGAATAGCTGCTTCCCATTAGAAAAAAGCAGAAGTGATGGAAAACTCAAACCAGTAACAAGGAACCTCTCTGAAATGGATCACTAATAAAAGAATTAACAATAGTTATAGTTTTCTAGCTAATTATAACAGTTAATCAGGATTTGTTATGTTTTATATGTTACGACTGTTAATATTTCTTATGATTTTCTAGTTGATAAACGTTTCAAAAGCAGTGGTCCTTTACATGCTATTTCCAGAAAAATAAGATATGAACATTTAATATTCATGGAAATATCTGAAAATCTACCTATTTTAATTCGCTTTTGAAAGATCAACATTCTTTGAAAATTGTCCTGTACTAACAATAATTTTTGATGTGAGAGAAGTTTGAAAATTTGTTATTCGTTTTTTTTTGGAAGCACGTTGAATATAAGACCTAAAATTGAATTTTCATTTTTGATATCTACTGAAAGACAGACTGTCCAATGAAAGACACACACAGACCCGGTACATTGATCAAATAAATGTTTAGGGGACTTCGAAACGTGTATTCCAAATTAAATCCGGTATTCAATTTTTGGCGGAATGAAATATCACTTTTGCCTACTATGTACGTAATAGAGAAAGTAAATCTGAACAGTCATGCAGTGTCATGAACAATATCTTAAGTTCCTCACTAGTTACTTGCAAACCACTTAAATGTCCTGAAAATGTTGCAGCGCGGCAATACCTTCAGTTGCGAGTTTGTTCTTAGACTTGCACTGAAAATCTGAAACGTTCACTTAACACAACTGCATTGTGATTATTTCTGACATCTGTATAGTCTAAAATTGCTTCTCTCTCTTTGACGAAACGAGTGACATTTGAAATTTGGGATAATTTTGCTGCATCCAACGTTTCTTCCAGCATTAAATTAATAGTTATTTATGGGGTTTGAGAGGTAGGTTGAAGATATTTAGCGGGTAAGTACTTCAACGCCTGAGGCATTGCACTTCAAACCTCGCTAGTCCAATACGTAAATTTATCCATTAACAATTAAAATGAACTTGAATGTATAAGCATTTCTTTATCTTTATCTTTGTCGCGTCTACTGAAGGGTATACAATAATCCAAATAACAGAAAATTCTTCAATTCTTTTAGACCTAATTCATTATGACAACGTAAGACGTGCGTAATTTTTTATACTTTCTATTTATGTTCATGAAACAGTAATCGAAAGAAAAAATCTGCAAGAACGACGAATGTTATTCAAAACTTACTCTAGAGCGTGCTACTTCGCCATTCGTTGGCGCAATAACATCATCGCTATAAATTTTGGTATTTAAATATTTAAACGTTGTGTATGTTTTACTTAGTTTCCTATTTCATTATTTTTTTACTTCTTATCTACCGAAATAAGAATAACTGGAGCGCACTCAGTCCTCTTTGTTACGAGCCCCAAATATTACACAGCTCTGAATTTTTTTAATCTTTGTCTTCGCAATATTCAATTGTTTCTACTCACAGTGCAATATTGGCAATTAGGCGAAGCGTTTAGCTCGGTATTATTTGCAGTGTTCCCAAATAAACCCTTAATAACAGAAAATATATTGGGTAACGGGATGAGGCACGAAGTATACGAGAGATTTGGTGTAATATTAGTCAGACAGAGCGTGTGACGTCTCGTGTTTTTGAATTTCTGTAATAGGATTCACACAGGCATACACACCCACCTACACACCCAACCGTACACCCCCCCCACACACACACACACATACATACATTTCTACTACCTAGCTTTACTAATCGTGCCATAACATTTTTGCAAAAAAAAAAAAAAAAAAAAGCATTATCAGTTTCCACACTATTCCTTTGTACTGGTATGTGTTTTCAAATTACTGTCACTTTTTTGAAACTTTAAATTTATTTTATATTTTTGCCTTCTCTGCCATATATAATAAAAAGGAGAGCTAATATATTTCATCCAAATATTCGATCTCTGATTTATCAACCGATATAGGCCTTTTGATGCCAACTCAGTAAAAGAGCGCGATTTAATAAAAATTCGTAAGCTTTCACGGCCTTTGTCAGTATAATATAACGTATTAACCGGGTTTGTGGGCCGCGCTCTACTGGGCTCCTTCTTCATCTTCCCAGACGTTTCGTCTGCGGCTGCGTCAGACATCCTCAGTGGCAGTGCGATCGAAGTGTCCTGCCGGAAGTCGAAACAGCAAAAAATAGTTTGACTAACGGCTAAAAGCTATTGTATTCCCATATCGTCTTTAAAGTTACATCAAAACCAGCAATCAAATAACTTAAGTGCTTAAATGGTTTTATATAACATAAATAGAAGGATAAATTTTTCTGACCTGCTCCCACACGAATGCATGAACTCTTGTTATGAACATCGTTAAACGTGTTTTAACTTGTTCCATTTGTGTTTGAAAAACAGTCAGTGTATTGTAAATAAATATTTTGCACTAATACGTTGTAATTACAGCATTTTACATCATCTTCGCATTTGCTCTAATAATGTTAGTATACAAAGTCATTAAATGTTGCAACTGAAAAGCTAAACCCGAGAAGGTATCAATAAAATGGTATCAATAAATCTCAAAATTCTAAAACAAAGATCATATCAAACAAGTGTGGCAAAATCATCTTCGGTTTCAGCAACATTGACCCTCCGAAAGGTTTCGAAGATGTTTCTAGTAAAAATACTGAACAATTAAGCGTTCCAAAAAGATAATAATCATGTAAATATACAGGATAATAAACAATCCTGAAGTGATGTTATAAGCGCTATCAGTAAAATGTAAATCTCTTTCCGACCCGTTAGATTCCAACGTATACATTATCCATATTTCCGAACATTACATGTTTGAATCGAAGTTCACCTATTTCTAAAGAAAATTTTTACTTCTCTGACAAAATTTGGAAGCTTGTTTAACTAAACATGAAACACTAAAATCATCAGTGTTCTATATTTAATGAGGGCCTCTGTTGTTTCAGGAGCTCTAAGTCACTGGATTTGGTTAACATATGAAGTTCGTAGTTCCCGCCAAGCCAGTAGAAGACGGCAAAGTCTTCTGTTACACTACTTGCGTGGCGGTAAGTACCAACTTCGTATGTTAACCAAATCCAATGATTTACAGCTCGAGATAATTTAAATTACTAATATTCCGGCGTTTATGAGCATTTCATGCAATATCGTATTTTGGAAATCGTCATCATCCCTATTTATTACTTATTGCTAACAAGGAAACAAGAAACAAGTACACAGCATGCCAATGACATTAATAAATACTGTCATTTCAAGAGGCACATTAAGTTTAATTGACATTACCCTTTATTTTAAAGCGTTTAGTATTAAAAAGACAGAATAATTGTTTAGAAAAATATGTTGTTGCTGATGATATGAATTAAGCAGGTAAACGTTATTTTATTAAGCTGTTGCCATTTTCCTCACTTCCTCCCTTCCTCCCTTCCTCCCTTCCTCCCTTCCGCCCTTTCTCCCTTCTCTCTCTTTTACTTTCTTTTTTCTTGGTTTATTTCTCTGTTTCTCATCCTCTCTCCGTTTTGCTTCCTTCTTTCCTTTCTGTCTTTCATTCATTCTTTCTTTCTTTGGTTGTCAATCGTTTTCTCCACTTCCTTGTGTTTTCCTTTCTTTCTTTTTTTTCATCCATTCTTTCCTTTTTTCTTCCTTCACTTTGTATTTATGGTAAGTAGGGTACTACCACATTCCACACGGGAACTGAGATGCCACAAAGAATGTATATATATATATATATATATATATATATATATATATATTTGTGAACGAAGTTATGTGTTAATTTGTGTTTGTGTGCAAGGGTGCAAGTGTACAAGTATCTGAACAGTTGAGTTAAACCAGTGTTAAATATCTCCCGGGATTTAAATTTAAGCCTTCGAAGGAAGCCACTGTTATGCGGATGGATACATATCAGTGAGGCAAGTTTATTTGTAACAAAGCTTACGTAAGAGATTCTGTTATGGGAGATGCTATGTGGCTCGATGTTTGTCTGCTTACCATCCGAGGACAATGTTGATTTGTCGCGTGTCCACGAGGGTTTAGTACACTTAACTGGTACCGCCCAGTATGACTGCTTCTGTTCTACCAGGAGATTGCAGAAACTTTATAATTAGCATCTATTTTATTTTTATAACACTTCAGGTCTAAGATTCCACTTGAAGACGTGATTGCATCTGACGAGAGTGTACATACGCTTGACTCGTCGTGTATGTGCGAAAACCTTACGTAAAAGTCTGTGCGTTTGGACTATTTTCCTGTATGCCTTCTCACTTTGCGATGTAGTGGTAGTAGCAGTAGTAGCAGCAGCAGTAGTAGTAGCAGTAGTAGTAGTAGTAGTAGTAGAAGTAGTAGTAGAAGTAGTAGTAGTAGTAGGAGTAGTAGTAGTAGCAGTAGGTGTAGCAGGAGTAGTAGTAGCAGTAGTAGTAGTAGTAGTAGGTGTAGCAGGAGTAGTAGTAGCAGTAGTAGTAGTAGTAGCAGGAGTAGTAGTAGCAGTAGTAGTAGTAGTAGCAGGAGTAGTAGTAGTAGCAGGAGTAGTAGTAGTAGCAGTAGTAGTAGTAGTAGCAGGAGTAGTAGTAGTAGCAGTAGTAGTAGTAGTAGTAGTAGTAGTAGGAGGAGGAGGAGGAGGAGGAGGAGCAGGAGGAGGAGGAGCAATGTAGTTTGATTGTGAGAGCTGAGTCTGGCTCCGTGAGGGAGGAGTTGCTGCCTAGATCACTTAGCGAATCTGACGGTTAGTGAGCAATGAATAAAAGTGTGTTAGGTTCCCGGCTCCGTGATGAAAAGTCGACGAACTCGTAACGTTGCAGAAAACAGTTCAGGAGTCAGTAAGTGCGGCTCTGTAGAAAGGATTCGCCGTGCTGTATACCCGGCAGCGAAGCAGTTTACGTGTTAATATTTGAATTGTGTTTAGAATCGGTGTGCAGCTCCGTGTTAGAGGATAACCTGCTTGTAGGACAGAAGGAATGTTACAGCACAAAGAATCATACAGACAAATTGTAGTGACGTGTCGCAGTGCTGTATTTGTGTCGAATAGAGCCTGATTGTACGTTAACATTAGTGACAAACATGTGAAATTTGCGTCTTTTTCTCGGTAGTCCTGTTTAAGGGAAATTTAAATTTAGAAATGTCTGAACCACCAGGAATAGCTCGGAAATGGTTCATGCCACAAATCATAAGATACATTTGATATAAATTGTGCGTATTAACGAGGTATATGCCCTTTGTTTACCAAGGCTTAGTCCATCTTTAACGGTTTACCAGATATAAGTAGAAATTTACTCCAGAATAAAGTGGATTATTAGGGACATTCCTAAAAACTGAGGACACGCTTTTGCTGTGTCATAAAGCATGTTGAAATAATATATCTTCATTACAACAGAGACGTTTTTGAGAAACTAAACATTTTCCAAAAATGTTTCAAGTAAAGATTTACAAGCAGTGGTTTGATTCTCTTGAAAGTCTTCGTATTGCATTCATGGACGACAATGGTCTTTCATATCAAGTTTGGTATTTATCTGACTTTTCGTTTCCTGGTTATGCTGGTAAAAGTTCTGGTTTTTCAAATCAAATGTGTTCTGTATTACTTTTACGATAGGTACATATGTTAGAACATGAGGATTGTGAGTATATGTGCTGAATCGTCAGTGATCTCACTTAATGACCACAATAATTCACGAAAGTATTTAACCCTAATTTCTGAGTGTCCAAAAGTACCATAATTGGCTTAGACTAAAAGCTTAAACATCCTGATGAGAGTAGTAGGCGAACATTACCTTAGTATTGGCTAACTTCAATAGACAGTCGCAGTCACCTGTCTCCTAACGTCTGTGTTTCACAATCTTAACCTATAGCGTTAAAATCCCGCGAGCCTAAGAATTTTACTGTGGGTGTCTGTCGATAATGATATTCCTTAATCTACAAGTAAGTGCCACAACCAAAGTTTTCATTTTTATCTATAAACATTGTAAATATTAAAATGTATGATACAAGCGAATGGACTGCTATCTATTGCTGTAAGGTGGACACAGCCCCTAATGTATTGCCCCTATCGCTAAAGTGGAGGAACCCGCTCTAGGCTCACCTAATGCCATGTGATGTTTTGGAATGCAATAATTGTTGTACTTACGTAAGTAGATAGTAGACCACCAAAGCTTGTTTATACGGCATGTAGCATTAACATAACTTGGAGCGTGTCTGAGAGAGGATAAGAAAGTTCGTCCTTGTTTCATAACCTTTTTATATCAAATTTATTTATCTTTTTTTAGGAATAGTCGGGGCCGTATGCACTTTACAAGTATTAGATGACAATCTACAACAAATATTGCTCATTCTTTGTGTACATCATAACTAAGAAGCAAAGCATCAGTTAAGTATCGAACTATCCATAACGATAATTTAGTTTGTTGTTCATCGTCCTCCTAGGATGCGACGCGACGATTTACAAGGAACTTCCTTCATCCTAATCCATCATGTCCAAATGAAAGAAAAGAAAATGTTGAAGTAAAAAGAGATATCGGTTATGAAAATACATTCTTCAAATTTTATATCAGTAACACATAATGTACTCCAAATTTCTGTGCTAGGTGCCTTTATTATTTCCTATATATATAAAGAATCTTTCATTTATATAAGTGATATCGCAGGTACGGGTTTTTCTGTAGATGGCACTTGTGTGCTGGTGTCCAGAAAAATTTAAACGAGTGCGTAATTATATTCAATTATGTTTTGAACTGTCTGTCACATTGATTTTATTTTGAAATTATTAAATTATTATTATGAGAACGTAGAAAAAATAAAGGTTGAGTCTTCGATATAAATTGAGATTTATAAGATTTTATTAAAATAAACTGTATCTCACTTCTGGGCTTTCACTTAGACAGATATATAGATTGGCAACATTACACAAAGGATATCTTTCCCAAAATCAGCATTGACCTTTATTCTATCTGAGCACTGGTGATCGGAAGTTCTGTAGATACACATATATTGGTATACTATTGATATTCTAACTCTATGTGGGAATATGAAATATTAATATACAGCAGCTAAGTAGAAAGTAAATAAGTATTTCTTGTGTAAGATCGGGTTAAAGTTATGATTTCTAACACACATAGTGGGCAGTCCAACAAATGTCTCTGAGAAGACTGAAGATATTTACCATTCCTTTTACACGGTGGTGCTCATTTTTATCTAATTTTACAGCGGAAATTTGACATCACCAGCATCGCTGATGGAGCAAGTTTATATACGATTCCCCTAGCGGCTTGCGATCGCACTCGATGTGCTGATAGCAGCTTTGAGGTCTCTCTCTATTGGCAGGTAAATACACTATTTCAGAGGTGGGTCTTGCCTGCGTAATACAAATGTGCGTAATTTCGCCTCCTGCGTAGATACGATAACTGTCTTTAAAAATACTGTATACTGCAGTGCAGTGTAGTGCAAAGCTAATTATGCAGCCTTAAAAGTATACCATTAAGAATATACGAATTGTAAGGCAATGAACATCCATTTTTCTCTTATGGTAGACACATGCCCATTTTAAACCTGTCACATAAAATAGAAATATTACAGTTTGATCTCAATTCTTTTCTATCACCTACAGTTTCCTCACAATTTAACTTAATTGCACACCAGAAAATTAGCAGAAAATGTTCTGTAATGAAAAATAAATTAATGTTACAATATGTACAAAGCGTTTATCCAAATCTAAACAAGAAAAAATCTCTAGTACAAAGCCCTATTTGTCCATTTTCTCATATTTCATGTCTCTCCTTCCCTTAAACACTGTCTGTATTGCGAGAAGGTACGCTTGAAGCCTTTCTGTCATAACATTATTTATTGCTTCGAGATTGGTAGCAGTCACTTTATAGCGACCAGCAACTCTCTTTTTGTCAGTAACTGATCGGTATCTGGGAAATGTTTTATGCACTTATTGGTTTTAAAAGACATAAGGATACCAGCATTAATAGACATTTGAATTAAGCGTGAGAATGACAAAAATTTATATCGTATACTGATAAAACGTAAGACGTTAAGTAGGTCAAATTGACGGACACTTTTGACAACATTACGCTCCGAGGGACTTGTCTGAATGCTCGATAGCGTTGTAGGAGCTCCTCTAAACAGTGGTTTAAATTATATTTTTATGTCACACCAACTTTATAGACAGTATGAAAGTAGCATTCAACCATTAAGACGAGGTGCTCTGTGTTCATATCCAGGGGAAGCTGGTTGTATTAGTCATGAGAGCACCACACTGAGAGCGCAGTAATTTCATTACTGTTTCGCAAAAATTGCCGCTTCTTCTCCGTAGAGGGAACTACTTTTTCGAGAGAGACTATGGAATATGACGTCTTTCCTGGTTAATCTTCAGTATTGCAATTTTGGGTACAATAAAATACTAAACCTACTTGCTGTAAATATGTACACTATTTTAAAAATATTACACAAGAGTGTGATAGGATTTGAGCAAAACTCATTGGATGCAACTTCTCAATTAGCAAGGAAATAACTCTGTAAATGTTTGCTTCAAATTTGCAGCAATAGATAAATAAACCTTCGTAGAACGGTGGGTGAGAAAATGTCGTCAAAAATATGTATTTAACATAGATTGGAAATGAAATGTGTAGTGTTTAACGCCCGCTTTTACTACATACGGCACCGCAGGTGATGACAATAATGATACATGAGATGAAGATGGAGCACCGGTGGAATAAGATGGCGGGGGAAACCGGAGATCCCGGAGAAAACCCGCCCCAGTGCCGTGTTGTCCACCACAGATCTCGCTTTGTGGTCGCCTGGGATCGAACCCGGACCATCTTGGTGAGAGCCAAGCGGTCTAACCACTGAGCCATGGTGCGGCCTAACATAGATTGGGATCTACGTTTTCGGTGCAGTAACATTTCGTCTACCCATGACAGTTTACCGGTCATTTACGACTCATTTAGACTGAGAAAGGCTTCTGTCGACATTTCCAGATGATTTAAGTTATGCATTTCATTTCTCATGAAAATATATTTAACGTAGGATAATTTAAACAAAATAGAACATCTTTTTATAAAACAGAAAGTTACACATATTAGATAGATTCAACCTGAAAACTTCAATTCCTTGGCTGAGATCTCAAACATGAATCTCCCGGTTTGGTTCCAGTCGCTCTTAGCTATTGAGCAGCCATGACCAACGTGGCTTCCTAACATTAAATACTCCAATTGACTCCTATATTTTTCTTATCGAAAGTACTTGAATCACAGGTTTCATCTATAAAATCGTATTAAGTTAATTGATGGAAATTAATAATTTCTTTACATTAGCTGTTAATTGGCTAAGGTTTTGCACAGATAGAGTCAACCTGTAAAATTCAATAAACTAAATAACAGGAGTTAAATAGTGAAGTCTGGGACTCAAGTACTTACATTAGTAAGTCGCCACAAACGGTGTATGTCGAATACGAGATGTTGATAAATTCTCAAAATATTTCCTTATTTTTGGAATATACTATTTATCCATTTATCTATAATGTTTTGATCAAGGTATATAGTGTTTAATAGCAAAACAGAATGCACAACTGTAATGATCTAGAAATAGGCTCAGATTCATTCCAAGTCAAATCTTGTTAAAAACCCAACATATTGAAAATTTATTTAACAAACGATTTTGAAATTTCCTGTTCTTCTATTCAATATACAGTACCTTTATATCTTAACAAAGCTAACAAAGATAATTTACTCTTGTAAATTTTTAACAAAAGAACAACAATTTAAAGTGAGCTGGCACGATTTTTTTTATCCTTATAGTGATTTTGTGCCAGGAGAATTAGCAACCGAAGTGGAATAGATGTCCAGAGATAGAGCCACAGGTAATATCTCACACTGAGATGGATTATGTGTATTTATTTATCAAATTTTACAACACTTTTTAAGTATGTACTTCACATAAGGCTTTGATTTAATTGTTCTTTATTGCTTCAAAACAAAGAGCAGCCTCAGTGAATACAGCGATAATAACAACAAAAATAATGCAGTGTAAGAAAGGAAGTTTTTGAAGGTGTGTTTCTTTTGACCGTCTTTTCATTCAGGAGACATTGAAAAGTTATATTGGAACTCTGTTGGGACCGGTATCTACAATGATTAATGCACTTGAAAATGAGTGCTTCTTAGGCATTTCATTTGTGTCAAGGATTTTAACGCAATTGTTGTTTGTAAGAAGACCTGATAAGCAGTACTAATGTTCCTCAAGTTTGAGAGGAAAGCGTTGAAAATATTATATTATAATATACATATATATATTTAAATGGGTAATATCAGAATTTTACCTAATGAATTATAAATTAAATGAATCTTAATTTAAAAGGTATATAAATTAATACATTTATTTAAATAATATAAGCATAAAATGAAACGAAAATATTGTGACTTTGTGGTTCCATAGAATCAGAAGTCCAGCTTGCAGTAATTCAAAATGCTCCCCATTTTCGTAGAAAGACACTTTTATAGCTATGAGCAATTTAATTACTCAACATACACAAACAAAACCTTCAAGGTCGTCTGCCACACAACCACAAACGAAAGAGTTCACCTACAAATCATACGATCGACTTAAATAACGACTGTAATCTGACAAACTGGCCGCGCCTTCTTTTATACCTCCACTCATTGTTTTAGAAATTAGTGGAACGGTCTGTAACAATCAAGACGGCACCAGATAGAGACGAATATTCCAGACATCTATCTGTCTGTTTCAGCAAGCTTTTATCTTCGCACTGCTCTGTCTGTCCTTGCGCGCGCGCCGCACAAGTCGCAACAATACCTCGTGACACTGCTACCTCCAAATGGCCGGTCGTCCCGAACAGCACCATCGTAGTTGGCCAGACGATACAGATGTACCACCAACATCTTTACTCGGGGCACATTCGGGTCCAATTCCGAATTTGAAACATTAATTGTGCGGAAAATTTTGAGAAAGCGAATTTATCAAAGATATAGTTTCTAAGACCCTCAAAATTAAATAAAATATATTCTGGACTTTGAGACAATATATACCTTATATATAAAGTACAAGTGTCGCTTATATTTATCGCCTCTAAATATTTTTCCGAAATAAATTCAGATTTAGATATTTGTGAGATTTCTTCTAAATTTGAGAGTATATCCCGTTAAACGATTAAGCAAATAAAACAAAATATCATAAATTGATCCAGTTTACTGAATGTTAGATATGGCATACGTTAGGTAACTTCTAATATCGAAGGCTACATTGTTAGAGTTTAATTAATATAAATATTTTAATGAAAATATATTTTAAATTTATAATATAAAATGCAGACTTTGAATTTGGAGGGTACTATATGTAAATGATTAAAAATTTTAGAGTAATAAAGTATTAATTATATAATAATCGTGTTAATTAATGCATGTTTAGGCTCGTTTAGTAAGTGTATATAACTTAATGTATAGTGAATTCAGTAAATTACCATAAAATGTGGATTAAATGAAATTTTATGTACAAAATTTGAAATACTTTTAACATTTTATGGAATTCGTGATTGTACTGTTTGAATATATTCTTGGAACTTGAATATATTTTCCTATCTGTCTGCTATTTTTTTATTTAAGGTTTATGGTCTCTACAACCTACAGGGAAGTAGACAATCCATCAAAAATTTGGATACCCAGATGTCACTGGAAATACACATTTTGGCTACCCTGAATTTAAAAAAAGAATTACTTAGTTTCTCTACCATGTAAATAGTAGGTCGAGATAATACTGCAATCGGTCCAAAAATTTAGAAACCAAAATGTATGTTAAATGCTAGAACGGTTTTTACTTTCTTTTAATGTACTTAATAGGTAGAGATTCCGTACTCAGGTTTCAATAAAAATACGACTACCAGAATTCAAAACAAGCATTTTTAGAACAAGGGCCTGTGTCTAAGTTTAGTATAAGGTTATAATAGTATAAGGTTATGACATGTGCCATCACGTAGTA
Source organism: Mantis religiosa (assembly GCA_030765055.1). Lineage (NCBI taxonomy): Eukaryota > Metazoa > Arthropoda > Insecta > Mantodea > Mantidae > Mantis > Mantis religiosa. The sequence continues at coordinate 255,202,908 of CM060950.1, forward strand.
ATCTTTGTAGCACCACTGTCCAAGGGAAGAACACAGAGTTTTGAATGTGTGCGGGGTCGAACCCGGTGCCACGCCCTAATCTAGAAGAATCCAATGGCCATATATCTGCTTAGTGCAATTTTTGTAAACACGTTTAAGGTTGTGAGGGGAAGTTGAACTGTGATGATACTGAATACAAGTGTTAGTGTTTTCTCATTTGAAAGCCGCAAGGAATGAAATTATAAGATCATATAAAATAAAATATATAATTTATATATTACTAATACGTTATATTGTAATATAAGATTCTCGTAACGTTTAGCGGAAGTCAGTTTTATTAGCTGATATAATAATATTTTAGGCATAAACAATATAAGACTGGAATTTAATAAAGTATTGTTTTATTTATATAAATGTATACACTTGGCGTTCTCAAATTTTGTACAAACGCTTATTGCTCCACTTCATGTTAACCAAGACAAACACTTGTACAAATTATTTTATTGCATGTTTCCTTGTAGATATAGGAAAGTACAATGGACTTAACCCTTATCTATACAATGCTAACCGATGACGCATTATCTGGAATACTATTAAAATAATTCGCCGATTTTTGCCTTCCAAGGTACGGTAGTGGTGCATTAACATTTGACTAAAGAAACAAAACCAAATTTTCCTCATCAGATACAAAGTTATGCTGTTGTAATGCAATGCTAAAATCTTTATTACAAAATAACAGTTGTTAAATAAAACGGTTTATCTGTCTGATGCATCTAACGTCCTTTATTAAAATACAACTTCTTTAGCTTCAAAAGTTTGCAAACATCTCTGTCGAGAGATAGCGCCACAGGTAAAATCTTATACTGAGATGGATTATGTGTATTTATTTACCAAGTTTTACAACATATTATAAGTATGTACTTCACATATGCCTTGGATTTAATTGTTCGTTATCTCTTTAAAGCAAACAGTCGCTTCAGTGAATTCTGTGACAACTTCAAAAATATAAATAATACCAGTGTAAGAAAGGAAGTCTGTGAAAGTGTATTTATTTTGACCGGTTGTTCATCAATGAAATATTGACCAATTATTCTGCAGTAAACTTCGGTTGTTTTGTTGGAACTTGTGTCTATTAATGATCAATATATTTAGATATGAGAGTTACTTAGGAATTTTCCGCGCAGCACCATTATTGCTGGACGGACCATCTAGGTGTACCACCAACATCATTGCACTGGGCACGTTCTGGATGTGGTAAACCACGTCGTTAACACTCTTTGCCACCCGGTACGGTCATTCGGGCAGCGTCCCTTGCTCCAGCTATGGCGGTACATCCAGATCAGGTCACCTTGCTGGAAGCCTCGGTTGTGGACTAGCGCGTCGTACCAGATCTTCATGCGCTCCCTCGCCATCTGGATGTTGTAGATAGATAGATAGATACTTTATTTCACTGCTTAGAGCATGGCCCGGTGGCAGCGCTGTCAATATAATATACAATTCTTTACAGTATGATATACAATTCTTTACAGTATAATATACAACTCCTTACAATATAATATACAATTCCTTACAACATATATACAATTCCTTTCATGCACTATGGTAACTATACAGGATTTCTTTTTAACTTCTCTTTGAAATTATTTACATTTGGAGGCAAAGTCTCCAGTAACTCTGCAGTCAAATTGTTCCAGTCATTAATTGTTCTATTGGTAAAGGAAAATTTACCTATATCAGTTTTCTGTTCCCTATTTCTTATTTTTTTAGAGTGATCATTCCTTCCCCTATATGATGGTGTCAACAACCGCTTTGTTATATCTTTCCATGCAGGTTCCCCCTTATATGCTCTAAAAATTGCACATAGCCTTGCCCGTTTTCTACGTTTCTCCAATGATTCCCAGGAGGTAGCAGTGCCTGTAGGGTTTTCAAATCGCATTCCTCTATCAACAAATTTAGCTGCTCGTTTTTGGACTCTCTCGAGTGCTTGTTTTTGACCAACCCGATATGGATCCCAGCATGCCGCGCTATATTCTAATATTGGTCGGACTAAGGATGTGTAAGCTAAATTTCGCGATTTCCCATTGCTGCGTTTTAATATTCTCATTACAAAGTGTAATGCTTTGCAGGCTTTTCCAGTGACCGAGTTTACATGTTCCCCCCATTCCAATCTTTCATTTATTATTACACCTAGATATCTAGTGCTACTTACCCTGGGTATTCTCTTGTTATCTAATTTATACATCACATTTTCTTCTGTTCTTGTCCTTGAAAATATAATTGTTTTACATTTACTTGGATTTATCTCCATTTGATTGGATTGCGCCCAGAGTTGAATTTTGTTCAAATCTTCTTGTAAATTTTTAACGTCACCTTCGGTCTTGATATTTCTATAGATTATACAATCATCCGCAAAAAGCCGAATTTGTGATGTTATCCCTTTCCATAAGTCATTTACATATGCTAAGAAAAGCAACGGCCCGATCACGCTACCCTGGGGGACACCTGAGGTTACTTCGGTAGGGGACGATAATCTATCTCCGACGCGCACTCTTTGGGTTCGTCCGCTCAAGAATTCCCGAATCCAAATAATCGCTCTGTTGTCTATTTGCATATTGCAAAGTTTTTCTATAAGTGGTCCATGAGGTACAAGGTCAAACGCTTTAGTAAAGTCAATAACTATTGCATGCACTTTACCGCCTGCATCGAGTGCATCAGCTACATCCTGACAAATAGCTACTAGTTGGCTCTCACAAGAGTGTCCATTCCGAAACCCATGTTGTCCTTCAAAGAGCCAGTGTGAATTATCCCATTCTCGTCTTAAGTATTGCTCTATAAGATGCTCGACTTGTTTACTTACTACTGATGTCAAGCTAACTGGCCTATAATTTGTCGCTTTGGTTCGATCCCCTGTTTTATAAATAGGAACGACTATAGCCTGCTTCCAATCCTGCGGTATACTTCCGTTATTTACCGTTATTTCGAATAGCCTCATTATATATGGCACGATTGCCTCCCCTCCAATTTTAAGAAAGTCACCCGAAATGCCGTCCGGACCGACTGATTTATGTTTCCCTAATTTAAATAATCTTTTTCGAATGTCGCTTGGTTTCACGATCATAGAGGGCCCCTCCGTTCTTTTAATACTGGCATTGCTCTTTACCTGAAACACTGAAGCGAATTGCCGATTAAATACTTCCGCTTTTAACAAAGAGTCGGTAACTTGTACATTTCCATTTTTTATACCCGGAATCTCCTCCTTGTTACCCCTGCGCCTTCTCACGAATTTAAAAAACTGCTGCCAGTTATTTCTGTTAGACGAGAGAATATTTTTTAAAAAATTCTCTTCAGCGGTAATCTTCTCTAATAAAAGTTTATTTGATAAAACATGGAATTTATTTGCGTGATAAGTACTAATTTTACGTGACCCATATGCTCTCCTAACTTGTTTCTTTAGCCGTTTTACTGTTTTGGTGTAATATTCTGGGTCAGGGTTTTTTGTGAGTGTTTTACGGGGTATAAATTTATCTGTCGCTTCCACAACGATTTTTTTAAAATTTTGCCATATTTTTTCAACCGAACTTCCAGTTTGGGACCACAAGGAATATCTATCTTTTAGGAATTGTTGCAGCCTTGGAATGTCTCCTTTATAATATTGGTAAATGTGTTTCTTTTCCCCTGTATGGCATTGGGCTCGAATTCCTTCTACTTTAACCACTGCGCAGTTATGGTCACTTATACCAGGAAGAACTTCACACTCTAGCACTGCTTCCTCCGGCTTCACCAGGAAAACGTCTAGAACCACCCCCTCCCTAGTTGCGGTTTTTACAGTTTGAACAAAGCCACCTTCCCAAATTAGGTCATTTACAATAGCCTGCGATTCCCCTCCCCTCACTTCACCCTCCCAGTTAACTTTTGGAAGATTTAGGTCACCCCCTATGATTACCTGCTCGCTGGCCTCACTTTCAAGAACCCGTTTTGCAAGTGATCTTAATGAGCCCAAGTCGTCACTTGGTGGCCTATATATACCAACTATCCGCCATTTATTTTTCATATAATTTCCTGAAATTTCTACTTCTAAGATTTCGTATACCTCATCCCGCCATACTTCTGCCGCATTGTGTATGTTTTTGACACAAATAAATATCCCACCCCCTCTACCGTTTCTATCTCTTCTTATTACCGTGAGGTTGTTTCTAAATATTTCTGCGTTTGTGATATCCGGCTGTAGCCACGATTCGGTACCTATTACTACGTCTGGATCATAAATGTCTATTAAGTTTGAGAATTCTAATTTTTTGTTTACGATGCTTCGGCAATTTACCTGCAAAATCACTAGAGACTTACCTTTGCTGTTTGATGTTTTGCCGATACTCTCGCCATCCCACAGTCAGTTTCGTTCGTCCTCGCTACATCCGCCATCTCGTCCGTCGCTGACCTCGCTCCTTCTGCCACCGTTCTTGTCCCGTTCTCCGCCATTCTCGACCTGGTCACTGATATTCTCGTAACGTCCGTCGCCGAAAGATGCAGCCACTCTAGTAAAGAGTGACGCCAATGTCGCCGCTCCTCTCCTATTTAGATGCACTCCGTCGCGTCCTAAATCATTTTCTCCTAGCCACGAGTTTGGGTCAACAAATAGAAGTCCCAGTCGTTCTGCCACCCATTGGAAAGAGTCATTTAATCGGCCCACCTTGCGCCAATTTACGTCTCTGCGTCGTATCACACCACTTAAAATTATTTTAGCTGCGGGAAATTTACTTTTCACTGTTGTAGCCAAATCGTACATGTCTCCCATTATGTGATCTATGTTTCGCCTTAGGTCATTTGATCCCACGTGCACAATTACTGTTTCCGGATTTGTTTGTTCCTGCTGCTCCACAGCCTTCTTCATCTGCTCCGTTCGTATTCCAGGGAAGCATTCCACATTCAATTCTGCACTGTGTTTCCCGACATGCTTTATTATTGAGTCTCCTAAGACTAAACAAGGTTTCTTTTGTGTATGCTCGTCTTGGGTTTTTAACCTTTTAATTTCTTCTTCCAAGCGTTGTATCGTATCTTCAGCTCGTTTCAGCTTTGCGCGCAAATGTTGTACCTCATCTAGCATCTTTTTAGTTCCTTCCCTCTCTTTTACCTCCGTCGTGTGGTTTTTTTCGCACTGAATACACCTCCAACTGTCTTCAATTTGCTGCGTCTTCTTTATTTTCTGGCAGCTAAAGTGATACCAGTTCAAACAGATACTGCAGAGAAGCCCCGTCCGTAAGTTCTTTTTGCATGTCTGGCATTTCACCGCCTCTTGCACTGGTCCCGGGTTTAGTTCTATGCCACCTATCACTAGTAACACAGATAACACTAACACATAGAACTGAATAAGCCTTGGTGATTCTTCGTAGCTCTCCTGATGTAACTTTCGCCCAGTTCTACCTGTCCACGTACCGATCCTCGCCCGGTATGTCTGAAGGTCACACCCCATCACTAGCAGGTAGCAAAAAACACGTCCGATCCTGACGACTTCCCGACTCAGACTGTGGGATCTCATGCATATCGTGGCGATGATCCACAAGCTCTCTACATAATCGGTTGCTGGCTGTTTTGCTAACCGGGGAGCTCCCAAAATCCAGGTCAAAAGGGAGGCGTGCCTCTCGGCCGATCATTTAGCTCTATCACGTCATCCCAAACGTGTCGTGAATTGAACGATAGGCCAGCAAGAACAGTGGCACCTAGTTATGCCAGTCTCGCTGATAACTGGCCACGACCTTCCTCAGGTCTTCTTCTAGGGTCTCGATCTACCTCTCGACCGTGTTTTTAAACTTTACGTCCTCCAACGTTAAGTCATATCAGACGGTGAATGAAATGTGTAAAGCGATGCTCAAAACTTCCCAGTGTCCATGGAGCTTAGAGATACCCGACATCCGTCTATATGCATAAGGGAAAACCCCGGAAAAACCTTATACGGATAACTCACCCTGACTAAGATTCGAACTCGGGACCTCTTGAACGTAAGCCATCTACGCTGCCATCTACGCCAACGAGGCGTGCCCCCTCAACCGTACCGACCAACTGGATGACCAACTGGTGGTCGCTGTGGAGCTCAAACGGCACTCCAAATCGGCAGAACACTTCCTCCACGAGGCAGTCTGTGATTCTCTTTGCCTCCTGGTTCGGGACGACATTCACCTCCGACAACTTGGTGAAATAGTTCACGACCATCAACATGTGCCTCGGTCGAACACGGGGAATGGTCCAAATTTGTCGAGAGGGATCCGTTTGAATGGCGTTAAAACGTTTAATTCCTGCATGCAACCCTGGCTCACGATTTTGGATCCACGACACGTCGCGCACTCGTAACATTCACGGCACCATTTCTCAGAATCTGCTCGGTGACTCAGACAGTAATAGTGCTGTCGGAGTTTGCCTATCCCCCGGCTTGGTCCCAAGTTTCCTCCTGAAGTACCGGCGTGCACTTCCTCCAAGACTTTCAGGACCTTCCTCCGTGGAAGTACCAACTTTACTCTATGCGACTTCCCATCGGGTGATTTCTATTCCTGGAACAGCATGAACACTTTGAATTTCATGCGAATCCCATTGGGGCCAGTACGATTGTACGTAGCACTTCTGGGTGCGATGTCCTACCAAGTTGGTCTTGCACTGTCTCCATTTCTCTCAAGAGTGGCCCCAAGTCGGCGTCCGCCAGCTGCTCCCTCCTCAGACCTTCGCTGTCCCAGCAATCTACAGTCACTGCCGTGGCCACACTAATGGCTGTGGCACGCACCTTCTCTTCCACTCTTGTGCACTGGCCACACTCTTCCGGGCAGGATCTTCGGGATCTGTCGTCTGCGTTGGCGTGGCTCTTCCCTCTATGATGTTCCGAGATGAAGTCGTACTCCTGCAGCCTCTAGACCCAACGGGCTGTCTGGCCTGCCAGGTCCCTAAAATTAATTAGCGAGGTTAGGCCGGAGTGGTCAGACGCCTGGTGGAATGGCTGACCGTACAAGTACTTGCGGAAGTGCTCCGATGTTTTTACTGTCGCCAGGAGCCCACGTCGTGTGACGCAGTAGCTTTTCCCTGCCTTGGACAGCGCCTAGCTGTAGCAATCCATCACACACTAGTGGCCGTCCTGAACTTGGGATAGGACATCTCCAATGCCATGGTCGCTGGCTCAGTGTCCGCAAAGAAGGCGATGCCTTTTTGTGAAAATCCCAAAACAGGAGCACTGGAAAGTTTCTTCTTCAGCGGTTGGAAAGCGTCTTCGGTGTCCTCCATCTTCCCATACGACTGATGTTCGTCTGTTAGTCGGGTGAGGGGTTTGAAGATGTTGGAGAAATCCTTTATGAAATGGCATTAATAGATGCAAAGCCCTAGAAAAATGCAGAACCTTCTCTTATCCTTCGGCCGAGGACAAACTCCTTCGGCCTGTGTCTTCTCCCGGGCTGTGGCCACTCCGGTTTTTGCGACTATGCGGCCCTGGTAGTGACTCCCTTGCGGAAGTGCTGGCTCTTCTTCGCGTTTAACTACAGGCTGGTCGCCTGCAGTCTCTGTAGCAGGTTGCTCAAATTATCAAGATGGCCTTCAAATTCTTGCCGATGATGATGATGTCATCCAGGTATAGCAGCCAGGCGTCATAAGTCAATCCTCTTATGACTTACTCCATAAGGCGTTGCAAGTTCGTTGGTGCGTTGCATAAAACAAAGGGTATTACAGTGGACTGCCAAAACCTTGGTCTGTCGATAATGCAGTCACCTCCTTGTCCCTAGGGTCTAGAACCACCTGCTAGTAAGCAGACTTCAGGTCCAGGGTCGAGAAACACTACGCACCTGCAAGTGTTTCCAGGGTGTCGTCAGTCTGGGGTAAGGTGAAACAAACCTTTCTGGTGACAGCATTCAGCTTCCTGTATTCCACGCAGAAATGTAGCTTGACGTTCTTCTTCCTCATCAAGAATATAGGGGACCACCTAGAGCTGTCAGACCCTTTAATCACTCCCCCAGATCTCATATCCTCCAGTATATCCCGTATCGCCGCTTGCTTTGCCAGCGGAACGCGTCTGGTTGGTTGCCGAATAGGCTCGGCGTCTCCGTTGTCGACACGTTGAAGCACTCAGTCCATGCGGCAGCAGTCGCTGTTATCTTTGCTGAAAACTTGGTGGTATCGTTCCAGCATTTGCCGCACCTTCTCGAGCTGTTCTGCTATCAGGTGGTTGGCGGTTCTCTCCATTAAGCATTCCAGCTGGGGTCCCATATGTTGCGTTGGCACCGGCTCCTGGGTATGTTCGACTTGCGTTACGCTGATCACGGGCTCCTAGGTCCCCATCTCCTCCCCGGCCTGGACGTCGTGTTCGGGATCCGTTAGGGCCTCCTAGATTGTCTTGTAGTCGCCGAGCATTAGGTGGTGATGTCTGTCGATGTCTGGTACCCCATCAGCGATGCTGTATGCGTTTTTCCGGGATATGAACTCTGGTGGGAGATCGATCAAGGCTTTGCTTCCCAGCTGTTCAATTGCCAGGGCGAACTCCTGCAGCATCTCCCGTGGCTGCTGCGTCCTCGACTCAGTTGGCTTCGGTAGGCTGCGGTTAAGCGGTGGTTTCTGAAGCGTTTTTCGAGCGTCTCCCAGATGTCTCTGGGAGTCACAGTTCTCTGAATCGCGTACATAAGCTCTGCTGGGCGTCCCTGGAAGCTGTCTATTAGGTTTGTGACCTCTTCTAAGGGTGAATATTTGTGCTTGGCCACTGTGTCGAATGGGCGCCAGAGGACTTGGAAGGTTGACGAGTCGTGTAACTTGGGTGGTTTGACGCTCGCAGACGTTGTTTCGCGTACCATCGCGTCGCATTTAAATCCTTAATCCATCTGCCGACAATACCCTACACCATGGCGCTCAGGGACTTGGTGATGCTTTTGGCCTTTACCTCAAGATCATTAACGCGTTTCGCCAGGTCTTAGACGCGCTCGTCCATTTGACCTATTTGCTAGCTCAGCTCCGTGCCGTCCTCCTTCACGCTGGCCAACTGTTCTTCAAATTTAGCGGCCAGGGCGTCCCTCACAGCCTTCATTTCCAATAATTCGGCCTTCATTACCATGGCCACGCTGTAATTTGCCGCATTCATTTCCGAGGTTATCGTCGTGGAGAAGTTGCTACTTCCCGCGTCTTCGGAGCGAGAACGCCATTGGCTGTTCTCATATTTTTCAGCTCCACTGGAATCTTTGCTAATGTAGCATCCTACGTTGTGTTCCACTCCTGACTTTAGATGTGACTTTGTGGGTTCGTGGAATCAAAAATCCAGTTTGAAAAATTTCAAAATACCCCTCTTTTTCATAGAAAGACAACTTTTGTACAGCCCTGAGCAGCAGAATTATACAAATACAACCGTCAAGGTCGTCTGCCACACAACCACAAACAAACGGTTTACTTTCAAGTCACAGCTGCACTTACACGATTATGGAGACATCTATCCGTCTCCTTCTTTCTCAGTTTCGGAAAGCTTTTATCTCCGCGGTGCACTGTCTGTCTCTTTGCGCGCGTCGGCCGCGCCCATCGAAAAAATGCCTCGCGACAACATGTTGAAATTTACTGAGAATGAAACCTATTATATAACAGAATAACGTTTTTATATATATACGTAATACCAATATAACGACTAAATAATTATGCTCCAAGTAATGATAATATTTTCATCTTTTACTGTATTAGTAGACCTAAATGAAATTAAACACCGCAACAATGTTCTAACGGCACGTTTAGCACTATGATAATACTGGATAAAATGAGCTTACTTTATTATTTAATTGATGAAAATTTATCATGTTTCGCACTGGCCGTATATAGGCTAAGATTTTACACAAACCTGAAAGCCTGAGTCAACCTGAAAAATTAAATAAGTTAAATAATAAGAGTTAAATGATGAAGTCTGGGACTCAAGTATTTACATAAATAAGTCGCCAAAAACGGTGTATGTCGAATACCGGTTGTTGATAAATTCTCAAAACCTTTCTTTATGTTTTGGAAGATATTATTTTTCTATTTATCTCTAATGTTTTGATCAAGCTACATAATGTTAAATACAGAATGTACAACTGGAATATTCTAGAAATGTTATTAACTTCATTCAAAGACAAATCTTGTTAAAAAGTACAATATATGGCAACTTTATTTAATAAACGATTTTAACATTTTGTATTCTTCTATTGAATATCTAATCCCTTTATATCTTAACAAAGCTAATTTACTCCTCTAAATTTGTAAGAAAAGCACCACAATTTAAAATGAGCTGGCCTGATTTTTAATGGCCTTCTTGTATCTGCAATAAAATGATTAATGAAAGACTTCTGTATACGTTATTTTCCTTTAATTTGGAGCGGATGGAATAAAGAACCTTAGTGTTATGGCGGAGTGACTGAGTAACACGTCTAATGTCTGCAGTCGACGGTCCCTATAGTGATTGTCCGCCAGGAGAAGTAGCCACCGAACTGGAATCGCAAGTACAGAGATAGCGCCACAGAAAATATCTTATACTGAGACGGATTATGTGTACTTATTTACCAACTTTTACAACATGTTATAAGTACGTACTTCAGATAACGCTTAGATTTAATTGTTCTTTGATGCTTTAAGACAAAGGACAGCTTCAGTGAATACAGCGATAAGTTGAAAAAATATATATTGCAGTGTAAGAAAGCAAGTCTTTGAAACTGTGTTTATTGTGGCCTTTTTTCGTCTAGAAAACATTGAAAATTGATATGCAAGCATAGTTTTTATGGAATTTGTACCTATTTCGCTGAATATACTTGGATATGTCTACTCCTTAGAAATTTCATTTTTGTCATAGGATTTTAACGCAATTGCTGTTTGTAAGAGGACATGATAAGCAGCACTAATGCACCTCAAGTTTGAGAAGAAATTGTTAGAAATATTTCACTGTACTTGCGGATGTTTCGGTTTATTTTGGTGGAAATCATAACGTACACTTAAATACTAACATACTTTGAAATTCTACTCGAGAATCGCTTTTCTCTTTACCTTGCAGTGTGGTTTACTCCCTCTAACTGGTTATATTGTGTATGAAGGGGGTTTTAAAATATGTTTCGTTATTTAACTTTTAGTTCTGTCATTTTTATTTAAAGAAATGACCATTCTACCATTTATTTTCTGTTATTCACAACGGATTTTTTTCTACATTTATTTCCAATATGTAATTGCAAGAGACTTCAAATTCGAGTTTTTTTTAATCATTTGCTTTGGGTTAATTTGCTAGTAGTCACAAAGTGCTGTGTTAGACATCTCACACAAATGTACAGTGTTATTTAACACCAGAGACGCACTATTGCAGGCAATATGCAAATCAAGGAAGGGATAATTATGCAAATTTGAATACTCCCAGTTTCATATGTACAAATATAATTCGGTAATTTCATTATTTAAGTTTCACTTGACTTTTCTCAGTACGCTTCAACGTTTCGTTGTATTAGATTTCCAATGGATAGCATACTTTGTCTGTTGTTCAATACATATACATTTAAATACCTTTTGATTAGGCATCTGACATAAATTGGCAATTATTTGTTATTAAAAACAGCTATGTTCATCTTACAGAGACACAAAGGCGATAATCATTAATTCAGATACTTAGTACCAATGAAAACGAATTTGTGTGCGGCTACTTGCTAATAGAAATATTAAAGGATATGAAATTGCCATTTTTCCTTTCAGATTATTAGGAAGACCGTTAAATTGTTGGTCTCATAATACACATTTGTTAGGAAAAAATGTTTTGGCTAGGATAATGGAAGTTATATCTTTGTCTACTGTTTATTTTACAAATTCCATTAATTGTTAAAACTGAAGCCCGAATTCGTAAAAGGACTTTCCGATTGACAATATACACATATAAGGAAGGCTTAAAATCTTCAGTCTTCTGTGCCCGCAGTGTGAAATCAAAATTATACCTTTAGATACTTTTGCATCAGAAATATTCATTTACTTCCTGAGCAGAATGGTTCATGTTTCCAAGACCCGCATTTGGGAGCCACGGTTTCGTTTCCCTTTGCCAACCTACCTGAAGCATAGGTTTTTCCGGGAGATTTCTCAGGTTAGCAGGCGAATGCCGGATGGGTTAAACACATCTCCTAAATTTTCGGTGCCTCCATTTCTCACAATTATCATGTTACGTCATCTCTCTCCTAGACGACGGCGGTTTTCTTGGCGCTGCATGGCAGGATGATATGTTCTCAGAAACTCCTCTCTTTGTAGGACATTTACCAGTTTCCGAACTCAGTCTTGTGGCGGGGTTGTATCCGAATGACATAAGGGTGAGATGTGCATTTCCTGGTTTGCCTAGGAGCTTCCATGTAGTAGGCTGTAATAAATGTGCCCTCTGAACTGCCCGTCTCCTTGGCTTGGCTGCCCTCTGTCTCCTCTCACCTCATCCTTCCTCCCGAAGTTGCCCCCTATTGGGAGTATAGGTACAAGAGACCGCATTTGTGTCTCCGTGTTGATTCCCATTCTTAAAGTAGTCCAGTCCAGTCAAGTCCTACTGAGTTGTCCCATAATAGTATATCATATTCCTAACTAGAGTTACAATATCAATAGTATACTAATATAAGTGTATATATAAACCTTTCATTTACCAGTGGTCGGATAGGACAACGGACAAAGCTGATTTTGTGTAAGACATAGTTTATGTTAGTTGCCAATCTTTATATCCTTCTATTTGAAAGCCCAGAAATATGGCTTAGCCAATTTCTTTTAATAACACTTATTAATCTAAATTTCTGCCGGCGAGCGTGAAGTATGATGAGCTGTAAGTTACACAACCTTTGTTTTGTCTACGTTCACAGATAATTTAATATTTTAAGCACAAACCATATGACACACAGTTCAAAACTTAACTGTATTGAATTACTCACGCATTAGAGTTTTTACTGTTCACTATGACAGCAGATGAAATTGTACCTGTGATAAGCTTTATAAAAAGCGAGATGTCATTCATATAGTTCAGAAATAGTAAAAGCCCTGACACTTAAACTTGCGGTACTCCATCAACTATTATTTTAAAATTTGATGTCAGAGAGATGTCAGAGTTTACTTCAACATTCTCTTATCTTTCATTTAGATGAGGCACAAACCCAGACGTCCTTAAGCTCTCCCCAACTCAGTCCAAGTTCTGGAAATGTTACATAGTGTATGAATAACCTTTCGTGGTCTACTATCTTAGTACGTAAGAAGAGAAAGTATTGCATTCCAACCAAAAATTGGATATCAACATATCGGTATGGGTAGCACAGTTAGATAGGAAGTGGCTCGCTCATCTTAAGGACACGGGTTCAAATCTGGTAAAGGTTGATAGTTAGTAAGTGATAGCGTAATATCAGCACATTTACTGTTTATAAACTAACTGCTGCATGTCCAGGGGCAGAAACAAGGAATAGCGGCTGCCTAGTTGAGCAATATATTAGGAATTTCAAAAGATAATAAGTAACATACCTATGGAGAATGACCAATTCCATAAAATAAATTAACAAAAATTGTGCGGAATAACCTAGATCCACACACTTTGTGTAGTAGGATATTATCTATCAGTTACGCGAAACTATTTCAAAATGTAGAGGACATTTGCAGAATATTCAAGGAATACATTTGTCATGATATCTTAAACACGTGCTAGTTTAATATTTAACGATCCTTTGTTATTGAGTAATTCTGTTCGCAGAGAGAGAGAGAGAGAGAGAGAGAGAGAGAGAGAGAGAGAGAGAGAGAGAGAGAGAGAGAGAGAGAGAGAGACTGAGACAGACAGAGACAGAGAGAGAGCTTTTTAAGCTGTTTTAATTTTGGAAGTCTCAAATCGTTATCTTTCGTTGGAATATGAATATCTAATTCCTAGTTATCGGGTGCAATGTCTCCAGTGCTACTTTTTATATACCTAAGTAATGCGGGAGCAAAAAGAAACAGTGATTAGCAAATAAAGGGAGCGGGTTCTCTGATATGAACAATAAACTAGCTCTTATAACTACCTATATATGCGTCGACAGTTCACTTGTATTTTGGATTCTCGTAAACTATGTCTATTATATGTCTCTCGTATTCTAATTATAACATGTAAGTTCACAGAGGTGCTTTCACAGCCCATTCCGTTGTAGATATAATTTGTACATAGTCTGATTGTTCTCCCGGAAAACAAATCTCACGTAAGCAAAAGCACGTTGATTTACATTCACCTCTGAGTATTTCCATTCCCACACACATTATTTTTGTATAATAAGTAATTACTGTATGGCATTAGAATATACGAAGAGCAGGAGATACAACATGTTAAAAGAATAAGGCAAACGTTGCCCAGTCTCTTGTTTATTTATTATCAATTTTGTACTTTTAATATTTCAGGTATGCTATCACTCTGTTTCCGAAACACTTTTGCTAGGTGTAGTTAATAAACATTTTATTTTTCCCTATGTGAGATCAAACTTTACAACATTTGGGTAAAATCAGAAAAGGTATGTCTCCAGGTCAGAGAGAGACTTTGTTATGTTTATTTCGGATACAAATGCCAACAAAATATTAATATATACAGATGAAAGCTGAAGTGAATACAAGTTAACATTCTTTACATACTTACTTTTTTCAAGTGGAGGAGAAATCAATTTATGGACTGACACCGACTGAGCTGGGATGTTACAGCCGGGAGTGTGCGCTTCACCCGAAGTTACTACCTACTAAAAAACCTCCACGGGAGGGTAGTCAGGAGAGGAATTCAAACAGTATCGCTATATGCACCTGCGGATTCATGGAGAAGGTGTGCAGGCTGGCCGTACGGCCTAACCGAGGTGAGACTAGTTGCCAGGACACAAGCATGGCCGAACCCCTGAATATACCCTCGCGGATTCGCGGTGAGGGTTGTAGATGGGTGTAGTGTCGTTTCCAATATGAAACACTGTCTTAACCTAAAAGTTGTGTCCCCAATGCTAGAGGAGATATTCATGTGTGAATTATAGTGCTTTATTTGCCTTGGCGTTTATTTCTTAACTAGTGGTCTGTCCACCCCTTAGCGTGTAGAACGTGTCATTAATGCGAATGCTGGGCGCCAGGAAGCGTTACTCATGCATTATCTTTATAAGTAAAATTGGAGTTCATGGTAAAATGGCAGATCCTGTCTTCGCAACTGATTGCGATGATCAATGGTTCCTAGTTGTAAGATTGTTAGATCTGCGCATAATCTGCGTCTGGTTTGAGGTTAATTCTAAGTTGAATGGTAGATCTTAACCATTTCTTCTAGTGACAATGTCATGTAAGTGTAGGGGGGAGGGGGATGCCTCCCCACCAGAGCCGCCTTGTCTAAGAGCAAGGACTTTGTGGACTGCCAAATGTCAGATTGTGGTATATAGTTATGGGTAATCTTACTGCTTCTATGGAAGTCTTTCGAGTGTGTTTAGATACTCTTGGATGTCTACTTCTGGGTCTCAATGCTCATTGGTAAGTGTATATCACAACAATTTTTCGTTGATTACAAAATACCACTATAGGCATAATCAATTGTTAATCGAAACACTTTTTTACCTTTCCACGGGTACGCGTCGCTGGAAAGTTGAGCCGCCTTGCAGGCGGTGCTTTCCTGACTGTTTCCGTGCCAGGACTATATCCTTTGCTGGTAGAAAGGTGGTGGTTAATAGTAGATTGTTGTAAAATGGTGGGATAGTGTTTGTGAATTTTTTATTTATTTTAAGGTAGAGTGTGATATTGAGAAAGGGGATGGTTTGGTAAATTTTGAAGATTGGGTGATTTCAGTTTGTGGGGAGAAGTCTGGGTCGTTTGTAGCTTTCGCCAGGGTCTATGTCATACTCTCCGAGACCTCGTATGAGAGTATTGAAGCTTTGCGGGAGAGAGTCGAAGAATTTTTGTGATAGAGAGAGAATATAGTCACGTAGGGTGGGCATAGGATGTGTCACGGTGAATATTCACGTTTGGAATATACCAGCCAACATTAACCGATATCCTGAGGAAACGGTTTTGGAGGACTTGTAGTCTTTTAAAGTGTCTTTTTGCAGCAATGCCCCATATTTCACAAGCATAGGTAATGGCGGGACGAAGGACTTGCTTGTAGAGCAAGAGTTTATTGTGAAGGGACATGCAGGAATTGCGATGATAGAGGGGATAGAGTAGGGCCATCCTACGGGAGATCTTGTTGTGCACATATTCTATGTGCGGTTGCCAGGTAAGCCTGTTGTCAAGAATGACACCGAGATATTTTACTTGTGTTGCCCAATGAACAGAACTGCCAGCAATGCGTAGTTCCGGGACGTTGTCTTCCCTTCTCCTGGTGAAGGTGATGGCTTGTAACTTTGTGGGATTTACACTAAGCCGCCAGGTGTTGAACCAGGTTGTGAGTTGGTCCGCATATTTTTGTAGTCTACGCACTGTAATTTCATGGCGTACAGAGCTGGTGGCGATCGCAGTGTCATCCGCAAACTGGTAAAGCGTGCAAATGAGGTAGGATGGCAGGGTGTGTATATATATGAGAAAGAGAACGGGTTCAAGGACACTGCCTTAGGGTACACCGGCGTGAATAGGAAAGGTGTCAGAAGTACTTCCTCAATGGTGACACTGAAGGTTCTGTTATTGAGATAGGTATTGATAAGGTGAATAAGGTAAGAAGGAGTGTTGTATTGTATAAGGCGATAGAGCAGGCCTGCATGCCAGACAGAGTCGAAGGCGGGTGTTAGATCAAGAAGCAGGGCTACGACGAAGTGGCGGTTGTTGAAGCCAGTAATGATGTGATCCACTAGGCGGAGAAGTTGGTGGACTGTGGAATGTTGCCTCCTAAAAGCAAACTGCTCTGGTCTTAGAATCTCAAGTGTCTCCAATGATTCATTAAGTCGAGATTGGATGACTTTCTCGAAGATCTTGCTCAAGCTGGGGAGCAAGCTTATAGGTCGATAACCCTCCGGAGTGGAGGAATCCTTTCCTGGTTTCGGGAGGGTGATCACCTTGGCATGTCTCCAGATGGTCGGGAAGTATGCCAGTCGTAGCAGATCATTGAAGAGGTTTACTAAGGCTTTCTTCCAGCAGTTTGGTACTTGTTGTAGCGCCTTGTATGAAATGTTGTCGTAGCTTGCTGCTCTGAAAGGTTGGACAGAAGATAGACATTGTTGCAGTTCAGTCAGGTTTGTAGGTGGGTGTTGATCGTGATCATGTGGTCGGGAGATGTATGCCCTAACTGCCTCGTTAGTTTGTTGGATGTGGTCCTGATTGCAGGTGTTAGCTGGATAGAAAGTGGTTTCCAGATAGGTGGCCATCAGTCCCACTTTTTCTCTGGCAGACTGTGCTATGATGTGACCATGGCGAAGAGGTTTGTCCTGAGCCGGGAGGCGTAAAAGAGTTTTGGACATTCTCCAGAGAGACTGGTCTTCTGTGTCCAGGGTAGAGAGCCGGCGTTCCCAATCTGCATTGGCATGTTCTTGAAGCTCTAGTTTGAGATTACGCCTCAATCTATGATACTCCCTGCGATCCAGGGGACAACGTGTGTGCTGTGCTTTACGCCGAGCCTTGTTTTTTGCTGCAATTAGATCGCGCAGGTGGTGAGGGAGCTATCGGACTGTGCCATCGGTGTTCCGGGTAGGTGATGTAGCCCTGGTAATTACGTTCGTGATGCTGGATGAAATGTTCGTGAGCACAGTGTCAGCGTCATTGGTGATATCACATCTATTGAAGGCCGGTGGATTTGCTGCCATTATCTCGCTGACCGCCTCCCAGTTGGTGCGCCGGGGGTTTGGTAAGAGGCGTTTTGCCTTGAAATTTGGTCGAGATTGAAATAATAAGAGGACAGGATAGTGGTCATAAGATAGTTCAGGAAAGGTGAAAAGCCGAGGATGGTATCGGACATTTTTAGCTAAGGCTTTATCTAGCCAGTCCGGCGGGCTACGATCACCATGGTGAAGTGTAGGAGATGAGGGTGGGAGTACCATGAGGATTCTGTTGTTGACGTAGTGCTCCAAAGTTACTTCTCGCGCGTTTCGGATGTTGGAATTCCAGGCTGGACTTTTGGCATTATAGTCACCCATGGCCAGGGTAGCAGCAGTGGAAGTGAACAGTTGATCCAGTTCGCCAGCAACAATGGGTTTGCCGGTAGGGATGTAGACGGAGTAAAGATGAAGAGGCCCTCTGTTTGTGTTCACCTGTACACCTGTAGTTTCCAAATTGGGCGCCTGTGGGGTGACCAATGGGTGATGAGCAATGTTGCGGCGCACATAGATGGCACTGCCACCATAACCATCTGCTCTGTCTGTGCGATAACATGTCATGCCAGGTATTCGGGCTTTGATATTGGCAGACAAATGTGTTTCTTGCACAATTAGAATATGCACCCCTTTGTCTGCAATAAAGTTGGAGGTTTAATGCAACTTCTGTCTAAGTCCATTAGCGTTCTATTAGCAAACTTTGAGGGATAGAAGATCTGTAGTATTGCCCCCTCTAACAGCCATTATTGATCATGAAGGTGAGGACGGCATGTACGAAGATGGTGTAAGGATGAACTTTGGAGGGGCGAGTTCTCAGGGCCTCAGCCAGATATGCGGCAAACAGAGGTTGTAGGTTAATGGGGATCTGCACCATGGTATTGAGGAACGCCTCATCTGGAATGGTAGGATGAGACGTTGACTTATTGGCGGTAGGAACAGGCGGCAGCGGTTCCGGGTTTTCTGCCCTAGGTGGTCTGGGCGCCGGAGGCTGTCTTGTCTTGGTTGAGGCTGGTCCTGGGGGTATGGAAGGCGGTGGGGATGTTGCAGTTGGAGCTGCGTAGGAAGAGGATTGCGGTGGCTTCAAGTGTTGCCCTTCCGGCACCTTGTCTGCTACTGGAGCTGGACTGACAGTGTTAGTCACTGCAGCTGCGTAGTTGGGGTACTGTATCGGTGTACGCGGTGGCAGTCCTGGATATCGTGCTCCACTAAAGGCTTCCCTGGGTAGCTCTGTGTTGTGACGAACCCTGGGTTTGGCATTATATTTGGACATTTGCCCGTCCTTTTTTGCCAGCAATTCAATTCGTGCCTCTTGCCAAACGGGGCACTTTGCATATCTGCAGGAATGGGAGTCCCCGCAGTTGTAGCATCGAGGAGTGTCTCCCTGGATGCCGAGTCTTTGACAGTTGGCACGCTTATGTCCAACCTTGCCGCAGAAAGCACAGACTGGTTGAAGTAGACATCCAGCACAATTGTGCGGTAACTGCTGGCTGTTTGTGCACTGTTGTGGTCTTGGTGGTGGCTTATATGATTCCACTCTTACTGTGGCGTGGAACATGTGCGTTTCTTTGTAGATATCACGCACTGTTGCTGTCTTCTGGAGTGCCACGCGGAAGTGGTTGAGGTTTGGGACCCCTCGTGGTCAGTTGTGCTACCCTCTCTACAGTGTAGCCTTTTGCTACAAGGTGGTCTCGCACTTCTTCTTCCGTAACAAACGAAGGCACGTCTTTAATTGTCACCTGCAGGTGGCGGTCCTCAGAGAGGAGAGTGGTGACAGCTTCGATGTTCTGCTCCTCGAAATGACGCCTTAGTCGACGATGGTCATTGGCCTTGGCAGGTAAGAGAGCCACAGTACCACGGAGGTTCTTAATGGTGTATTCTGCAGACACACCAGACGATAGAACTTTCCTGGCATCTGCGGGATCGCGCAGGAAAATGGGCGTTGGACGACTAGCCCGTGCAGTGGGAACTGTCTGCTGCGTTGTGTTTGCAGCTGGTGAAGTTGTGGGAGCATGATGATCTTCTTCCATCTGCTCTGGTTGTGGTTGATGTGAGGCTGTTGTGGAGCACTTACGCTTCTTCTGTGATGAAGTGGGTTCATCAGGGAGACCCGCTTCAAGAGGAGCAAACATGTTGCTGGTGGTGGTTTTGATGGTGGTGGTGGAAGGAGCAGCTTGGGACGTTATTGCGGTCCTCTTCTTGACTGTCTCCCATGATGTGGAGCCACTGCTGTGGTCGTGCTTTGTGAGGAGATTCAGGATGGCCTCAATCCTAGAGCGGTGAGCCACGTAGACTCTGAAGTCTGAGATGGCAATGGTTTCGCTGACTTTAGCGCTGTTTATAAGGCTTTCGTTAGCCTTGTTCAAGTATTTTTGCCTAGCACGAAGCTCCAGCTGAAGCAAGTTATGGCAGGCTAGGCTCATTGGCATCGGTGGGTTGGTGATGAGCTCCTTACCCATTAAAGAGCGTATATCTCCACCTAGGAGATAGTAGTCTACCTCCGTGTACGAAGCAGTGGTGGTGGTGTTGCTGGCTGGGTCCATATTGGCCAATGACATTTGTTAATGCAAAGGCCAATCAGGTGTCAGTACGTCAATGGTTCGTCTGTGTGTTGGGGGAGGTGAAAGATAGAATAGAGGAAATAAGAATGATAGAAAGAAAAAAGAAGCACGTCTAGGGCGCTAAGAAGCTCGAAGAGCAGAGGACCTACCACTAAGGGCGCCTAAAAACTAGTCCGGAGGACTGTTGGCTGCGGCCTTGCCAATCTACCCAGTTACAGTCCTGTTTGTGATCTTCCTGGCAGTCTAGCAGGAACTCTTGTAGACTCGCAGGCTGTATGTTGTCTCTGTTGAGCAGCAATCAACCTGGATCCGCAAATTCACGGTGATGAGCGCTTGTAGGCAAGAGCCAAGCCCTGAATAGGGCTATATTTGTCTTGCTGTGGTGCTCTCTGGACGGTGTTCACTCCTCGACGTCTCGAAGCGAAGCTGTTAAGCAAAGGACGTTAACTTGTATTCACTTCAGGGTTCTTCAATTCTCACACCAAATATTTGTACGTTCAGTATTGCGTTTGTATACATTCTAGGTACCCATATGTTTTACAGAATAAGACACTATGTAATTCTATGCCACATGTAGGGAAATATCTACATATCTTTTAAAACTTTGTATGTAATTGCAGTTCATGTTGTCCACTATAAGTTAACACAGGTACCGCCATCTCTGGAGAGGACAAGCGGCTATTGGGGCCTTCATGGCTTCTGCATCAATTAACACTTCCTTGCTGAAAACTGCTGAAACAAAAGTTTTCTCGTGTGTAATATATCTTTATAATAGTAAGTAAATGTGTGACAGTCACAAACTTTCATAACTCATTCTCTCACGACCACTTGTCTCACGTATTCCAATTATAACATGTACGTTTACACAGGTACTTTCGCAGCGCATTCCGTTGTAGATATAATTTGTACTAATCTGATTGTTCGAAATGTTGGCCAACTCATGCCATGTTTCAGGCACGATGCTTATCCGATGAAACTCTCAGAAAAACAGGAAAGAGAGCCAACGTTTTTCATGTATATCGATCATGGAAAATTGAAATTAAAGGCCAGTAGGTGGTGGCTTCGCAAAATGATACTGTAGTTCTACATTGATGATATTATTAAAGTATTTTCAAAATATAAATTTCACAGGAAAGCTAGTTTTTAGACGGTAGTTTCGGAACGCCGAGGACTGAACGCCGATAATGTGATATCATAGCCAAATTTAGCAGTATGTGTTTCAGTGGGGGAAGTTTGAGGGGATATGATGTTTCATAAGCAAGTTGCAGTACCATAAGCAACACCATCAAGTAGTCATTGGATATTGTATAATATGGCTCCGGTTGGTATAATATAAGGTGACAGGCTTGTAAAATATACATCAACTCAGTCTACCAAGGCTATTGATAAATTGATTAATATATCTTCATTCAGCTTTAAGTGCATGATGGGGAGTATCAGGGCAAGGAAGTCGTCATCCCGCACTGCATCATGGGGCACAACGAAGCCGAAGCGCCGCATGCCTGATGTGACCCCCGAATGTTAGGCCCTTGTCCAGCTTTACTCCCAAGTAAGTAGTGCGCTTGTCCATTCTATCCTTCGACCAGAATAAGTAAAGCAGTGTAGGTTGGCAGGAAAGCGGTGCTTGGTAAAAGGTGTGGTTTGGCTTTTTTTCCGGATTGATGGACAATCGTCAAGGCCTGCACCAATATTGGATGAGGCTCAGGTGTCTCTGAACTGGGTTGAAGGCTTAGCGTGGGTGTCTATATGTGTAATAGAGCAGCACGTCATCAGCATACTGAGCTATATTGACGCGCGTCTCTGTGGGAAGTCCGGCCACATATACGCTAAAAAGCGTAGGGTATAACACAGAAGCTTCGGAGACTCCGTCTCTGATGGGTGATCTTGTGGTGATCTTTCCAGTCACGGTGATAACAAAGAATCTGTGTTTAAGGAAAATGTTTAGTAGGTATTTGTGTGAGAGGGAAGCCCCAGGGAAAGAAGCTTGTGTGGGATACTTTTATGCCCTATGGTCGAAAACACCTTCTCGACATTTAGAGAAACTGTCGCAGTTTACGCCCTATCCTAGAAACCCAGGGCAGCGGCTTCCATCAAACGCAGCGACTTGTATGAGGTAGAGTGTCCAAGACGAAAACCAAACTGATGGGGAGGAGTGGCTTTAATGTCACCACTGTCGTGGAAAATACGAGGGCTTTTCAATAAAGTGTGATCACAATTTTTTTTGACAACGTACCTTTACTCATCCTCAATTTTGATGGTCCTTCTCAAAATAGTCTCCCCTGAATGCGATAGCCCTGTCCCAGCGTTTTTGCCAGTCTTCAAAGACATGCTGGGAACCATCATTTTAGAGATCCTTCAAAATCGCCTCCGCAGCCTTCACCACTGCTTATGATGATGGATAATGCCTTCCAAGAAGGCGCTTCTTCACGTTAAGGAATAGAAAAAATCACATGGGGCTAAACCCGGACTATTGGGAGGGTGAAGGATGCCCTTAGCGTTGATTTTTTAAGGATATTTATCAACAATATTGGCAACATGAGGCCGCGCATTATCTTCTTTTGCGCCTGATATGCACTTGCAATGTTTTCAGGAGATCCCTGTGGTTTTGTGCTGTTACTGATGTGTGTGCAGGTACAACATGCTGATATACCATTCCATGAATATCAAAGAATGAGATAACCGTATCTTTCCCAGCAGAAGAAACCACGTTTGATTTTTGGGGGTTAGTGATAAAGGAGATTTCCACACCGAGCTTTGCTGTTTGCTCTCAGAATCAAAATTATGTAGGCAAGTTTCATCAGCAGTGATTATGTTTGAAAGAATCTGCGGATCTTCCTCTAACACCAACTTTTACTGCATGTTACCACCAATGCAGGGTTAGGCAATACTGAACATGTCTTAATTTGCCTGCTTCTCACAGGCGTGATCCGGGAGTACCAACAATGAAAATATTGCGGCGTGTTTGCTTCACTTTAAACTAACAGAATATCATAAGATTGAATTTTAGTGCGAAAATTATGTGCTTAACAAATTATGATCCTTCTTTATTGAACAGCCCTCTTAGCACAGGCCAAGACACATGTTGAAAACATGTGTGAGAAAGAGCACGGCTTTCAAAGGAAGGTGGCGAAGCATGGCAGGGGTTAACCCATCCGGCGGCTTTTAGGGATTTAGACGCCAGAATGCACCCTAGAGCCCAATAAGTTTAATAATAGGAAGTCGATCCACCTCAGCAGGAGGACGTCAAAAGTATTGACGTACCTCTCGCTTAATGTGGCCGGAGAATTCTAAGTCCTGGAAGTCGTCTCTTGACATCATGGTCCTCTCGATGTAGTCGGCAAACAACCTCCAGCTCAAATTCTTAAACTTCCTAGTGGATTTTATTGAGACTTATTACAACAATTATTT
Organism: Mantis religiosa; assembly: GCA_030765055.1. NCBI lineage: Eukaryota > Metazoa > Arthropoda > Insecta > Mantodea > Mantidae > Mantis > Mantis religiosa. The sequence continues at coordinate 255,226,561 of CM060950.1, forward strand.
CCGGCGCATATTGCTCTAAAACAAATAAGGTATCCCGAGGCTAAAAGATTTCCTCGTGACGCACACGAACTTGGAAGCCCCAGAAAAATCTACTTCAAGGAAACACCACCTTCAAAATGGCCACGAACAAATTACTACAAGAAATGGGGGCTAAGTTCGAGGATGAGAAAATGTGGGAATGTATTAATAAAACCTAGGAATAAACAGCAAGGAAGGTGGGAAATATAGTCGGAGTACGTAAAATAAACGAGGCCGTTTCTAAAAGTGCGTTTTTACTATCTTGCTAAGAAAGGTCGGCAGCAGGTCGTTAATATTGATAGATTCCTTCAATGAAGGTATGTACATATTAATGCCAAATGGTGTTATATAACATAATGTGCTTATTTCTTTGTCCGACGCAGCACCTTACATGAATAAAGCAGCAGAGGCACCTAGGGTCAGCTATCCAAAAATGACACATATGACTTGTGCTGTACACGCGATACATAAGAGGTACGAAGCTGTTCGGTCACTGTATCCCAGTGTGGACAAATTGTTATCCAATGGAAATAAAGTGTTTGTTAAAGTCCTTAAGAATGCTGATCTCTTTAGAAACGAAAGCCCCAATATTCCATTACTACCAACATCAACTGTTACTCGCTGAGACACTTGGCTTTGAGCAGTGGTGTACCATGCGGAACATTGTGAGAGGTTTAAGTCGATTGTTGATGAACTGGATAAAGATGAAAATTTCGTCTACAGTAATTGTTGAAAATGTACTGTGTGACAGTTGTTTTAAGAAATTACGTGGCTTATATTGATGCTAATTTCTTTCTTGTGCTATACCATAAATAATAGAGGCAACAATTAATGTCTGGATATAAAGTGTTACAGAAATACTTAATGTAGAAACGAAAAACCAACTCACTCGAAAGCTTAAAAATTCCAACTTTAAAAATTAAGTTGAATAGGTGTTTGAAAAATATACAGCGGTTTAAATTATGAAACGAATTGCCCAAGCTGTAGAAGGCCCTCAAGTAGACACTGAAAGTCAAAGTAGTAATGACGGGACTCCAACGAAATTTGCAAGAGTGACGTCATGTGACGTAAAACGGACATTCTACTAATACCGGGCAGTTTAATATATTTAACTTTTTATAACCTAGAAATGCCTTCCCTAGTCATCACACTGACGCTAGCATTAAAGTTTGACTAACGGCTAAAGCTACTGTATTTCCATATCGCCTTTAAACCTACACCATAATTAGCAATCAAATAACTCAGGGGCTTATCTGGTTTAATATGACATAAATAGAAGAATAAATTTTTCTGATTTTCTTCCTTACGAATGCTCGAACTCCTGTCACGAACATCATTAAACGTGTTTTAACTTGTTGCATTTATGTTTGTAGAACTGTCCGTGTATTGTAAATAAATATTTCGCGTTTATTCACTGTAATTCGAACAATCTAGTCCTGCGCCGTGGCGTAGTGGGCTAAGGCACCATGCCTTAGCCCTTGGCCAGGGTAAGTAGCCAGGGTTCGATCCCACCATGTGGTGTGGAAGGTGATGAGCTTACGCTAGGTAACCGGCCCTGGTTACGGAAACCAACATTCCGGCTGGGGGATACGGAAATGCTAACCACATCTCCTCCCCGTATCGGTTGGATGATCGTCCATCTTTGCCATGCTTAAGTAGGCGTGAGGCCGGCAGTCGGGATGGTAGGCCTTGGTCCTCTAAGGGCTGTCGCGCCAGTGGTTAACTTAATTATAACAGTTTAAATCATCTTCACATTTCATCTCCAAATGTTAGTATACAAATTCATTAAATTGTGCAACTGGAAAGCTAAACCTGAGTAGGCATATATACAATGAAGTTTCTCAAAATACTAAAATAAAGATCATATCAAACAAGTGTGGCAAGAACATCTTCGGATTCTGCAACATTGTCTCAACAAAAAGGTTAGGAAAATGGATGAAATAAAGTTAAAAAGCAATCAAACGTTCCAAAAAGCCAGTAATCATGTAAATATCAACATAATCAGCAATGTTGAAGTGATGTTATAAGAGCTATCAGCCAAATTTAAATCTCTTTCCGGCCCGTTAGCTTATAACCTTATACTTTATCCATAGGTATATATTTCCGAACATTACATGTTTAAATCAAAGTTCTCCTACTTCTAAAGAAAGTGTTTGCTTCTCTGGCAAAATCTGGAAGCTTGTTTAATTAAACATGCAACACTACAAACATCAGTGTTCTATATTTTGTGAGGGTGATACGGATGGTAGCGCTCTCTGTTGTTTGAGCTGCGAGTTGTACCGACCTCTGTTACTCTATTGGCTTGGCGGGAAGTACGAACTTCACATCTCTACCACATCCAAAGATTTACTGCTCGTGAAAATTTAAGTACTAATATTCTGGCGTATATGAGCATTTTCTAAAATATCGTATTTTTTAAAATGTCATCATCCCTACTTATTACTTATAGCTAACAGGGAAATGCGAAACAAATGTACATCACGCCAATGACATTTTTATATACAATCATTTAAAGAAGCACATTAACCTTAATTAACATAAACCTTCATTTCAAAGCGTTTACTATTAAAAAGAAGAAATCAATGTTTATAAAAATAAGTAGTTACTGATGCCATGAATGAAATACTTAACCGTTATTATATAGTGAACTGTTGCCAGTTTGTTTACGTCCCTAACCTTCACAACGTTTAGTATTAGGAAAACCATGTTACGTCATCTTAGGTTAAACTAACGTTTCGACCAACCTGTCGTGGTCGTCTTCAAAGGGCAAGCTTCTGGACAGAATACACTACACAACGTTCAATATCTTGGCCATCCATTTTTTGTCATGTTAGATAAAACTAACTTTTCGACCATCGTGTCGTTATCGTCTTCAAAGGACAAGCTGCTACACAACGTTTAATACCATGGCCAATCCTCTTCACTGAACTGTACTCTTTTCCTTCTTTCTTTCATTTGTTCTGTCTTGTTTTGATAGTTTGTCTCTTTATTTCTCCCGCTCTCTGTCTTTCTTTCTCCGTGTTTTCTTTCATTGTTTCTCCTCTTCTCTTCATCTTGGCCTTCCTTCCTTACTTCCCTCCCTCCTTCCTTTCTTTCTTCCTTCCTTCCTTCCTCCCTTCCTTCCTTCCAGCCTTCCTTCCTTCCTCCCTCCCTTCCTCCCTTCCCTCCTCCTTTCCCTCCTCCCTTCCTCCCTTCCTACCTTCCTCCCTCCCTCCATCCCTCCCTCCCTTCCTCCCTCCCTCCCGCCCTCCGTCCCTTCCTTCCTCCCTCCCTTCCTCCCTCCCTCCCTTCCTCAATCCCTCCCTTCCTCCCTCCCTCCGTCCCTTCCTCCCTCCCTCCCTTACTTCCTTCCTCCCTCCCTCCCTTACTTCCTTCCTCCCTTCTTCCCTCCCTTACTTGCTTCCTTCCTCCCTTCTTCCCTCCCTTCCTCCCTTCTTCCCTCCCTCCCTTCCTCCCTAACCCCTCCCTTCCTGCCTCCCTTCCTCCCTCCCTTCCTCCCTCCCTTCCTCCCTCCCTTCCTTCCTCCCTCCCTTCCTCCCTTCCTCCCTCCCTTCCTCCCTTCCTCCCTCCCTTTCTCCCTCCCTTTCTCCCTTCCTTCCTTCCTTCCTTCCTTCCTTCCTTCCTCTCTTTCCCCATTTCCTTACCTCCTTCTGTTTTCCTTTCTTTGTTTCTTTTTTCATTTTCTATTTGTTTTCTTCTCATTTTCTTTCTTTCTTCTGTTTTGTTTTTTTTCTGTTTTCTTTTTTCTTTCTTTCTTTTTGTCTTTCTTTCTTTTTTCTTTCTTTCTTTCCTTCTTTCTTTCGTTCTTTCTCTCTTTGTTTATTTCTTCACTTTCTATTTATCTAAATAGAGTACTACCACATTTTATCCACGAACTGAGATTTTACCAAAAGTGCATGTTTTCAAACTGCCTGAATCCAAAATATTTATTTTTCTAAACAACGTTATTGTTTGTGCGCAACGGTGCACGTGCACCTCTTGTGTACAAATATCTGTGAACAGTTGAAGTTAAATCAGCTTGACATATATCCCAGGATATAAATTCACATCTTCGAAGGATGTGACAAGAATATAGATACATTTTAACATAAAAAACTCAACTCTAGACTATCCTTTCTACGACGCCGAAAGGATTAGCCAATTACGGGAAAAGGGAAGCCAATGTTACGGATGGATAAATGTAAGTGGGGTAAGTTTATTTGTTACAAAGGTTACGTAAGTGATTCTGTTATGGGAGATGCCATGTGGCTCGTTGTGTCTGTTTACCATTTGAGGACAATGTTGCTTTGTCGCGTGTCCACGAGGGTTTAGAACACATAAACTGGTACCGCCCAGTACAAGTGCTTCTATTCTACCAGGAGATTGCAGAAAATGTGTAATTAGCATCCATTTTATTTTTATAACACTTCAGGTCTAAGATGCCACTTGAAGACATGATTGCATCTGAAGTGGGTGTATATACACTGGACTCGTCGTGTATGTGCGAAAACCTTACGTAAACCTCTGTGTGTGTGGACTATTTTCCGGTATTCCTCCTCGCTTTGCAATGTGGTGGTGGTAGTAGTAGTAGTAGTAGTAGTAGTAGAAGTAGTAGTAGTGGTGGTGGTGGTGGTGGTGGTGGTGGTGGTGGTGGTGGTGGTGGTGGTGGTGGTGGTGGTGGTGGTGGTGGTGGTGGTGGTGGTGGTGGTGGTGGTGGTGGTGGTGGTGGTGGTGGTGGTGGTGGTGGTGGTGGTGGTGGTGGTGGTGGTGGTGGTGGTGGTGGTGGTGGTGGTGGTGGGGGTGAAGGTGGTGGTGGTGGTAGTAAGAGCAATGAGTTTGATGCTTTGAGCTGAGTCTGGCTCCGTGAGGAAGAAGTCGGCGCGCTGGATGAGTTCACGAATCTGACGGTCAGTGATCAATGAGTAGAAGTATGTTAGGTTCCAGGCTCCGTGATGAACATCTGGCGGATTCGAAAGGCTGTAGAAAGCAGTTCACGAGAAGTAACTGCGACTTTGTAGAAAGGATTCGCCGCGATGTATACCCGGCAGCGAAGCAGTTTACGTGTGAATATTAGAGTTGTTCTTAGAATCGGTGTGCAGCTCCGTGTTACAGGTTAACGTCTTTGTATGGCAGAAGGAATGTTACAGCACAAAAGGTCATATAGACACATTGTAGTGACGTGTACAAGTGCTATATTTGTGTCGAATAGAGGGTGATTGTAAGTTACCATCAGTGACAAATAGGTGAACTTTGCGTCTATTTCACTGTAGTCCTGTTTATGGGAAATATAAATTTAGGAAACTTGGAACCATTGGGGAAGGCACGGAAATGGTTAATTCCACATATCAGAAGATTTATTTCTTATAGATTGAGCGGACGCACGGTTTATAAGTGGGGTATTCTCGGAGTTGACGGATAGCCTTACAGTTTTTCTCCCGTATCTCCCAAAGTATTAAAGGTACAGGATCGAGTTATGCCAATTTGGACTCCTCTAGTCCCTATCGGGTTATGGCTCGCTGGACTCCACTTGTCCAAATCTACATTATCAGTCATACACACCTTTGCTCTTGAACACACGGTTTAGAAGTTAGGATTTCTCGGGTTTGACGAACAGCCTTACAGTTTTCCGTCCGTATCTCCTAAAGTATTAGAGCTACTGTTTCGAGTGAGTGCTCGTTGCAATCGTCTTGTGGAGCCCTTCTTTACTGACACATATCTTTTAGATCAAATATCCTCGTTCGCCGACTCGCAGTTGACGTACCGAAGTCGGTTTCGCACCAGCACAGTGCTCCCTCTGGCCAAGTATCAACTTGGACTGTTTTTACACCTTTAATCCTAAACTATAAGACGCAGCAGGACGAAATTCAGCTCGTTCGATTTGCCTCCAAGAGATGTACAGCAATGGTTATAATCACTTCTTTGATACGACGCACGGTTGAGCTGCTAGAGTTTTGGCGGGAAAATGTCGTTAACTTTAAGAGCTTAGTTCCACGCCACAGTTTGGTGGATAAGGACCAAACTCGGTCTCCCGGGGTTTGTCTACTTCCTCTAACAAAATCAGTGGTCAAAAACCTTATATCGATACCGCAAGTTACTTATTTAAGGTATCCGAATTTTCTACGAGTCGCTATGTTAAAACTACAACTCCCATAACCGAATCCACTGAAACAGGGGATAGTCATGGACTAGAGGAAGGGTTTGACATCTCTCGCAAATCACTCCGGTCCTTGGTTCGAAAGTTAGGTGATGTGTCTCAAACCGCGCCACAAAATCGAGGTGTACATATGAGCTCATACAACATATTTCCGGACTCCAGAACACAAGTTTTTTAAAACGTTATTCGGACCTGTCGACCGAACCGTTCGAACAATCTCAACCAAATTTTAAAATCTGCACCCTCTCATTCACAGAAATCATCACATACAAAAGCAACTAGCTGCGTTCAAAAAGTAAGGTTCACCGAATCTTCAAACGCTATCTCTCGAGCCGTTAGAGCTAGAACGGCGGAGATTGTGCCGTCGGTTAGTACGTTGCTAGTTCTACAAGTCTCCATATATGTAATCTTTGTCCTAGGTCAAACGACGGCGCCCCAAAATATATGCACGTGCGGGAAGGTGCACTAGTAATTTTGTCCTTGTTGGGGAACATGTTTATCGCGATTTTCTCCTAGAGTATTAGAACCAGCGACCTGGTTCTTGCACCGTTGGATTCGCCGTCCGGAGATACGCCTTTTGTCCCTGGACTACCGCCGGTGCGGTCCAAAAGAAAAAGGTACCCTAATTTTCGCGCGCTAATTTCGTCCAACGTATGTGCCCTTTGCCTAATAAGGCTCTGTCTGTCTGTAACGGTTTGCCCGTTATAAGCACAAATTTAAGCCAAATTAAGTTAGACTAATTGGGACATTCCTAAAAACTGAGGACACTCTTTTGCTGTGGCATAAAATATTTTGACATAATATATCTTCATTAACACTAGCGGGGACATATTTGAGAGACTATACATTTTCCAATACTCTTTCAAGTGAAGATTTATAAGCAATGGTTCGATTTTCTTGAAAGTCTTCATGGCATTTTCTTGGACAACAATGGTCTTAAATACCAAGTTTGGTATTTAACTGACTTTTCTATTTATGATTGTGCTGCTCAAAGTACAGGTTTTCCAATTCATATCCTATTCATATCCGATCAAAATCCAGCTTTCTCTCTTTCTCTATTTCTTCACTTTCTATTTATCGTGAATAGGGTAGTACAACATTTCACGCACATCCACCCTGCGCAATACTTATACTACTGGCTAAGAGGAACAAACAGACAGTGGGAATTGTGATAATCCTGAAATGTCTGAACAAAACATCTTTAAGCCTAGAAAATCGCTTATGCGATCTCCCGAACTGAAAGAATATGAAACTGAACCGAGTTGCCGTAAAAGGGATGATGAACCATTAGATATTTTGATGGTGGAAAACCTTCCGGAGTATAAACCGAAATGGAATGATACTATAGTAGAGATCAAAACAGTAATAGCTGTGAATAAACCCATGACTACAAATGGTAAGAGGCAATTATATGCTCTATTGGCTAAGCTGCACACTAATTACGAGCAATTAGGAATAGTAATGAGAAACGTAGGACAGAGAATAAAGCTACTAAATCTCAGAAGGAAATAGCTAAATTGTCGTATACACAGGCTTCGGTAAAACCAAAGGTCCAAAAAACCACTGAGAAAGTAAACAGAGTAGTACAGAAGCAGACGCATGTGGTATTAATGCGCTCAACTAAAGGCGTATCAGCAAATGACATGCAGCAGGAAGTGCCCAAAGGTCTTCTGAGGAACAGATAAAAATAAATAATATTGGAGCAACTGATAAGACCTTGGTTATTGAGGTGGATAACAAAGAGTATGTTGTCAAAATAGTTAACAGTCCTAATTTAAAACAGAAGGATATGGCAGTGGAAGAGGCAACAAAGAAAAAACCATTAGTTATTATTTATGGTGTATTAAGCAGTTAGAAAGAAGAAGATATAAAATAAAATATGTATAAACAAAATTTCCAAGATGATATGATTTGCGAAGTCTTTGAGGCCAAAATGAAGTTTAGATGTAAGACAGGGCCTAGAGAAGCGAGGACAGTTCACCATGTAGTAGACGTCGATCCTAAAATAAGAATACAATTGATACGACAAGAGAGGTTATACCTGGGATTTCATGCTGCACACGTTAAAAACTACGTTGTTGTGGCAAAATGTATGAAACGCCAACGTTATGGTCATATGGCCAAATATTGTAAAAGGGAGGAGGAAGATTGTGGTTACTGTAGGCAACTGGACCACACAAAGGAAGAATGTGCAAAGAAAAATCAACCTGCTTCCTGCGTTCCATGTAGTTCCAGACAAAGGAATAAGAAGGAAGGGAAGATATTTGGTTGTAAAGATAAAAAGTAATGCCCTACATTTAACATGTTTTGGGAACAATTAGTCAACCGTACAAATTATGGATAAGGATATTCAGAATAAGTACAGTAAGAGTTTTAGCTTGAAGAAAAGTCCCAACAGGGTAAGAGAAAATGTGTATAGGGCACAAGTGAATAAGGAACAACAAACACAAAAGACTATGTGTAATGTGACGATAACTATAATAAATAAAATACATCTATATGCATATATCATTTCAATATTTGATGAAGAGAAGGTACAACGAAATGGAGCTTCATCATTGTCCAGGAGATCAAGAGAAAATGAATACGTGGATATTGAAAATGTTATGTTAGACAAATGGCTTTAAAACTCATCAGAATAGGACAGATAAATGCGCAAAGATTTTGGACAGTGATGCAAGAAATTAGGACACTTATAGATGACATGGATTGTGATATAATTTGTATACAGGAACCATACGTCATCAATGGTAGACCCATACATGCACCAGCTGCGGCTCGACTCATTGTAGATGGAGAGAATCCAAAAGCAACAATAATTATAATAAACAGAGACATAAAGTTGCTAAACGTTTCACAATTCTGTACTGAACATATAAATAGAATCGAGATATGCATAAATGGTATGACTTTCCTTTAGTGCAATCACTACTTTCAGTATATGGATGACATAGAAGTACATAATAACAAAATGTAAGAAGTACCGAATGCCTATGTTAATAAACCTCTAAACTGTACCATGGATTCAAGTGCAAAATCTGTATTATGTTGGAGTAATAATCCGGACTCTCGTGAACAAAATTCAGACGAAATTATTGCTAATCATAATTTATTAGTTATGAATCAGTCCTTGGGTCCATATACCTTTGAGAACCGGATAGATGCTGCTGAGAATATAGATGTAACATTAGCCAGAGGGATTGTGGCCGATCGGATTAAAAACTGGAAGGTAGCACAGCAGTTAACCACGGGTGACCATAGTTTGATTTATTTCGACTTTGAAGTTTTGATATCTGAAGGAGATTTACAACGTACCATTAGGAAGACTACATATCAGCTCAAAAATGTAGATTGGAATATACTACGAAATAATCTACAAATCCCAGATCAATTAAGTACAGGAGAGGATATAAATGCAAAGGCAAAACAACTCACGCCTAGTATACAGAAGGACATGGAAGCTTCACTTAAGAAGTGTCCTTACATAAATAGAGAATATAAAATATGGACTGGCAAACTTCAAAAATTTAGAAGAAAAGTTAGGAAAACTAGTAGAAATTATAAAAATAGCTAGAAAGCACACGAAGAGGAAATTAATTTATATATTTTTAGAATGTACAAGATGTAATATAAGGCTGAATTGGAAAAAAACACGCAGAGAAACTTGGCAACGATTCATAGAAGAAAATCTGCAGGAACATACATGGGTAGTACCATATAAAATAATAATGGAAAAGATATCAGCACCAGAAATTATTGCTAACGTAGTAAAAATGACGGAACGTAAACCACTAAATGGAGAGATTCAGTAAATGAACTTATGACTAAGATGTTACCTTTGGATCTAGAATACAATGAAGGCGATCAACATGGACATAAAAGGGTAGAATTTAAACAAGAACATATCAGTTATAATGTTATATATCCTTTCGATATAACTAAAGTTTTACAGGCTATGCAACAGCTAAAACAACGAAGAGCTCCTGGGAGCAGATAATATTTGAACAGCAGTTATTCAGGACATTAAAAATGAGATTGCACCTTACCTATATGAACTTTATATGAACTTGTGGAAGCTAAAGTACCATATTGTTGGAAGGAAGCTAATATGGAAAAAAGAAACAGATAGCGTTCCTGGTAAACCTAAATCATACCGTCCCATATGTTTCTTGAACAAAATAGGCGAACTCCAAGAAAAATTGTTATACAAAGGAATTAATGAATATAGAATAATGATAGGTATAACAGATAGGCAGTATGGATTTAGTAAGGGATGCTCTACAGAGGATGCCAGAAACTTAGCTCTCACAACAGTAAATCATTGTGATAAAAATTTGTATTGGGAAAATTTGTAGACATTGCTGTTGCTTTCGACAACTTATGGTGGCCTCAATTATTTCAAACACTAAGAGCTGGAAAATACCCTAGATGCTTGTACAATTCATTAAAGGATTACTGCATGAACAGAAGAGCACACATCAGAGGAGAAAGTACTATCATAACTAAAAAAATCACTAAAGGATGCCATCAGGTATCGGTTCTAGGACCCCTCTTTTGGGATATTTTAACGGAACCGATATACATAGTTTGAAACAATCGCCTGAAATATTAGCAGTTATAGCCTATTCAGATTACTTATTAATATTGGTAGCAGCTAATAGTCGGATTGAGCTGGACATCTAAGACATCTCTTGGAATTCTTGATGGTTGGTGTAACCAAGTCAAATTAGAAATTGCTCCGCAGAGGCCGTTTATTACGCACTTTAAGGAAATTTAAAAAGAGATCCCATAGCTAAACTTAATAACATCAAAATCAAAAGAGCAAATGTTGTTAAATATCTCGGTATGTATACTGTCAGCCGAGCGTCGGAACAGCCTGTAGACTGGGCAAGCAGCAGACGGGTCGGTTTTCGCCCCGCCCCCTCGTTTGTCTTATAGCGTTAAGAAGGGATGGCTGGGACAAAAAACATCACTGCGCCGTCTCTTTCTGTTCCACCTGTGTTCTCGAACTTACGGGATATTTCATCTAATAGAGAACCTTCCAGATCGGCAAGCGGACCCTATATAAGCTACACGTCGTGCAAGAGGAGTTAGTGAGTCAGTCAGTCAGAGTTCTTGGCAATCAACGTAAGAGTGCAGAACTAGTGTAAGGACGAGAAGACTGTGTATGGGCATCGGAGTTTACGCCATCGCGAGTGAAAGGGTAACTTTAACGGACGACCTGGTGAATTGTAATTGTGTGCAGTACGTAATTCTGTGTAATTGGCAAGTGTTAAACTGTAAGTCGGTGGAAATAAAGAACATTGTCGAGTTTGTGTAATTGGACTTTTCATTTCACGAACCCACAAAGTCACACTGGTGTCAGGAAGCGTGAAAACATCACCGAACATTACAACCATGGACGCGGCATTGGAAAAGATTTTGGAGAAGATGATGGAAATGAAGGCCGAACTGACCTCGGAAATGAAGACGGCAAATGAAAACCTCGCTGCAAAAACAGAAGCGGCAAACAAAAACCTCACCGCCGAGTTGAAACAAATGAAGACGGCCAACGACAACATCACCGCAGTGTTGAAACAAATGAAGACGGCCAACGACAACATCACCGAGAAGATGGAAGAAATAAAGAGCGAATTGACCACAGAAATGAGGGCAGCGAACGACAGTCTGGCCACGGAAATGAAGGAGGCGAACGAGGTCCTGGTCCCCAAGTTTGTGGAACGATTGGCCGGCGTGAGGGATGACGTCACGAATCTGGGCAAGCGGATGGGTCAAGTAGACGACCGCCTTAATGATTTAGAGGAAAAGGCCGACAACATGGCAAAACCCCTCGCCCGCCTAACGGAGGAACACCGGCCTTATGTGTGGACAGAGGACGCCGAAAACGCTTTCCAGCACCTAAAGGAGACCCTGTGCAGTGCTCCAATTTTGGGTTTCCCACAATCGGGTGGCACCTTCAATGTGGACACCGACGCTAGCGACCATTGCATTGGAAGTGTCCTATTGCAGATCCAGGACGGCCATGAGCGGGTGATAGCCTACTACAGCAAGACGCTATCCAAGGCAGAGAAGAACTACTGCGTCACCCGACGAGAATTATTGGCAGTAGTAAAGACCTTGGAGCACTTCCATAAGCACCTGTACGGTCAGCCATTCCACCTGAGGACTGACCCCTCTGCCCTAATTTGGCTATTGAGCTTTAAGAGCCTGGAAGGCCAGACGGCACGTTGGGTCCAGAGGCTGCAGGAGTACGACTTCACCTCGGAACATCGTAGAGGGAAGAGCCCCGGTAACGCAGACGCCATGTCCCGAAGATCCTGTCCAGTAGAGTGTGGCCAGTGCACAAGAGTGGAAGAGAAGGAGCGTGCCGCAGCAGTCCGAATATTTGTGGCAGTGCCTGCGGACGGCTGGGATAGCGCAGGCCTGAGGAGGGAGCAGCTGTCGGACGCAGACTTGGGGCCACTCTTGAGGGAAGTGGAGGCAGGGACAAGACCAACCTGGGAGGACATCGCACCAAGGGGCGCCACCTACAAGTCGTACTGAGCCCAATGGGACTCGTTGAAGATCAGAGTTCCGGGTATGGGAATCACCCGATGGGAAGACGCAGAGAGAACAGTTGGTACTTCCCCGAAGTAAGGTACCGGAAGTCTTGGAAGAAGTGCACGCTGGTACTTCAGGAGGACACCTGGGAGCGAACCGAACGATTGACAGACTTCGGCAGCGCTACTTCTGGCTGAGACACCGAGCAGATGCTGGTGGTACACCTGGACCGCCTGGCACGCTACGATGGTGCTGTTCGGGACGACCAGCTTTGAGGAGGGAGCAGTGTCACCCGAGCGTCGGAACACCCTGTAGACTGGGCAAGCAGCAGACGGGTCGGTGTTCGCCCCGCCCCCTTGTCTGTCTTATAGCGTTAAGAAGGGATGGCTGGGACAAAAAAACATCACTGCACCGTCTCTTTCTGTTCCACCTGTGTTCTCGAACTTACGGGATATTTCATCTAATGGAGAACTTTCCAGATCGGCAAGCGGACCCTATATAAGCTACACGTCGTGCAAGAGGAGTTAGTGAGTCAGTCAGTCAGAGTTCTTGGCAATCAGCGTAAGAGTGCAGTACTAGTGTAAGGACGAGGAGACTGTGTATGAGCATCGGAGTTTACGTAATCGCGAGTGAAAGGGTAACTTTAACGGACGAACTGGTGAATTGTAATTGTGCGCAGTACGTAATTCTGTGTAACTGGCAAGTGTTAAACTGTAAGTCGGTGGAAATAAAGAACATTGTCGAGTTTGTGTAATTGGACTTTTCATTTCACGAACCCACAAAGTCACAATACTGATGAGAAGAAACACCTTGATACCCATAATAAATCTGTAGCAATGAAAGCTAATGAAGTATTAATGAAACTATCTACAATAGCTACGAGAATATCTAAGCTTTCTCCTAGTACAATTCCTACATATCATATGAGTTTCGTGGTGGTTATAACTGCGTATAAAGTGTCGATATGGCCACATAGAGTAAAATTTTGAAGAATATAGATGCTCCACGGAAATACCAAAGGCAGGCTTTACTTCGCTGCACAGGGGCAGTATCAACGACTGCTACAATAGCATTATTAGTGATAGTGGGTATATGGTCATTGGATTTGTTGATTATACAAAGGGCAACCTACTTTTGGATGAAGCGGAGAGAATTCACTAAGATTGAACATTTATTGGGAACTCCATGCAAAAAGAGGAAACTAAATAGGAACGTATGAATTGAAGAATGGCAACATGAGTGGGATAAAATTGATGTAGGTAGACGGACACACGAAATATTTTGTAGTATAAATGAAAGGTTAAAATTAAAGGAAAACCAACCAAGACAAAGTGGAATGCAATATATTTCAGGTCATGGACCGTACAAGACATACTTTAACAAGATAGGAAACGCAGATGAATCCATGTACATAACCTGCAATGAAGAAGATACTCCGGAACATGCTTTATTTGAATGCATAAAGTATACACAAGAGCTAGAAGAAGAGAGGAAAGAATTAGCAGGAAAATGTATATGAAACATAATTAGGAAGAGGCAAGATTTTAAAATACTAGAACGGGCAGCAGAGAAGGTCTCAACAATAGTAATGACTGAATATAATCAACAAAGACAGCAGCAACGACGAGTGAGAGACAATATTCAACATAGATAACGTGAACCACCTTCCACACCGAGAAGATCTGAACGACTTCAACGACAGAATATGGATAACTAGCTTCAACAACCAAAGGAAGTATAGGAACTTCAACTAGTCGAAGGATTAATAGAAGAGCACAATCTTGGATTCAGCAGAAGGATTTGAAGCGACAGAAGAAGACATCAACAAAAAACAAAAGGATACATGAGTTATTAGGGATAGGAAGGTAGAAGTATCTTAGATTGTGAAAATTGTAAGCTATAATTGTAGCAATTAGATAAGATAGGTTACATTATATACGTTAGTGTAGGTTAGCTTTTCTGCAAAATGTTCGTAAATATCAATATAATTATTATGTAAGTGTTCCTAATGAAAAACATATAAATATTTAACTATAACAATAGCAATAATATAACTAGAATTTAGGTTTTAGTATTAAGGGCAACCACGACCATACTCCATCTTAACAATAGTGAAGCCAAGTCGAGCCAAAGTGAAGCCAAGATAACAAAAGCAACATACATAGATCTGAAGAACGTTCTTTCATACACACCGTTTCCATGTCCATAACTTTAGATGTTATTGGTTATCAAAACCATGGCTGGGAAATTTGTAGTGACTTCAAGGTAGTTGCATTGCTAACGGTACTGCAGGGAGGTTTCACAAAATATTGCTGTTTTTTGTGCTTATGGGACAGTAGGGCAACTGACAAACATTTTATAGTGAAAGAATGGGGGAAAAGGAAAGACTATACCCCAGGAGCAAGCAATGTTAAGTATGTGCCTCCAGTAGACCCAAACAAAGTTCTTCTCCCTCCACTTACATAAAGCTCGGGTTAATGAAGAATTTTGTTAAAGGTTTGGACAAAACTGGAAGTTCAGTATTTAAGAAGTATCTCTCCCAAAATAAGTTAATGTAAATTAAAGGAAAGCATATTTGTCGGTCCTTAAATAAGACTACTTCTTAAAGACAGTGTTTTTGAATCAGAGCTTAAAAGTGTGGAACTGGAAGCATAGAATTCATTTAAATCAGTGGTGCCAGGCTTCCTGGGCAATGACAAAGAAGCAAATTATGAAACTTTAGTCTCAGAACTATAAAGGAGCTACAAAGAAGTGGGTTGCCGTATGTCACTTAAAATGCACTTTTTGCACTCTCACCTTGCTAGTTTCCCTACAAACCTAGGAGCTGTAAGTGATAAGCAGGACATTTCTGAGATGGAAAGAAGTTACCAGGGTATCGCTGGGATTCAGCCATGTTCGGAGACTATTGTTGGTTCCTCAAACGTTAGAGTCAACACAAGAAAATTCAACAGTGAAAGACTTCTGAGATAATTCAGGCATTGGTTTTCATCACTATCTTGTGTTTATTTTAAAAATAATTAATCAGAATTATTATTATTTTCAATGTTATCTGGCAATAAAATACCTATTATTTTCAATTAATCAAATATGAGTTATCACACCACATTTCTGTATGGTTTCTTAGAAAATTATGAAAAACTAAAAAACGTTACGTGATACAGCATTTTGAGGGGCATTTTTGGAATCATCAGATCAGTTTACTTAAGAATTTGCCTCTTTTGTTTCGGGTATATAAAAATAATTCTTTCTTGTTCCCCAGTGTAGTAAACAATCTGGGAACTCATATCATAAATGACACTCAGTACTCAACACTAAGGTTGTGAAAAAGCTACAAAATATTAATGATACGACAAAATCAATATCTTCTTAAATGAATTTTGGAATGCTATATGAAACGAGGACATTACGTGATACAGCATTTTGAGGGGCATTTTTGGAATCAGCAGATCAGTTTACTTAAGAATTTGCCTCCTGTGTTTCGGGTATATAAAAATAATCCTTTCTTGTTCCCCAGTGTAGTAAACAATCTGGGAATGCTCAGAGCTCATATCATAAAGGCCACACAGTACTCAACTCTAAGGTTGTGAAAAAGCTACAAAATATTAATGATACAACAAAATCAATATCTTCTTCAATGTATTTTGGAATGCTTTATGAAACGATGACATTCTTTGCCCGCACGCATACAGGCTAAAGGGTAGTTCCTCTCCAATACACACTGACCTGTCCGTTGAATATTCTCTCAGTATAGCTTACAGCCTTTGTTTGCTGCCAGGAAACAAAATGGAATTGACTCTAACACTTATCTAAAGCAAATACTTAATGTTTGATACAAAACTTTATATATAATTACAAATTCTCTGCCCAGCTAATAAGATGTCAGTACAGCTATCTATTGGACGCAAGAAGTTAATAAGAAAGATGACCGACTTCCGCTGTTTGGCGCTGTGGTCGCGGTCACCTAGAAAACACGCGAACAATGTATTGCAGATATATACCGATTTTCTTCGTTGCGATTTATTTTAAGGTTAAATTAATACTTTCTGTAACACGAACATATATCTCAATTAGAGGAGGAATTGCATTGCTTTGAATATTTTAAATCTCCAGGTTTAATTGCATATATATAAACCTAAATCTATAAGAATAATAACATTAAAAACTACAAATTCTGTTAAGTACACAACCTGTGTACTCCTAAGACTTAAACTAAATTGCTAAATCTTTATAATTTTTTTATGATGAATGAAACAAGTTCTATCAGTAGTGAATGGTCTAGCAGGTCCTTTTATTTCTGAAATAGTTCACATAACAGTAAACTATAAGGGATAGACAAAATATGCCACTTATAGATTTTGTTAAATGATTTAACTGTGCTTTCGTTAACTTCATTAGTGCTTTCCTAGCCTACAAGGGAACACAAGAATTTAAATTTGATTACCTCGCAAAAGAACTTTCATAAAAAAACTAAACTTGTTACACTTATATATGCTTTGTAAGTTTTATCTTAACACAAAGTATGAATATCTGGCAAGTCTAGGTTCTATGTACCCTGAACTTATTTGAACATTACCCCGTTCATCGTCCGATATGACTAATTATTTGAGCTGGCAGCAGAATTTAGGTAACTGATAATCAACAGTGAATAGATCCAAGGAAATGTTGTTTCGAAAAACAGTTACTCTCAGATCATAGACAATTTAGGAATGCTCAGAGCACATTCACAAATACCACACAGTACTCAGCTCTAATGTTGTGAAAAATCTTCCAAATCTTAATGGTACAACAAAATCAAAATTTTCCTTATCCATATTTGAATGATATATGAAACGAGGACGTTCTTTTCCTGCACACATACAGGCTAAAGGGCACTTCCTTTCCGAAACACAATGATTTGACCTTTGAGTATTCTCTCAGTATAACTTACAGCCTTTGTTTTCTGCCAGAAATCAAAATGGAATTGAATCTAACACTTATCTAAAGCAAATAATTAATGTTTGATATAAAACCGTATATATAATGACAAATTCCCTGCGCAACTAATAAGACGTAGTCAGTAGAGCCATCTATGGGTCTAAAGAAGTTAAAACGAAAGTTGGCCGACTCCCGCTATTTGGAGCTGTGGTCGCGGTCACCTAGCAAACTCGCGAACATTTGTACTACAGATATATACCGATTTTCTTTGTTGCGATTTATTTTAACCTTAAAATAATACTTTCTGTAACACGAATACATATCTTAGATACAGGAGGAATTGCATTGTTTGAATATGTTAAATCTCCAGATTTAATTGCATATATATATATATATATATATATATATATATATATAAACCTGAATCTATAAGAATAATAAAATTAAAAACTACAAATTCTGTTAAGTACATAACCTGTGTACTGCTAAGGGATAAATTAAATTGGTAAATTTTTATCTTATTTTTATGATGTATGAAATAAGTTCTATCAGTAGTGAATGATCTAGCAGCTCCTTCTCATTCTGAAATAGTTCACATAACAGTAAACTATAAGGGATAGACGAAATATGCCACATATAGATTTTGTTACATGATTTAACTGTGCTTTCCTTAATTCCGATAGTGCTCTCCTAGCCTACAATGCAACACATGAATTTAAATTTGATTACTTAGCAAAAGGACTTTCACAAAAAAAAACTTAGAACTAACATTGTTACACTTATATATGCTTTTCTAGCTTTCCCTTAACTTAAATATAAATATATGGTAAGTCTAGGCTCTATATACCCTGAACATATTTGAGGATTACTTGGTTCATCGTCCGATACGACTAAACATTTTAGGTTTTCCTACATCCTGAAGGATGCATGTAGAGTAACTATAAGCTCTATAAACTCTTGTAAACTTTTGAACAACATATATTAACTCGACAAATATAACTTAATATTAGAGGTGTCCCTTCTCCTGAAGAACTAATGTCAGTTAAATGTGAGCTCTATGTACCCTGTACTCATTTGATCATTACTTTGTTCATCGTCCGATATGATTTAACGTTGGAGGTTTTTCTTTTTCCTGAAGGGAGAATGCATGGCACCTCTAGCATCCACGTACTTGGTACTTCTTTGAACTTAATATTAATGGTAAGGGCAATATTAATAATTACAATGGTGATGATATTAATAACAATAATAATAACAATAATAATAACAGTAACACTAACACTATCACTTACACTAACACTTACACTAACACTTGCACTAACACTTGCACTAACGCTAACCCTAAAACTAACACTAACTCTAACACTAGGACTAACACTAACACTAACACTAGGAATCGGAATCGGAATCGCCATCGGAATCGGAACTGGAATCGCAATCAGGATCGGAAAATTGATAATCCTAATAATCCTGATAATCCTGATAATCCTCATCATCCTGATCATCCTGGTCATCCTGATCATCCTGATAATCCTGCTCATCATCATCATATATTGATAACCATAATGATGTAGCTGATGATGATGATGATGATGATGATGATGATGATGATGATGATAATTTGTTGATGTATGAAGCAGAGTCATGGGATAGGATATTACAAGATTTTTAAGTGATGTTTTTGAGCTGGCAGCATAACTTTGGTAACTGAAAATCGATAGTGAATAAATCGAAAGAAATGAGGTTTCCAAATATTAATGGTACAACAAAATCACTGTTTAGCTTAACAGAATTGATATGCTACATGAAACGAGGACGTTCTTTGCCCGCACACATACAGGCTAAAGGGTACTTCCTTTCCGAAAGACAATGATTTGACCTTTGAGCATACTCTCAGTGTAACTTACAGCCTCTGTTTTCTGCCAGAAATCAAAATGGAATTGAATCTAACACTTATCTAAAGCAAATAATTAATGTTAGATATAAAACCGTATATAAGTAGTATGAAAATGAGAGAATCAGCAGAGTGTAGATATGATGCTGAACTCTCCTCTGTGTTAATTTATGAGTGATGTAGAATGCTCATTGATTTAGAACTCTCCTATGTGAATATCGAGGTGTAAAAGAAGGGGAGTGTTGGCGTAGTGCCGTTCTCCCCTGTGCAGTGAGATGTGTTTGAGGGGTGATGATGATGATGATGATGATGATGTGTGTGTGTGATGTGTGATGTGTGATGGGTGTGTGGGTAACGGGGTTCCGGGGGTGTTTGAATTAAATGTGTTGATAATAATTCTTTTCAATGTGTGTGCTTAAACTCTCATGTATGAATATCGAGTCTAGGGTTCGATATGGGGTTCGGGAGGGATGTTTGAATTACATGTGATGATAGTAATTCTTCGATGTCTGTGCTTAAACTCTCATGTATGAATATCGAGTCTAGGGTTTGATATCTATTACGTTCAGTGTATGATATATGATGCAGTATCGTTATTCTTTAGATAAAAGAATATCGAGAGAATGAATAGGTTGGTGTACTGGGAGAGATTTATGAAATAAATGTAATAAGACATTCTGGTAAGGGGTGTTCCCTATCCAGAATCCAACCTTGAGCTATGTACCTAAGAGCGATGTAAGGTTAAGAAAAAAATTTAAATTCCATTCCCACATCGAGGTATGAGAAAATATAAATCTGTTCCACATTGAAGTATAAGGGTGATGACGTGTTGTCATCCCCCAAGATTTGTGCATATGTGTGTATGTGTGGGCGTATAAATATTCATCTGTGAAAATTGAGTTCTCGGGAGGATTCATGTATATGAATATAGAGTCATCGGTTCGATACCCATTCATGTACGCGAGGATAAACACTAGTCCTCCTCCAGTACATGCGATGAGAGGGTGGAAGGGGGGAACGTGTTAAAACGGTAATATCGTAAATTCGATTTAAGAGGTTTCATCCTGTCTCCGCTAGCTCGGGAAGGAACGCGTCCTCACTTCACACAAACCCTCCATACGTTAAGTACAACCGACGAGAGGATGGGGAGGGGGGAGACAGGTATGATCACGTTTCATCACCCATCTGCTCACTCGGAAACGAATGCATTCTCACTTTACATCGCAACGTCAAGATGAGTGGAACAACAACTCCTATCATTGAAAGTGATACCAGATTCTGGGAGAATCTACGCAATTTCGAAGATTTGCAAAATCATTGGGTTGAGCATCACGATGAAACGTGTGATGGGAAGATGCATCAAGTGATTTGCAAGAATCCTTCCCATCATGATTCGATCACATCTTATGCTCAATGCGGAAAGAATTGTAAAGTGTATCTCGGGTAAGTAGAATTATAATTGAGTGTTAACGTGAAAGTGTTGTTAGGTGTTAGATAACTAATGATAAATATGCTTATTTCAGTAAAGCCCAAAGTGAAGATGTGGCATGCCAGTCCGAACAGGATCAAGGTGAAGATGTGTGCGGACCGTACAATGATCGTCCGTTTAAGGATATCGGTACATCGAAATCTGAGGAGGAAGTCATAGAAAAGTGAGTATAAAATAATAAGAGTTTTACGTTAACAAGTGTATTAAATATTCACGATGTTGAGACATAGTTCGTGTATGTCGGCAGATCTAGTAAGAAAGGAGACAAGAAAAAGAAGAAGACGAACTGCAAACCGAGAATCGTCAAAGCCAAGAAGACGTTCGATCAAGACAGTTTCATCATAATGATGTTCGAACCCTTCACACCCTTCGCAGAAGAAGTAGAGGAACAAGTTGCGAGTGATGGTAAATAGTGTGTGCATGAACGATAACGACATCTCCATCAGCATTGACTTTCGTGTGAACATAGGATTATACAATGAACTCCCATCACTTTACATTAAAGCCACACATGACGATACGTTTGTGTATATTACAAAAGAGGATTGGGAGGTAATAATGTCAAATATGTGTGTTTTGGATACGTATCTGAAAGATGGTAAGCATTCATGTGCACCGTACACTGAAAGTATAATATATGCATTTAATATAATGTTATGCATGAATAAGATGAAAGAAATAACGTTTGTTAATACATGTTTAAATGTGGGCAGTATAAATCTGAATAGTACTGCATTCAATAGACTTAAAAGACTAATTCCATATATTGAAAAAAATTTATATCAATTGTATGATATTCATAAATCATTAAGTTCATATGATGCAAAAAGCAGGAGTGCAAGGAAGAGGATATTGGAGATGTATGTTAAAGTCAATAAAAAGATAATTTGAATTAGTAATGTTTTATTTATTACACCTATACGATAGATTGTACAACATGAGTTAATGGTTTATAAGTGAATAATTTATCATGAATAATTAAACAGAATAATGAAGTTTGTGCAGGAAACTTTGACGATGCTTGAACTTCCAATCTGACGTTCACTGCCCCCGTCACAGTATCCTCAGGTTGATGAGAGCAATCGATGACGAATAGCGGTGCATATTTCAGAAAGTCGTTCCTTTTCAAAAGAGGATAATTCTCCTTTCCATTGTAGGATGATTGAAATTTGGAATATTGATCATACAGAGATGCAAATTTAGAATTGGCGAAATCCAAATTCATATCGTGATAGGGGTAAGATTCACTGTTGAGATAAAGTTTCAGATTAATGATATTACAATTATCAAATAGAGAAGCATCCTTAGCGAGATGATTCAATCTATCCACTTGTGCACCGACTATGACGAAACGTGGTTTTTCAGGTTTAGTCGTGGTTGCAATGTTCCATGTGAACGCTTTAGTTTGAGGTACAGCAGGTTGAGTGTGAAGGCCCAATGTTTCGAAATGCGATGTGTAGAGGTTTATCCGATTTGACGATTTTAAGTTTATCAACTCGTTCAGAATCTGAAAGTCGAAGTACAGGCAACCTCCATTCGAGTCTAGTTAGTTGTATGGTTGTAGGATCGTTTCCAATGATACAATTATTAGAATCCTTAGATCTAATGAGAATAAGTTCAAACTTGCTATTAAGTATGACCTCCTTGTGATCGTCGGCGAAACCCAGCAACATCGAAAGAGAAACAATAGCACTGAAGATACCATTCGATGTATTCACGATGTCTACCACACCTCCTGGATAGATCCATCCAGCATTTAGTAAACGATTCGATTCCAGTTCATTCAGTGCGGCATAGTTACGCATCGTTGATGAAATGCCCGGATTCCTAGTTCTATCAATAGTCGTTCCATTCATATCCAGACGAATCTCATCGAAGAGGAATGCCATAGCATTGTTACTCAATTTCAATGTGGTGACGGTGCCGTCGGGTTTAGTGAGAGTCACCTCAATGTAGAGATAACTTCTACTAGGAAGCGTGTACAAATCTTCAGCTTCACATGGAATTCTAATTTCATCGTTCACATCGAGAGCTGACGTATTGTACGTTAGGAATACGTGTTCTTCCTCCTTACTGATCTTATCATCAAAGGTCGGAATCCCGGTCACATCCAAAACATACATCATAGAACCTTGAAGCCTAAGTTAGCGAGAAATTTTCGATTAGACGACGTGATTAGCTTGCGGGTCGAGGATCGAGTTGAGTTCGATCTCGAGAGATGTTTTTAATATAGCATCGTCTCTTAAAACTTATACCCATTACGACGTATGTGCAATCGTACAGTGATGGTTTCGTTCCTGAAATCTAACTTATCGTCGTTCTGGTCTACCAATCTAATGTCGAGATGATCAATGAGATTCGTATCGATGATTGGTAAATATATAGGACTTGATGGTTCCTGCGAGATATGATAACCTGGAGGTACCGATGGGAAAAATTCATACAGAGAATGACCACTTTTACCATTGATGAAAGATCCCGTTGCAAGACTACACTCGATACGTATGATGCTGACCTTGAATATGTTAACCAAATCATTAGACTCGGTCAGCACGTTCGCCGGTACCCTCTGTTTAGAGGTGAAACAGAGAAGAGGAGCAATAGATCTCTCCTGACTAAAGCCAATAATATAGGGAGATTGAATTTCTGATTTCATGGTGTTATTATTAGCACGTAGAATAAAGTCGTCACCGATGTCGAGAACATCCTTGATCAATCTGGCGATATCATCCAATTCATAAGACCCGGTGGAATTACTATACGTTCGACTTTTCCATCGCGAACGTAATGGAATAGAATATTACTCTCGTCCACATTAGGAGTCGAGTAAAAAGTCTCAAAATTCAATAGAGCTATCTCGTAATGTCCATTAGGATCCAGATGTAATGGTGGATTTAGACATGTAGAGAAGCTGGTATCACTACCACTCACGGTGATCGTGTAAGTCATCGAGGAGAAACTGAAGGCACAAGTGACCGCAAATCACAGAATCGAATTCTTGAAATCTCGTCGTATTATATAGGAGCTTGACACACGAAAGGTATGTTTCTATCTCTTCCGGAGGTCTCAGATCGCCGAAACTGTCAAAGTAGTAGGCAACGTCACCATCCTTACGTACAGCAATCCAATGGGTACCAGGATTATTTGATGTATCCAGATTCACTACTATTCTCTCATAGTATCGAGGACGTGGAGGGAGTTTGTCGATCATGCAGACACCTCTAAAATGTGGAATGTGTAACGTCGTGCATACGAATCGATCTCGGTAGCACTCAGGGCTTTTTCCGGGATAAATATAGGCCTCGCCCCGAGTTTTTTGATCGAAGATATAATCCCCTACCCTTACGACGTCCCCTACGGCGAAGACCTTTGCCCTGTGCCAAAGATTCCATACGCTCGTTGTGACGTGTTAATTCCGCAAGTTGTTTTGCATCCGAACGTTTCTTATTGACAGCCGTAGCAATCTAAGCAGCACCTCCAGCTAGACCACCTGCTACACCTAGAGCTGCTAAAAGTGGTAGCAAAGGTAAAAAACCACCTCTCTTGTTGCGACGTTTACGCATACCAGCGCCCGCTGCCAATTTACCCTTCATAAGTGTAGTCACAGGTCGAGCTGCAAGTCGTTCGCCCAAAGAAGCGTCGGCAGACTTTACACGTCTCCAAGCTTTCTCTACCAACACCTTATCGGCTAGAAGACGAGATTCTGTATCAGTACTCTCTGCGTAAGCCCGATCGTGATCGAGACACGCTGAATCTAACCCGTTCACCGGTAAGTCACCTCTCTGCAAGCGTTTATGTAGTTTCGTTCCGGGACTGCAGAAACGATAACCCGGTAAATGTACCTCAAATGGTAATGAATTAATCAAGGAATTAAGAATTCCCGAACCTTTGTGTGCACGTGTAGAACGCATGTGTCACTATGAAATAAAAAAGGCAAAACGTGCGCTTTATAACTATACGATTCCTATGACGATTGGCTAAATCCCGTAAATACATAGATTGCCCTTATCACGAACGAAATAAAAGGCAAAACTTATGCTTTATAAGTATAAGTCACGATATGGAGATAGTAAGGCAAAAGTGTACACTAACCATACAAGTGTTAGATTTCGAGGATGACATTCGCAAAGGACGACACGGTACGTTGCTTCCGAGTAACGTTAGAGCGCTCATACTGGGCACTTCAAATGCTGGAAAAACGAATTTTTTACTCAACCTGCTTATTCACGAGAATGGTCTGAGATTCGAAACCTCTACATATACTCGAAATCGTTGCAACAACCTAAATATCGATATTTACTCAGGTTACTGAAAACTATACCCGATATAGGTGTATTTACGTTCGATGATGGTGAAAAAGTGGTTCAAACGTCGGATGCTAGAGAAAATTCGATATTCGTATTTGATGATGTGATAAATGAAAAACAGGGTAAGATAGCTTCATATTACAGTATGGGTAGACATCGTAATGTCTATGCTATATATTTAGCACAATCATATGCTAATTTACCTAAACATTTAATTAGAGATAATGCAAATATGATTGTATACTTTAGACAGGATAATCTCAATTTAAAACATATATACGAAGATTATGTAAATACCGATATGTCCTATGATGAATTTAAGGATATGTGTAAACATAT
This sequence comes from Mantis religiosa, assembly GCA_030765055.1. Classification (NCBI taxonomy): domain Eukaryota; kingdom Metazoa; phylum Arthropoda; class Insecta; order Mantodea; family Mantidae; genus Mantis; species Mantis religiosa. The sequence goes on from CM060950.1 coordinate 255,252,195, forward strand.
ATGGGAGAGTGATGAACGATCCTTTGTTGTTATAGTAACAGAATATCCATTGAACGAGGGACGCTACCGTCACGGTTTTGATCGCTTTATCAGAATGAATAAATAGAATAATCCATCACTTAAGCAATGAGTATCGGCAGGTTCGGATCCCGAAGAATCATACCCACTAGGGGTGTGTTCAATCGATATATCATAACTAGAGATGGATCGGGAAACTATCGATTCAAGGGAAAGCGATTGTGCAATATTCACGACCCTGAAGAAGGTGACGATGCATCGACTAAACGTTATGTGGATACGCATACGGCTGACGTCGAGAATCGAATGCAGATCTTCAGCGAGTAGACCTCGTATCAGCGTATGGGCGAGTTTGAAGCTATGCTTAGGGCTCACATACAAAAATCGCTCGACATCCAATACAACAGTTTAATGGAGTACTTAAGTAAATATGCATTTAAACGTGATTCCGAAAATAATGTCATTATAGATGGTATAAGAATGAAAACGCTGTTGGAACCCCTTCACGAACACGACGTTCCTAATAAAATATATGTAGATGACAGGATTCCAATTCACGACTCTAATGAAACTCTATCATTTCGAATGAAGAGATTGAAGGATTTAGCCGATCCGATAGATGATAGTGATGCAGTCACCATGAGTTATGTTAATCATTTCTTTATACAGAAACACAATGAATTGCAAACGGGTTTAACTGGGACTATAACAAACATTGCCGATACTATTACACGGAAACAGAATGAATTACAAGGTCAGTTAACTAGAACAATCACCACCGCTAGCGAGATTATTACCACAGCTATAGAAAAAGAATTGAAAGAATTAACCGCACGACAAACGGAACTTGATAATAAACCAATCACTATAAATAACGGTATTTATACTATGAAAACACGAATGAGAAATGTTGTAAACACTATGTTACAACAATTGAAAGCACAACTCATAATTTCATTGCAAACACGTCCGTTTCGAGGTCCCTGTTTAAGGTGTACGTTAACATCGGGACTCGAATACTATAAAGTTCCTGGAAATGGAAGTGTACTCTCGTGTTCTATTGTATCATCGGTGCATCCGCATGCTGTAAATGATACATTGTTTGCACTAAACGGAACATTAGTTGAAAGATATCCTGCAAAAGTTGAAACTGGCGATATTCTATCGTTTACAGCGCCAGCCGGACGTGCTAAAGATGGTCATATATTAAGTATAGAGCTGATAGTTTCATATAAATTAGCAGTAGCTGATTAATTATACATTCATTTCGATATGGATGCTGAAGCTATAAGACTTAAGGAATCCATTGCCCGTGACAGTAGGGCATTAAGAGAAAAGTTACGTTCTCTCAAAGGAATGAAATTCGAAACTCAACGAGTCATGTCTGAAGTTCTTCAACCTGTAACCGAACCATTGAAAGTAATAGCGAAAGCACACTAAGACGACGACGACGAAGAAACCACAGATGATGCTAACGGATCTGATCTCGTGTCAAAGTATCTACACAAGGTTCGAACTGTTAGTTCGAGTGACATGGACAATACTTACGGCATACGTTACGAGGATAATGAGTATAAATTGGGTAACAAGACATTGTGTTTAAATCTGATGGTATTCAGATAGGGAAAGAAACGTATGAACCCACAGCAGGCTTATATGAATTATTATTTAAACGTTTACCTCGCAAGACATCGTACACAGATGATGATTTAGATGTGTATTCAGAAATCTTACAGAATACTCAAGTTTACAGACACGGCTATTCAAGAGATGGACGTTTAAGAGCAAATCGAGGGTTCAAGTATCGTCATATCATTCGTGACATTGTTAGTAATCGAACTGGATTTGGTTTACGTTGGAAAGAACATATACCGCAGAGAAAATTAGATTACATCTACTGGAACGATCCGAATGAAATAATAAAGAGATTAAGATTATTAGTTGTGTCCAGGGATGCAGGTAATTTGAATCACTTACCCGAGATAGAAGAAATTATTACAGAACGTAAAGCATAAAAAATTATAGCATGATAAAACGTCGCATTGCAACCGAGTTACATGCACCAGCTAGAAGACGTTTTATGCGTCGTAAGATCATAAGCAAAGGAATGAACGATTTAGTACAAATAGATCTTATGGACATGTCTAATTATGCAAGAGACAATAGGAATTATAAGTATATTCTTCTTGCATGCAATTTTTATTCCAAGATGGCTTATGTACGACCATTACGTGATAAAAGTGGTATTAACGTTTCGACTGCTATGGAGGAGATATTGAATGAAATGGAATCGTTTCCGAAGAATGTTCAATCTGATAATGGAAGGGAAGCCTCGGGCAGCGTCCCTTTGTCAGCGTAGAACGGTACAACCAGACCAAGTCACCTTGCTGGAAACCTTGGCAGTTGGCTTGCCTGTTAAATCTGGTCTTCATGCGGTCCCTCACCTTCAGGATGTTCAGGCGAGCCATGTCGTGCATGTCGTGGAGGTGATCCACCAGGTTCTCCACGTACTCGGTCACCGGCCGCTTCGCCTCCGGAGGACTTCCAAAAGCCAGGTCACAAGGGAGGCGTAACTCTCGGCCAAACATTAAGCTGGCTGGCGTCATTCCAGTTATGTCGTGTGTAGACGAGCTGTAGGCCAGCAAGAACAGTGGAACCTTGACGTCCCAGTCTCGCTGATGGCTGGCCACGACCTTCCTCAGGCGTTCCTCTAAGGTCTTGATGTACCTTTCGACCATGCCATCCTAATGCGGATGTAGAGGCGTCGTGCGGGTCTTGTTCACCCCAAGCCTTTGTAGTGCCTCCTTCATTAGGTTGGACTCAAAGTTGGTCCCCTGGTTACTGTGTAGCTCTAACGGCACCCCAAATCGACAGAACACTTGCTCCACGAGGCAGTCTGTAATGGTCTTTGCCTCTTGGTTTGGGATGACATACACCTCCGGCCACTTGGTGAAGTAGTCCACGACCACTATTTGGTACTTTTTGCCACGGTCGGAAACTGGGAATGGACCACCAATGTCAATGGCGATCCGTTCGAATGGCGCTCCGACGTTGTACTGCTGCATGCGACCGCGGCTCCTAGTCTGGGGGCCGCGACTCGCCGCGCACACGTGATACTGACGGCACCATCTCTCAGCATCTGCACGGAGCTTCAGCCAGTAGTAGCGCTGCCGTAGTTTGTCAATCGTTCGGTTCGCTCCCAGGTGTCCTCCTGAAGTACCGGAGTGCACTTCCTCCAAGACTTCCGGGGCCTTACTCCGGGGAAGTACCAAATGTTCTCTCTGCGACTTCCCATCGGGTGATTCCTATACCCGGAACACCAGGCCATCTCTGGTCTTCAACGAGTCCCATTTGGCCCAGTATGACTTGTGGCTCCAAGGGTGGCTCCAAGTCTGCGTCCGCCAGCTGCTCCCTCCTCAGGCTTGTGCTATCCCAGGCACTGCCAAAACTACTCGGAATGCTGCGGCACGCACCTTCTCTTCCACTCTTGTGCACTGGCCGCACTCTTCTGGACAGGGTCTTTGGGACATGGCATCTGCGTTGCCATGGCTCTTCCCTCTACGATGTTCCGAGGTGTAGTCATACTCCTGCAGCCTCTGGACCCAACCTGCTGTCTGGCCTTCTGGCCGCGCCGTCTCCATCACCTCGCTCCACGCGGGGAAAACCACGTCTTCGTTCAAAACGACCTTGCAGATTCCAAGGCGCTCTTCGGGTTGACGGAGTATAACCTCCTCTCCGTTGAGCCGCAGGACCTTTCTGCCGAAGTCGACCGTCAACTCGTGGCTCCTAAGGGCATCCAGTCCCAGAATCACCTCCTCAGCCAACTTCGCGACTTATACCCACAGACGCACGGCACTCCGCCCAAAGGTAAGCTCCAGCAGGGCTTCCTTATCCACAGGCATGGTGTCGCCCGATGCCATGACAAGCTTGTATGGTCGGCTCGGCTTCCTTGTCGGCAAACTCTTCGCCACGTCAGGTCTGATGATGGTCACGGCTGCCGCGTTGTCCACCAGCACGCGGCACGGCTTTCCTCTTACCCAACGGTCCGCGATGAGACTGTCATCCATACGCCGGCTGACGGCGCGCACTGTCTCTCGAGGGGATGGTTGTGAAGGCGCCGACGTGCCCCTCTCCAAGACGGCCCTTTCTCGTTTTCCGGCTGCATTTCCTGGTGTGGGCAGCCTCTCTGCAGGTGTCCGGGTTGTCCATACCCCAACACAGGCCACTAGGTGTTCGCCCGCGTCCCTCAGCTGGTCTTCTGTCTCCGGCGTAGCGGACACTCCTCGTTCTCGACGTCGGGATAGATGTTAACTATCAACCAAGGTCAACCAAGGCCTTGCTAGCCAGCTGCTCAATCGCTGTGGCGAACTCCTGCAGCGTCTCCCCAGGCTGCTGTGACCTTGCCTTCAGCTGGCTGCGGTACGCTGCGGCTAAGCGGTGGTTCCCAAACCGATTCTCCAGGGCCTCCCAGGTGTCCTTGGTTGCCGCCGTTGTCTGCACCGCGTTTAGGACATCCGCGGCCCGTTCCTGGAGGCTGGCTATTAACTGTGTGGCCTCCTCCTCCGTTGACCATCTGTTGTGCTTGGCCACTGTGTCTAACTGGCGGCGGAAGACTTCAAACGTTGACGCGCCGTCATATTTCGGAGGATTGACGCGCGCCGATGTTGTGTCGCGTCCCGGTGCGTCGGCCTTCAAATCCTTCAACCTCCTGCCGATGACGTCCTCCACCATGGGGCTCAGGGCCTTGACGCTGTTGTTGGCCTTTCCTTCCAGCTCATTAGCGCGGCTACCCAGGTCTTCGACGCGCTCGCCTAACTCTGTGACGTCCTCTTTTACGCCGGCCAACTGTTCTTCAAACTTTGCGGCGGGAGCCACGTTCGCCGCCTTCATTTCTGAGGCCGGACTGCTGGTCGCTGCTCTCATTTCTGTGGCTAACTCGGCCTTCATATCTTCCATCTTCTCGGTGATGTTATCGTTAGCCGTCTTCATTAGTTTCAGTTGCGCGGCCAGGTAGTTATTTGCCGCTTCTGTATTTTTCAGTGAGGTTTTCATTCGCCGTCTTCATTTCTGACAATTCCGCCTTCATTTCCATCATCTTCTACAAAATCTTTTCCAATGCGGCGTCCATGGTTGTAATGTTCGGTGATGTTGTTGTCCCGCTTTCTGACACCAGTGTGACTTTGTGGGGTTCGTGAAATGAAAAGTCTAATTGTAACACTCAAAAATGTTCTTTACTTCCACCAACTTACAGTTGAACACTTGTCAATTACACAGGATTACGTAATGCACACAATTACGATTCACCAGTTCGTCCGTTACAACTCCACTGCACTCGCGATTACGTAAACTCCTCCGACGCACGTACGAAGTCTTCGCGTCCGTTCGCTAGCTCGTCAAGCACTGACTTACGGACTTCACTCGCTGCAGCCCTTTTTATAGGAATATCGCGGTCATCTCGACGTCTCTAGTTTCCGTGAATCCACTCGAAGCTTCTAGATGGCTGTGGAAGAGGGGGAAGAGGCGGCCAGCGCAAGTGACATTTCCCTAATCATCCCCCTCAGTGACAGAGACTGATGAGTGGGTGTGGCCCACAAGCCTCTGGTCCCTTCTCAGCTGTCGTTGATCTGGCTTCCCGATAATTGGGTGACAACATATATATATATATATATATATATATCTGTGTGTGTGTTTATGTTGGTATATGAATGTACTTAAGTCATACTACTTTCTCAAACTAGTCTACTACAGAGGACTTTGCTCCCTTTAATCCAAGTTTAATATTAAATATTTACAAATGTAGTTTCATTAAAATTTCGTTGTATATAGCTGAGCACAAGTCTGAAGAAATAGCTAAATTTTAAAAATGTAGGACGTAGTGTTTCGGCTTTCTAATTCGCATGATACTACAGCAGACTCAAGAATGAATATTAGCATTATCAAGATAGAAGAGCATTGGACATTATACAAGAAAATCGTCGATGACAAGAAGAACTAAGCACAAAGAAGTTATTTGTTTTAGGCAGATGTGCATTATTTGTGTCGTGTAAATAAGTTGTATGTTCCCCCGTTTGATCCCAGACGTGTCAGTCAGGGGGCAGATTAATAGGCGCTAAAGGTGTGTTAAATAGGCAGGCAAAAAACACTAAAATTAGCCAAACAGATATTTAAGTAAGCACTAAAACTTTGGTAAGTAAACACTTAGAAATATATAATTTTATAAAATGGCTCTTAAAATGTACTATAGCAAGAGGACATTCATCGCAACATATGCTGCAGCAAATGCGCTAAACAAATACTACTTTGCGTTTCCTTAGGCAAAATAGTTATACATTTATTTTAAATTTCATAAATGACTCACAGCAAGTTGAAGTAACAGATATTGTCTTATAATTAAAAAACAGATAAATCCACTTTACTAAGTAAAAACCATAATGTGTAGAGAGGTGTGAAGTGATTGTGTCAAAAAACGAAAACATGTGGTTTGGGGGGGCTGAAGGGTGAAAATTGAAATATTTGAAGCCTTTGTTACATTTGTTTCAAAGTTATTCCATTTACATTTGTCATCGATCAACAATGGAACTACACCAAGTTTCAGCTCTTTAGTTACAATAGTTTCGGGCAAATGTTTCTGTCTAAATTACAGTCAATTTTCAAACTGTCCACCATATTCTAATTTAAAAAACTAATGGTTGAAGTGTAATTTTCTACTCACATTTTCATCTACTAATGACCTGCACCAATGTTAAATACTTGTCGTCACCATATCAACAAAGGGAAAATGTAATCCTACCAATATAACAATTTCTATTTTCTTACGCGTTTTAAGTAAGAGGTAAGCGTTATAATCCTTTAGAATACAAATAACAAAATCACAACAAATGTAATTGTATACACTCAATATGCAGTTGCTCTTACAAACATGTTCAGAATATCATATAGATTAATAGAAAACTGCATTCTGTGGAACTTTTTGTAGTTAAGATAATGTAGGAAATATGGACTCTGTGAAATCTGAGGTTAAAATCACGTACTGGCAGATAAGATACAGGTGTACGGTTAATTAAACAATCATGTGACGTTTGCCGTAGTGCCGTTAGAAAAAACAAACCTTATATTTTTTAAGTATGTCTATATTGATTTTAAGACAAAAAAAAAACTAAATTTGGGATTGCAGTAAATTTTGGGCCAATTTGCCCAGGAATTTCTCCTTAATAGAAACAATTTTCAGAAAGATAAGAAACTCTAAAGCTCATCACAGCAATCTTAATATAACTTAAAATCATGTCACAAGTGTCAGAAGGATATAAAGCACAGAACAAAAATTAATTAAATTCTAAAGCAAGATAATCCTAATTTTAGTAATAAAAACCCTAAATTCCCCATTGTCGTCTTAGAACAAATAATAAAGCACAGATTTATAGTTAGCGTTTCCCGTTCATTCAAACAGAATTACAGCAATTAAGGCATCGTGAAAATAATTCTTGGACCTACTTTTATAAAGGTATTTCTGTAAATTTTAGACAAACCATTAAAATTTGTTTTTCTGTAGTTTCATTTTCAGTGCTGGAAACAACAACGGAAGCGATATATGAAACCTTAGTGTGTGCAGCCCAGGTAATTAAGAGCTGGCCTTACAGGTTTAAGTTGTAACGTGAACAGTGTGCAAGAGTGGTGATTTTAAGATTGGCTAATACAACAGCTTCATGTCAGAGGATTTACACATGTGAAAAAGAAATCTTAAGGAAGTAAATTCCTGCTTAGCAACGGTACTGATTGTGACATAATATTATTTTTATCAATTGATATTATCAATAATTTAATTAATGATCCCTCTCCCAAGTATTACTATTAGCTAAAGAAATAAGCCTTTACACCAGCACAAAAATATCTTGATACTGCATTGAAACTGCCAAAGATAATACTCGGAACAGAATTGTGAAATCCAGTACACTGAGTTTGTAAAGCTGTACCTATGAGCTTCAAATATATAATCCTCTAATCAAGATAAAACGCATTAGACGTGCTTGTTGAAATATTCAAACATGCTTTAAGCTAAATATAAAGTCACATCATGTGATGAAGAAAATTTTACATTAGGCACATTTGGGCTTTACTTCGGAAAACTGAAAAGATTCAGTTTATCTTCTTTCGGCTCTCCTCGACATACTAATGTGGACATCCTTAGGCTTTCAGGGCCAGCTTTAATCCAATCGAATGTATTTCCCGGGCTTGTGTGCCGTGGTCCAGATGATGACAGTTATCCTGACGTTTCGCTGATATCTCCAACGAGCATCTTCAGAGGACTCTAGCTGGGTATTTGCTACTTTCCAGAGTGTGCCATTTTGATCGAAGGGGCATTTGAAGCAAAATTTTGGGTTTACTAGGGCTTTATATGTTCTGTTTTCGGCAGAATTTCTCAATTTTAGCCGTAGAATTAAAATTTCCTTACCAATTGTTTTAGTTGCAACGTCGCGTGATATCTTTTAGCTGAATGATTATATGAAATTCTAATGAGCGAGCGGTGAAGTCTTTGAAATTTACTCTAAGTTCCAGTGTTCAAGGTAACTTTGCAGAGCTTTTATTTCACTTTCTTACTCAAAATATCTGCTAAATCGTAAATGGTGGAAATCGAAAGTTGTTAAACACATCTCTCGCAAAACAACTGTCATATACTGTACTCTCCGAGCTTATTTCTCTGTGAGCAGGGCGACCTCTCTGTGATATATGTTATTATTGGAATAGGGATGCGAATATCCCGAGATATATCTTCTGCATATCATATTTACCTTGAGGAAAGTCCTGCTTTCCACCCAAAAATTCGACAGTGAGATATCATTAGATATACACATTAAAAGTCCTCTGTAAACAAAAAAGGCATTCAATTGACTTTCTTTACTTAAAGTTGCATTATACGCTGGTAAAATTTTTTATTTTTCTATCTGCTTTATGTTTATTGAGATAAATGTTTGACTAAAGTTATCCTTATATATCCAGTGGGATTATATAGGAAAACCTCGCATATACAATAGCAAAATGTTTTAAGAGCACCTTGCTATTATTTGACTTTAAATCTCCATTGTCTTATCATGACGAAGAGATTAAGAGCTAACGACATATTTTTGTTTGAGAAAAGTCGAAAACATTTTGTCTTAACAATATCTATGGGGAGATACGCCAACAAATTCTTCGTAATGTTTCTTCGTTGCCATTTGGAAGGCAGAGTTTCCTTGAAGTAGATTTATCCAGGGCATCAAAATTCGTGTATCTCACGAGGAAAGCCTTAATCTCGGGATTGCACTTTTAATTAGACAAATATCCGTCTCAATAAATTTGTGCTAAAATTTGTGCGGTATGGTTAATGAAAATATTTTCTTTAATTCTGAGTGAACTCATCATTAGCTTATAGTCAACTATGCAGTAACAAAATTATCTGTTAGAATAGGGTCAAATTAGCGAGTCCAAATAGAGTCCACTGCATAACATCCGAAAGTGGTTTATAGTAAACAAACCGTACAAATGATCACAAAAGTGAAACAACTAAATGACAGTACATAAAGCAAATAACGGTATGTTGCTTAAACACAAGGAAGTTATGAAACAATCGATCACATCTAGCGGCGTTTACATTCAGTTAATTCCGAGTACTACGCCACGTTGTCCTTTTCCCATTAAGTCTGAATACTTGACAAAACAATCCAGATGAATCAAAGACTGTTGTTAATGTTCTACTTTACAAAATAAACACGCGGGATGGAATTACGAACAGCTGATTCTTTGATTTCGACGGAGAGCGACGCACCGTTCTCAGCTGTGTAATTTGTACTCTATTCTTACAATACATCTCTTTTGGAAATATAAATAAATAATAAAATTCTCAAACTGTTATATTGGACGATAATGAAATTATGCTCAAATGAGTGCAGGCTTCATAAAGCTTAGAGCGCTGCCATCCTTATTACCGTTACAAAATATAGAACTCAAATTTTTTTAAAGTTCCCGTGTTTAGTTAGGTCACCTGGGATTGAACTATTTCGGAATTTACTACGAATATCATCACGTCGTGGGCGGTCACTACTTTTATAACAAGTCGTGAGGAACAGCGGGTAAGGCAGCTATTTGTTGGTCTAGCCCAGAAATTTAGTCCATTAGAACGCGCAATGTAACAAGAACTTAGATTTGTCACTAAGAATCACTCATCATGGCAACAAAGTCGTTACGGCTATTAATTTATATTACTTTATCTGTCATCATAGTCAATATTTAATAATAATTCATTATTTTGAAAATTTCAATAACAATTTGACCATTCAGTTAAAATATCTGTACATTTATAACGTCCTACATATTCGAGATGCTGTTATGTATTATTACTGAGTATTTAATAGTAATTACAACACATTTTAATATATATTAACTGTCTACTGGACTGGTAGGAGGTCAGTATTTACCTAAAGTAACGATTTAACTGTATATTTTCAGGTTATGGTCGGGATTATTTCTTACTACTATTACATTGACTACATTTAAATTTGTTAATTTTGTGATAACTTCGGTTTAGTTCAAAATAGAATTATAATGTTTAGTGTCAGGTGAAGGTATATACGAAAGGTTACTGTAAATTATTTTAATTTTCGTATTAATATTTATCTTATCAATAATATTTTGAATTTTTAGTCTTCATTTAATCAGTATTTTATTTGTTTTATAGAGTTCATTTTATTTGGTTATTTATTATCCGAACGTAAAGTCCTATAATGTCGGAATATTAACTCAAGTAGGAGATGTAGCTATTGCGTGAATATTTTAATATAAAATTATATTTATTATTTAGGTTGTAGAATAAACCTTTAATTTCATTATCAGCTGTAACAGCAGGGATAGTTCTGACGTAGTACACTCACTGGACCTTTTCTACTCTTGTGCATACACTTATTTCTCTAATCAAGGCTTCGCGGGTGATCAGCCGTGTCGGGTTCCTGAAGAAGGCCATGGAGTTGACAATGGCCGAAAGTTTAACGTTTATTAATTTGACACGGATGATCACCCGCGAAGCCTTGATTAGTAATGCTCGCCGTGAAAGCTTCAAATATTACTTATTTCTCTATCTACTTTAAGATGAACATTATCTTATTGTAGTTATAAGGGAATACTGTAGTCTTTAGGTGATGGTCAAATGTATTTAACTTGTTGTCTAGGTGACCTCTTTGAAATTATCATCTAACTGTATTTTTTTTTTTTTTTTTTTTTTTTTTTTTTTTTTGCTATTCTAACTGAGCATGTCTCAGCATTCTAAGATCCAGATTGCCCTTTTCCATATCGTACACATACGGTTCTTATTTGAAAATAACTTTTAATTTAGAGAACATCAAAACTTATAGGTATTTCCACTGAAGGCTCTGTATTGAATTTTTGACATTAACACAATGCTTTCAACATTCGATTACGTAATAAGGATTTTCCATTTTAGAAAATATAACATTTGTGGAGTATAATCAAGAGTAAATCTGAAATGGTTGTCCTTACAAAATAAAGCGTAATATGTAAAGCGTAAAGTGTATCAGAGTTAAATTGTATGTTGTAACAATATCTACATTCTATGTGTAGCATGATTTTGTTTATCTCTTACACTTTACAGTTATGGAAAGTGATTCAGAATGAAAAGGAATTTTGACGACATTCCCAGCAGATAAACAAAAGTATTTCATTTGTCATGAAGATGTTTTAAAATATATATTAATTAAAATCATAGGTTCAATTTTTCATATAACCGGGATATTCTAAAATGCTTCCATTTAGGGGGGGGTTTGTTATTCGGAGACTTGCTTGAAAGACTTGCTTGTCGTCCTTGAAACGAAACTTATATACAAATTTGGTATTTAACCTACTTTCGCGTATTGAGTTTCGTTGAGAGGATTTTCTCCATATTCAGGTGTTCCAGAGCTATACATTTCCAATGGATTTTCGACATTGAATTTTTGGCTACAATGAGACTCTGCAGAAAGTACAATTTTAACTCTGAAATAAAGTCGAAAGGAAAGGCGGTACAAACTTGCAGTTTAAATACTCCGCGTGTTTCCTGACTGACTGCGATCACAGCGCCAGGCCGTTTCGTAAAACAGCAGGTACACGTAAAACATTGCAGATGGCGCACAAGTCCTAATTGCAAGTAGTATAGCATTGAAACTCAGTTATTTAGCACAATTTTCAACATATTAGGACAGCAATGTTTTACTTCGCTGCAAAGTAGTTGCGAATGTGAACAATAATATTTGAGAGGTACTTTCCCCAAAATATTTTATATAAGCGGAAAAGAAGCATTGAGTTTCAGAACTGAAGTCTACAGAGAGTTGTATAAGTAAAACTAGTTCAATCGTCTTTCTTGCATATTTTAATTCTCATATTACGAGGTATGCTTGTTGTTGACCATTTATAGATTTTTCAAATAACTCTAGTACGCTTTAAGCACACTGAGCCAATTTATGAGAATCAAAGGCGTTAATTATTCCTTGTCTCTCCAAATGAAATGGCTATTTTCCGCATTTTATAGCTAAGTTCGGTAGAATAGATTTGGGAATTAACATTCGGAGCATTAGAGCCATTATTCTTTTACTTGTATTTAAATTAACAGTTGCAAACATCTGATCATCTGTAGTACCGGACGCTTACATAAATCTTGAGGCAAGTATATCAATTTTTTTCGATTTATAATGTATGCCTGTCTTTATCACTTGTTTCGCACTCAAAGTTATTGAAGCTGGAACCTTCCCCCAACAACGTGGTCTTCAATACCAAATATTGATTGATCTGTTATTTTTCACAATGACCTTTAAAAAAAAAGCAAAAGGCAAACCTTCAATTAGGGTTACTGTAATTGACAACAACGCCTCTAAAAGACTTACGTATCAACAGGAGGGTAGATGAAAGTTACTTTACAATAAGAAATAAATCTTTCGAAATCTAATTATATCTCCTGTCGTATATTTACTGTCGGCTACCAAATGTTTGCTTCGTTAAGTTCAAGTTAGTTACTTAACCGCTACCCAAGGTAGTGGCGAGGTCAGACTACCAGTTGACATCTAACCTGAGATCACAATACTGTCCAATTCTGGGATTGTCTCTATTAAGAGTTCAGTATTATATTGTACTAAACATATACCACGTGACTAGGTATACAACATACAGTTTATAATCTAGGGCAAAATCTTTACACTTTTACAAACACTCTTAACGTATCATTAAAGTCCAGAAGGAGAACAAAGCAGGTGAGAAAGTCTTAAAAACAATGTTTCTCATAGATACAATGGCAGGCTAGGTGACAGAGGAATGTTGTCGCGAAGAACGCTAAAGAGAGCGTAGGTATGTCCCAATGGATTAGCTACCGGAATGTAGTGAAGGAAAGAAAATTCTAACCTAATATATGAAATAGTTTATGATCCTTCCGTTCAAGTGTTTCCTGTATTTTAATATACCAATTAGTATATCGATACTATAGTCGTTTCATCCCACTATTCCCGACAACGTTTATCTAAGTTTTGAATGTTGTTAATATACTCCCGTTTCCTGACTCAATACGCACCTTACCTTAAACAGAGGCTTGTTCTCTCAGATATCTCTCTGATTTACGATTCCGGTGTTAAGTATTTAGATAAATAAATAAATTAAATAATAGTTTAGACCGCTGCCATCCTTATTGCCGTTACAAGATATAGGACTCAAGTACTTATTAATTTTTCCGTGTTAATTTTATTCACCTTCCTAACTTTTCCAAAAAGCAAACCAAGAAATTTGTATTCTACATGTAAATATGGGCTACATACGTGTATAATATACAATAGCTGTCAGGTATATCGATTAGCTGGACTGTATTATTAACATAGTTATCCATTCTGTATTTGAATTTTTATTTTTCAGACAATGGCAGTCTTCTACATGTACAATAGTTTTAATATTTTGTGAAAAAGAGGCATAATGTCTTTGTAACTTGTCCTGAAGTACTGCATATCATTAAATAAAATGTACACTTTTCTTTAATTTATCCATTATGATTTTCAGTTTGTATTTAAAGTTGCATTTTGTAGTAAGTTAAATAAACATCTGAACAATAATTCTCTTGCAATTGCATTTTGCTGTGGAATACTGACATTCCCAGGCGGTGAGTCTGAGTTGGAGTGGTCTCCTGATGACATTATAAGATGACTTACACCTGCCTTTGCTGTCATTAATACACACCTAGGTTGTACGTCAATAAGTAAAAAATAAATGTAATAATTGCGTAAATAGGCGACTTTGTAAGTGACAACACCTCAAACTCATTTAAGGCCATTCTCATCTTAACGTTATAGTTTGAAAATATCATGAGTGTCGTCATATAACCTTCCCAACTCTTGTAAGAATTTGTTTGTGACATTGTTAATAAATTAGTGATGTTAAAGATAAATGACTTGACTTCCAAACCAAAGGAATTACAAAACTTGCAATGTGCTCATTGGGTTGATAACCTCGGAATCTTGACACCATTACCACAGAAGGAACAGAAACTACAAATATTTTCGAGTTATTGTAGATACAGAGCAAACACGGAAATATCATATAAAACAATTGCAAAGCATTTACAAGAAAGTCTGACAATGCTCAAAATTACGGAGCACGTGTGTGCTCCGTGTGTAGTACGCTTCATTATGCAACATGTACTGCTCGATTGCCCGCAGTACGCCCGCGTTTGACAGTCTTTGGGCTTGGTGACTAACTTGCTCGGTGTTTTTGGGGACGACCCAGTGGCCGTGGTTAAGGCACTGCGGTTTGTTTCTCAAATCGGTTTTAGTAAACAAGTCTGACTTGTACTTTATATTTATGAGTTCTTCAGATTTTAAATTATTAGTACTGGAATGAGTTTTTTTATGTACATTTAATAGTTGAGTGTTTTTATTTTATCTTACTCTTTAACTTGTGTAGCTTTTAGTTCCTAGAAGTTGACTTCGGGCCCAAATGACCTTGTTGTCGACGGGTCCTAAAACACTACACACTCACTCACTCACTCTAAAGTACGGCAGGCAGCAAATGCGACTACTCAATAACAAACTTAAATATAACATATAAATTGTATATAAAACTAGCTGACCAGGAGATGTACGTAGCGCCTATAAAAGTTGTCTGAACATATCTATCCAAATAAAACAAATTCCTATTAGTTAGTTATTTATTCTGCAATTATAGGTTAAGTTTACATACAACATAGTTCAAATTAATATAATAAACACATTGTTAATGATAAACAGTATCTTTTGTCTTTCACTGTGCTGTGTAAATATACAAAGATTAAGCTTTTCCGATGGTATTGGCTTCCTTATTCCATTGTTTTTGCATGGTCAAAAGATAAAAAGCGAACAACTACTTTCCATTTCAGAAAAGTAAAAGTAATTGAAAACTCAAAACAGTAACAAGGGACCTATCAGAAATGGACCACTAATAAAAAAATTAACAAAAGTTTTAGTTTTCTAGTTAATTATTGCAGTTAATCGGGATATTTTTTGCTTTATATATTACGATTGTAAGTATTTCTTATGCTTTTCCAGTTATATAAACCTTTTTAAAAGCAATAGTACTTTAGATGCTATTTGCAGAAAGACAATATATAAAGGTTTAAATATTCATAAAAGGATCTGAAAAAGTATGTATTTTAACACGCTTTTGAAAGGTCAACATTCTTTGAAAATTTTTCTGTGCCAACAATAGTATTTGATGAGAGAAGTATTTGAACATTTGTTAGCCGTATTTTTGGAAGCACGTTGAATATAAGTAATAAAGTGACCTTTCCTTTTTGATTTCTACTAAAAGACAGACTGTCCAGGGAAAGACACACACAAACCCACTACATCGATCAAATAAATGTTTAGGGGACTTCGAAACGTGTATTTTAAGTTAAATATGGTGTCCAATTTTTGGGCGGAATACAATACCACTTGTGCCTACTATGTATGTAATAGAGAAAGTAAAACTGAATACAATCATGCAGTGTCATGAACAATATCTTAATTTCTTCACTAGTTACTTGCAATCCACTTAAATGACTTGAAAATGTTGCAGCGCGGTGTTACCTTCAGTTGCGAGTTTGTTCTTAGCCTTACAATGAAAATCTGAAACGTTCACTTAACACAACTGCATTGTGATTACTTCTGACATTTGTAAAGTCTAAAATTGTTTCTCTCTGTCTTTGACATAACGAGTGACATTGGAATGTTGGGATAATTTTGCTGCACCCAACGTTTCTTCTAGCATTAAATTAATAGTTATTTATGGGGTTTGACAGTTAAGTTGAGAATTATTAGCGAGTACGCACTTCAACGCCTGAGGAGTTACACATCAAACCCCGCTAGTCATATACGCAATTTTATCCATTACCAATTAGTGATGGACTTGAATTTATAAGCTTTTCTTTATCTTTATCGCGTCTACTGAAGGGTAGACAATAATCCAAATAAAAGGAAATTCCTAATTTCTTTTACAACTAATTCATGAGGACAACGATGGGCGTGCGTAATTCCTTTTGCTTTCTATTTATGGTCATGAAACAGTAATCGAAAAAAAATCTGCAAGAACGCCGAATATTACTCAAAACTGATTCTAGAGTGTGCTACATCGCTATTCGTTAACGCAAAGGTATCATTGCATTAATTTTGGTATTTGAGTATATAAACGTTTTGTATGTTTTACTTAATTATTTACCTATTTCTTCATTTATTTACTTGTTATCTCTCGAGATATAAATAACTGGAAGACACTCAAAACTCTTTGTTACGATCCCCAAATAATACACAGCTCTTTGATACTTTTTAATCTTTGCCTTCGCAATATTCAATTGTTTCTACTCACATTGCAATGTTGGTAATGAGACGAAGCCTTTAGCTGCTAGTATTTGCAGTGTTCCCAACTAAGCCTATTTTCGGTCCTTCTTTCACTTTACTTCTTCTTCTTTGTCTTCTTTTTCTCCTTATTCGACTTTTTGACATATATACTTAAGCACAAATTAAGAGTATCATGATAATTTTAGGCAGAAATGAAACATAAAAAGCAGTATTCAGAAGAGAAAATCTGAAAGAATATGGAATAGTACTCAAAACTAATTCTAGAGGGCGCTACTTCGCTATTCATAAACTAAACAAGCTCATAGCGGCAAATTTTTATATTTACTTGGTATTCGAAATTATTTCTGCGCTTTATTTTTAGGTTATGCAACATCATGTATTTATTTATTATTTATCTGTTGTTTTTTGTTTATGGTCATGATGCTGTGATCAGAAGAAGCAATCTGGAGGAGCAGGAAGTAGTACTGAAAACTAATTCCAGAGGGCGCTACCTCACAATTCGTACACAAAACAATATAATCGCCGTAAATTTTGATATTTAATTGATATTTCACATTTTTTTGTTGTTCATTGTTCACGCTATGCAACATTTTACTTCTTTCTATTGATTTGTTATCTACCGAAATGCAAATAAACGAAACACGGTCAGACGTCTTTTTACGACAACAAAATGTTTCGAACCTCTGCGTTTTCTTTACTCTTTCCTTTCGCGACCTTCAATTGTTTATTCTCATAATGCAATGCCGTCAATAAGACGAAGTGTTTAGCTCATACAGTTCTCAGTGCCACAAACCAAACGACTTTGCTATAATTTTCATTCTGCTTCTTCTTTTTCCTGCCTGTACTCTTTTAACACTCATATTTACAAAAACTGTCCTTATAATCTTAAGCAGTAGTAAAGGACATGAAACATTAATTATAAGAATATATCTGGAAGAATAGCAAATATTACTTCAGATTTTCTAAAAGGCAACACTTCCTCAAATGTACATGAATCCATATCATAACAGTAAACTCTGTTATTTGAGACTCGACATTTTGGTTGCTGTTTATTGTTTATGCTATTATTTATTAATGTATACAATTATCTATTTATTGACTAATTTAATTAATTATTTATTTAATTTTTTATTTACATATATATTTGTATATTGAATTGTTTACTTAACAATTTTTTATAATCAATGAATAATAAATAAGAAAAACTGGTACAACTAATATGGGCTCGTATTTAATATATGTTTATAATAGTAAGCTAATGTGTTACAATCACACTACATTCTCAACTCACTCATTCACGACCACTTGTCTCTCGTATTAAAATTATAACATGTACGTTTACATAGGTACTTTCACAGCCCATTCCGTTGTAGATACAATTTGTATATAGTCTGAACGTTCGAAATGCTGGCCAACTCATGTCGTGTTTCAAACATCATGCTTATCTTATGAATCTCTCAGAAAAACAAGAAAGGTAGAAAACGTTTCTGAAGTTTAACATTCATGGAAAATTGAAAATAAATGCCAGTAGGTTGTGTCTCTCGCCAAAATGAAACTGTAGTTCCATATTTATCATATTATTAAACTATTTTAAATATATAAATTTTTCAGAAAAGCCTCGTTTTTAGACGATAGTTTCGAAAAACAGTGGCCTGTTACCGCCTATATGCCGAAGACTTTTTGGGGCGTAAACATCCTTAGCAAGTCAACCTTCGGTAGGGAAGTAAAGCCGGCAGTCTCTTGTCAATATTTCTAAGACACATAAAATACCCTCAAGCCTCTGCCAAAATAGATTAGGATACTGGGAACCACTGCGGCCAAAAATTAAAATATGCGTTCAAATCCAGGTCATGGCATTGAATTTTTTCAGCTTACTCTAATTAAAAGTATCCATATCCTGGAGTATTGCATTTTAAAGGATTAATTCTCTAAGAATTAGTTCATCAATACAAAATTTAACATAAAGTGTATAATGATAGATATCCTTGAATTTACGAAATGCCTTAACGTTGGAGGACGTAAATTACAACAAAAAAATATCCTTGTATTTGGGTACTTACAAAAGTAAGTCTCCACAAAGGTGTATCTCGACTATGAGAGCTTTAAGTGGTTTACCGGGAAAATATAATGAGTCAATTTGAGGGATTAGTGTCGCGTCGGCATGTTGACCATGGTAGCTCAAGGGGTTAAGGCAACTGCACGGATGCGAGCAGATCCGTTGTTCAAATCTCGGCCTCGGAATTCATTTTTTCAGTTGACTCTAATTAATTAAAACATCCATAGACCGCAATAATGTATTTAAAGGGATGGATTCTGTAAGATTAACTTCCTCAATATCAAATGTAAATGAGAATAACTCGAAAGTTGTTCATAACACAAATCAGAAGATATACTGGATACAAATTGCACGTTTTAAAGAGATATATCCCCTTTGTTTATTGAGGTTTTGTCCATCTGTAACAGTAAACAAGTTATAAGTATAAATTTAACCAATAATAAATTGGACTAATGTGACATTCCTAAAAACTCAGAACACGCTTTTGCAGTGTCATGAAATATGTTGAAAATACATTTTCAGTAACACTAAGAGATAAGTTTTTGAGAAACTAAACATTTTCCAAAATTATTACAAGTAAAGGGTTATAAGGATTGGTTTGATTTCCCTCCAAGTCTTCGTATAGCATTATGGAACGACAATGGCCTTAAATATCAAGTTTGTTGTTAAACTGAATTTTCGTTTTCAAGTTATAATGCTCAGAGTTTAGATTTTTCAATTACGTCTTCTCTGGATTAGTTTAATGGTACATGCGTTGGGGCATACGACTAACCAGTTCTTTTAAGCGCTGATTCGCCATTGATATTATTACTTTCAATGACAGTTAATTGAAATACTTTAGTAAATAATCGCAGTTCAAAAATCTGAAATGAATTAATATCACATCATGCATAGATGAAACAAGTTTAAGTGAGAACGCCTTAGTTCATGCTAACTTCAATAGTCAGTCGCAGTTACCTGTTTCCTAATATCTGTGTTTCAGAATCGTAACCTACAGCGTTAAAATCCCGTGAGCCTAAGAATTCTACTGTATGTGTATGTCGAACACGATATTCCTTAATTTGCAGGTAAATGTCACAGCAAATGTTGCCATATTTATTTATAAACATTGTAAATCTGTAAATTTATAATACAAGCGAAATGGCTGCCATCTATTGCTTTAAAGCGGACACATTGACATCTATCGGTAGGCTGGAGGAACCCGATCTCGGCTCTCCTAATGTAATCTGATGTGTTGGAACCTAGTAATTGTTTTACTTACCTAAGTAGTTAGTAGACCACCAAAGCTTGTTTATACGGTAGGTAGCATTAACAGAATTTGGAAAGTGTCAGAGAGAGAATAAGACTGTTCGTCCTTGTGTCTTATCCTTTTTGTGTCAATATTATTTATCCGTTGTTAGGAACAACATGCGTCATTCGTACTTTACAAATATTAGAGGACAATCATCAAAAAACTTTTTGTGTCTCATTGTAAAACAGCATCTTAGAAAATGTGGAGCATAAACAAATTACTATTTTGTATCATTTCCAAATGAAACAAAAAAGAAAGTTTAAGTACACTGCGATATCGGTTATGAAAAACAAATTTCAAATTGTATAACAGTATTTTCTATTAATTTGGATGAAATGCATGCTTTCTAGCTTAGCCGATTTTGCGTTGCTAAGCAGTACAAAAATGATGATGATAATAATAATAATGATAATAATGTTTTAATAATTATGATGATAATGATGATAATAATAATGAACACAACAACAACAATTGTTATTATAATTATAATACCAATAATTATAATACTAATTATAATAATAGTTAAAGCTTAAATGAGTCCGTCGCCCATTGAGTTTAGAGTTACCCAACATTCGTCTTTCAGGATAAGGGAAAACCTCGGAGGAAACCATACAGAGATAACTCACCCTGACCGAGATTCGAACTCGGGACCTGTTAAACCCGAGGCAGACATGCTACCACAAAGCTACAAAGGTGGGCATGGCGATATGGCCATCTGGTGATCTGGCGATATGGCGATTTGGCGAGATGGTGAGATGGCGAGATGGTGAGATGGCGAGATGGTGAGATGGTGATATGGCGAGATGGTGAGATGTTGAGATAGCGATCTGGCGATATGGCCATCTGGCGATATGGCGATATGGCGATATGGTGATATGGCGTTATGGCGAGATGGTGATATGGCCTTATGGCGAGAAGGTGAGATGGCGAGATGGTGAGATGGCGAGATGGTGAGATGGCGAGATGGTGAGATGGTGATATGGCGAGATGGTGAGATGTTGAGATGGCGATATGGCGATCTGGCGATATGGTCATCTATCGATATGGTGATATGGCGAGATGGTGATATGGCGTTATGGCGAGATGGTGAGATGGCGAGATGGTGAGATGGCGAGATGTTGAGATGGTGATATGGCGATATGCCAATATGGCGTTATGGCGAGATGGTGAGATGGCGAGATGGTGATATGTTGAGATGGTGAGATGGTGATATGGTGATTGATGATTGATGACTGGTGATGGAGGTGATTGATGACTGGTGATGGAGATGATTGATGATGATGGTGATGGTGATAGTGATGATGATGATAATGATGACGATGATGATGATGATGATGATGATGATGATGATGATGATGATGATGATGATGAGGGAAGCACCTTTATCATACTTGAGGTTCATTAACTTGCTGTAAGTGACCCCTGGCATTACTTTACTCCCTCCGCCAGGCATGATACAGCGAACTTCTGACGCACGCGCTGACACATCATAAGCACGACGTTTCTTTTTTGTGTATCAACGACACCTGCCGTCAGTGCTGGTAATTATTGTTCTGATGGTGTCCAATAGAGCGTGATACATTGTTAGAAGGGACATTTTAATCAAATATTTCGGGTTTCTTTGGACTTCACATATTCTGCTTTTGACAGGTGTCAAGGGTGTCAAGTTATCAACAAGTTTATATAAGCTACGATAACCATACTTAGTAGCATGATGTAACGATCGCTACCATCGGGCTTCAATCATACCCTCAACTTGTCAAGTGAATAGTACTGCTTAGTACGATGCGTTGATATCACCAATTATATATTATAACAAATTTAACTGAATCAAACCGTACCCTTGTGTTCTGGAGCTTCAAAGATATTGCGAACTAGTAAGAGTAAAACTTGACATTAAAAAAAGGCAATTACTGTACCTGATACCCAATAACTGATGAAATTTGGAAAATCCATGTAGAATTTTTCAAGAAGTGCTAGAGTGACAACACAATCTTCTGACAGTTGTGACCTAAATTCATTGTAGGCAGCCAGTACACATCCCTCCTCATTTATATGTAGTGAATTATTAATTTATTAAGTATATTTACACCCTCATTAAAGAGCAGCTAACGTCTGTGTTTCCCAGTTGTACATAATATGCAGCGTTAAAATCCCGGGAGGATACAAATTTTGTTGATTGTGTCGAGCATGATATGTTCCAATTTGCAGATAAATGTCACAACCTTCTTAAAATGTAATAATACACAGCACATGCACAATTTTGGCTGTAATTTTACGCATATCATTTCCATAGAGACACCTTTTCAATTTTACGTCCTCCAACGTTAGGTCATATAGGGTGGTGAATGAAATGGAGGAAATTATGCTTAAATGTGTCCAGGGTTCAAGGAGATTAGAGCTACCTGACAGTATTCTTTCAGGATAAGGTATTCCCCTAAAAACACCTTATGGAGGTAGTCGAACCTGAGAGGCATTCAAAGCAGAGACCTCTAGAATGTAAGGTACACACCAGTACTACTATTAGGGAGAGAAGTCTAATCCATACAAACGTGTAGATAAATGAGAATCACAAGAATGCTGCTTACACATTTCTAAGATAGAAAATGTAAACTAAAAACAAGTTGATCATCCAGGGATGGCACCACACAGATTCGCCTGCCTCGGTAGCGTGGTGGTATCGTGTGGTCCTCACGTTCAAAAGGTCCCGAGTTCGAATCTCTGTCAGGGTGAGCTATCTGGAAAAGTTTTTTTCCGGGGTTTTCCCTCGTCCTGAAAGAAGAATGCCAGGTAACTCTAAGCTCTATGGACCCCGGGCTCATTTGAGCATCATTTCACCCATTCCATTCATCGTCCGATATGATTTAACGCTGGAGGACGTAAATTACAAAAAAAAAATCACATAGATTATTTCACCTGCAAGTGTAAATATTATAGCCGTATGGAGTAGGCTCTAGTAACATTAAGCTCACGTGGTAGAAGAAAAGAAAGCTGTAAATACTTTTTGGTAACTTTCTTTGTCATAAACAATAACTGGTTTCTCAGATATTATCTCAGTTCTGGACACAAAATCAAGTGACATTAAAGCCAAATATATCTATGCGGGAGGTATAACGTAATTAACTATTCTGTGACAGTAACCGTGGAAAGGTAGAGCCGGAGACATAGCCTGGATATGAACCACGGATCACTTAGTCTTAACCATGTCTACATACCAGCATAACAACTAAATCACCAGCACATTCCAAGTACTCGAGATGCTTGTTAGAAATTATATACTCAAAATATCATATGGGCAGATTCATTTTGTTTGTTGAATTTTTATTTCAATTGATCAGTACAGGTAACTTCCATAACACCGAAAAGTCCATCATTATCTCAAGTAAAAATACGAAAACCCATAGTGACATAAAACCAAAATCATGGCAAGGGAAGCAAAGAACTCTATATATATATATATATATATATATATATATATATATATATATATATATATATATATTCAAATTAAAAGGCTTCCTTCTCATAAACAATTATTAGTTTCTATATTTCATCTCACTGTAAGGTATAACCACTATTCCTTTCTATGCGGCATAGCTCAATTAAATATGGTTTATATCAAAACAACGTAATTACAATTTATTATTTATCTTTGCGACTATTTTGAAATATTCTTTCCGACTATATAATGTTAAAGGTAGAGCCATCTCTGGGCTGACGCACGCGTTGCTCAATTACTGGTCTTCCCTGGCGGGCAATTTAAAATTACAACAAATTGTCTTATTCATAACGTATATTTATAACTAAACCTTAATATATTTTAATCACACTTGTTTCTCAACCCAATCTTCCACAAAGGCTCATTTTTTCACCTGCTCCAAATGTAAGATAAAAGTTAACACACATTTCCTTGTTGTTACAAGAAAGATAAATGGACTAGATGTTTAGCCGACATTTGAAACTTGTCCTACGAAAGAGATTTTCAAAATCTGCCAGCATGCAAAAATTTATGCGAAAAGCATGCGCTCTGCACGTTGGTCAGAATCTAATAGCCTGTTGTCAGAAGCACGCATGGGATTTTAACAAAGGGTTGGTCCCCGACTGGATGGCATCAAATTTGTCTTGACGGCAAAAAAGACAATAGAGTAGGGTTGTTTGTTTACAGGGATTGCAAAGGGAGTTTACCGACCTTCGCAGAGTAACTTTGTCGCTGTGGCCGTCTCTGGAGTTCTTGCTAGCATTCTGGCATATATCTATTCTGGTATACGTCATTTATTTATATCTACTATTTTTTGTGTTAATGTCATTCTGATATCAAGTTATATGTCGTCTCCATGTTCCTAAGTAACAGGGGCTGCGTCAATGTTTATTACTATTAACTGACCACCAGTACATATGTGGACCCCAGAGGACTATATAAAAGACTGTATAAGAAGTCATATTCATGCTGAGGACAGACAAAACAGGAAGGCGGATCTACAAGTGGAGCATTCTGATCGCTTCTCAGGGATCAGGAATTATTAGGTGAGGGCCCCCCAATTTATTTGTTAGGAATACGGCACTCTTTATGAAACTATGTGATATAAATTATTTATAATGGAATCCTCATTATTAGTTTAGTATGTCACCTGTCATAAATTTACAAAAAATATCTTCTCGCCTTCTATGAATAATTATTTACGTATACTGTAATCCTCATAATTATTGGTATCGTTTATTCTCGCATACGACGTGGCTAGGATTTTACGTCCTGCCTAAACAGAGGGAATACAATGTAAAATTCATCACATAGCGACTGGGGTTAAAGTAATTGACTAAACTCTTAAGTCTGCTGTAATGTCCTAAATCCAGTGTAGTAGAAGCTACTTTAAAATTCGGAATACACGAAAAGAATAAACAGAGAATAAGTAAAACGACAAAGGTATTAAATAATTTTTGCAAACGCTTTTACTATATACGGCACCGCAGGCGGTGATATGAACTGAATTTATGGATATGACAATATATGGGATCAATGAAAGCTATGTGATTCAAGACCATATCTCAAACTAATTCATTACTAACTGACTTTTATATACGTGCCTTGCCTCTCTCGAACATTTTCGAAATGGATTTGGAGGACTCTTACAAACGTCCTATAGCAATTGTGACAATTGAAACAAGCAGCTTCAAACATTTTGTTCATTACAAGCGGATGGAATTTCCAACAAAATGCTTAAGTGAATTGTTTAACTGTTTAAATGTTGAAATTTTCAACACAGAAGTTACGAATAATTGGAATAAAACAATGAAAAGAATTCGCGAGAAGTACATATATAGTTTCATTATAGCGGACTTCCTTTCTCAAACTGAACTATTTGTACGTCCATTATTGTGCTAATTTACACTACTGCAACTATTTATAGTTCCTAATTAAATACAAAGTCAAGCCTAAACTGTGCCTCAGTTACCGCAGTTACAGTATTCCGTAAAATCAACTACAAATTACAATCCTCTGTCACTGCATCAAATATTACAAGTTGGGCCATCTATGGACGGCAGTATACAGTGCGTGAGCGGCTGCATCTCCTAGTGGGCAGGAGTAGATTTAAAAGAACATTTGCTGCTATATATATGTTTATGTAGGCCCGACTCTGTAGCGTAGATGGCAGCGTATCTGCCTCACGTTCAAGAGGTCCCGAGTTCCCGTCTCGGTCAGGGTGAGCTACCTGGATAATAGTTTTCCGGGGCTTGCCCATATCCTTAAAGACAAATGTCAGACATCTCTAAACTCCATGGACCCTGGACACATTTGAGCATCATTTCACCCATTTCGTTCACCGTATGATATTACACCGTTGGAGGACGTAAAATTATATATATATATATATATATATATATATATATATATATATATATATATATATATTTATGTTGGTATATAAATGAACTAATGTCATACTACTTTCTAAACTACTGTACTACAGAGGACGTTTCTCTCTCTACTCCAAGCTTTAGAATAAATATTTAAAAATTTAGTTTAATTAAAATTTCGTGGTATATGTTTGAGTGCAAGTCTGGAGCAATGTAGGACGTAATGATTCGGCGTTCTAATTAGCACGATACTGGAGCAGACTCAAGAATGGATCTTAGTATTATCAAGATAGAACAGTATTGAACATTATACAAGAAAATCGTCGATGACAAAGGGAACTAAGCTCAAAGAAATTATTTGTTTTAAGCAGATGTACATTATTTGTGTCGTGTAAATAAGTAGTATGTTCTCCGGTTTGATCGCAGACGTCATATCTAGGGAGCAAATTTATAGGCACTAAAAGTGTGTTAAATAGCCAGGCAAAAAGACACTAATATGGGCTAAATAAACACTTAAATAGGCACTAAAACTCTGCTAATCAAACACTTAGATATACACAATTTTAGTAAAATGGCTCTTAAAATGTACTATAGCAAGATGACAGTCATCGCAACATATGCTGCAACAAATTCGCTAAACGCATACTATATTACGTTTCCATAGGCGAAATAGTTATACATTTATTCCAACTTTCATAAATGGCTCACGCAAGTTAAAATAACAGATATTGTCATATAACTAAAATACATATAAATCCACGTCACTAAGTAAGAACCATAATGTGTAGAGAGGTGTGAAGTAATTACGTCAGAAAGCGAAAGAGGTGGTTTAGGGGGAGGCGTGGGGGCTTAAGGGTGAAAATTGAAATATCTGAAGCTTTTGTTAGATTTGTTTTAAACGTATAAGAATGGAATAATACCAAGTTTCAGCTTGCTAGTTACAATAGTTTCAGGGTAATTAACTGTTTATGACCAAATTACAGGCGATTTTCAAACTGTTCCACATATTGTAATTTAAAAGCTAATGCTTGGTGTGTAAGTTTCTGCACTCATTTTAACCTACTAGTGACATGCACCTACGTGAAATATTTGTCGTCACCATATCAACGAAGGGAGAATATATTCTTACCAACTTAACAATTTCTGTTTTCCTAAGCGTTTTCAGTAAGAGGTAAGCATTATAATCCTTTTGAATACAAATAACAAAATCACAACAAATGTAAATGGATACACTTAATATGCAGTTTCTCTTACAGGCATGTTTAGAATTTCATAAAGTTTTATAGAAAACTGCATCCTGTAGAACATTTTGAAGCTATGAAAATGTAGAAAATATGGAATCTGGGAAATCTGTGGCTAAATTACGTAATGGCAGCTAAGATACAGGTGTAGGTTTATTTAAATAATCACGTGACTTTTACAGTAGTGCCGTAAGAAAAAGCAATCTTTATATTATTGAAGTATGTCTATATTGATTTTAAGACAAAAATACTAAATTTGGGATTGCTGTAAGCTTTGGATCAATTTGCCCAGGTGTTTCTCCTTAATACAAAAATTGTTAGAAAGATAAGAAACTCAAAAGTTCATCCCAGCGATCTTAATATCACTTAAGATGATGTCACAAGTGTCAGATTCAAAGCACAAAAGCAGAACCAAAATTAATTAAAAGCAAAGGTAGAGAATCCTTATTTTAATAACAAGGACCCTAAATGCCCCATTGTCGTTTAAGAACAAATAATAAAGCACAGATTTTTAGTAAGCGTTTCCCGTTTTTACAAACAAAATTACAGCAATTAAGGAATCGTGAAAATAATTATCTTACCTATTTTTATAAATGTATTTCTGTTAACTTTTAGACAAACCATTAAAATTTATTGGTGTGTAGTTTCATTTTCAGTGTTGGAAGCAACACCGCCAGCTATATAGTGTATGTAGCCTAGATAATTAAGAGCTGACCTTACAGGTTTAAGTTGTAACCTGAACAGAGTCCAAGAGTGGTGATTTTAACATCGGCTAAAACAACAGCTTCGTGTCAGTGGATTTACACACACACACACACACACACACACACACACACACACACACACACACACACACAAACACACACACACACACACACACATGTAAAAGAAATCTTACGGGAGTAAATTCCTGCTAACCAGCGATACTGTTTGTATTCTGATATGATTGTTAACAACTGACACAATCAATCATTTAATTAATAATTCCTCCCGCAAGTATTACTATTCGTTCAAGAAATAAGCCTTTACACCAACACTAAAATATCATGATACTGCATTGAAACTGCCAAAGATAATACTCGTAACAAAATTGTGAAATCCAGTACACTGAGTTTTCAAAGCAGTACGTATGAGCTTCAAATAAATAAGGTTCTAATCAAGATATAATGCATTAAACGGATTTGTTTAATGATTCAGACATGTTTTAATCTAAATATAAAGTCACATCATGTGATGAAGAAAGTTTTGCATTAGGCAAATTTGGGCTTTACTTTGGAAAACTGAAAACACTCAGTTTCTCTTCTTTCGGTTCTCCTCAACATACTAATTTGTACATGCTTAGGCTTTCAGTGCCGGCTTTAATCCAATAGAATGTATTTCCCGGACTTGTTTACTGTGATCCAGATGATGACATTCTCGCTCATGTCTCCGACGAGCATCTTCAGATGATTCTAGCTGTATACTTGCTACCTTCCAAAGCGTGCCATTTTTTTTGAAGGGGCATTTGAATAAATATTTTGGGGTTTCTTTGGGCTTCATTAATTCTGTTTTCGGAAGAATTTCGCAATTTTTGTCTTAGATTTAAAATTGCCTTTCCAATTCTTCTTGTTGCAACTTCGCGTGATATCTTTAGCGTAATGGTTACATGAAATACTAATGAGCGGACGGTGAAGTCTTTGGAACTTACTGTAAGCTTGAGTGTCAAAGGTAACCTTGCAGAAGTTTTTTTTCAATTTCTTGCTCTAAACATATGTTAAAATTTGGTGCAAATCGAAAGCTGTTAAACATATTTCTCTCAACGCAACTGTCATATACTGTACTCTACGAGACTATTTCTCTATGAGCAGGGCGACAACTGAATGATTAACATTGGAATAGCGATGCGAATATCTCGAGTTATATTTGTTATCTTCTGCACATCATATTTACCTTGAGGAAAGTCCTGCTTTCCACCCAAAAATTCGACAGTGAGATATCATTAGATATACACGTTATAAAGTCCTCTGTATCCAAAAAAGGCAATCAATTGTCTTTCTTTACTTAAACTTGCTTTAACGCGGATATAAAGTTTTATTCTTGTATCTGAGTGTCATTTATTGAAATAGCGAAATGATTTAAGAGCATCTCGCTATGTTATGACTTTAAATCTCCATTGTCTTAGCAGGGCCAAGAAATATACACATCAGGACGTGTTTCTATCTGAGAAAAGTTGAAAAAAGTTTGTGTTTGCAATATCTATGAAGAGAAACAACAAATTCTTCGTATTATTTCTTGCTGGCCACTTGATAGGTAGAGTTTCCTTGAAGTAGATTCGTATAGAGCATCCAATTTCGTGTACCTTACGAGGAAAGCTTTATCCTCGGGATTGTTTATTTTAAGTAGACAAATATTCGCCTCAATAAATTTGTGTTCAAATTTGTGTGGTATAATTAATAAAAATACTTTTTTTGATTTTGAGTTAACTCATCATTAGCTTAAAGTTAACTATGCAGTAACAATATTATCTGTTAGAATTAGAGTCAAGATAGCGAGTCCAAATAGAGTACACTGCATAACATCCGAAAGTGGGGTTTATAGTAAACAAACCGTACAAATGATCACAAAAGAGAAACAACTAAATGACAGTACATAAAACAAACAAAAGGTATATTGCTTAAACACAAGCAAGTTGTGAAACAATCGTTTACATCTAGCGGCGTTTACATTCATTTAATTCCGAGTACTACGCCATGTTGTCCCCTTCCCATTAAATCTGTATACTTGACAAAAGAATCCAGATGGATCAAAGACTGTTGTTAATGTTCTAATTCACAAAATGAACACGCGGGATGGAATTACGAACAGCGGACTCTTTGAATTCGACGGAGAGCGACGCACCTTTCCCAGCTGTGTAATTTGTACTCTATTCTTACAATACAAATCTTTTGAAAATATAAATAAATAATAAAACTCTCAAAAAATTATATTGGACGATAATGAAATGATACTCAAATGAGTGCAGGCTTCATACAGCTTAGAGCGCTGCCATCCTTATTTAAGCTACAAAATATAGAACTCAAATTCTTTTTAAAGCTTCCGTGTTTACTTAGGTCACCTGGGATTGAACTATTTCGGAATTTACTACGGATATCCTCACGTCGTGGGCGTTCACTACTTTTATAACAAGTCGTGATGAACAGCGGGTAAGGCAGCTATTTGTTGGTCTAGCCCAAAAATTTTGTCCCTCAGATCGCGCAATGTAACAAGAACTTACATTTGTCACTAAGAATCACTCAACATGGCAAAAAATTCGTTAGGGCTATCAATTTATATTACTTTATCTGTCATCATAGTCAATTATTTAATAATAATTCATTATTTTGATAATTTCAATAACAATTTGGCCATTCAGTTAAAATACCTGTACATTTATAACGTCCTACATATTGGTGATGCTGTTATGTATTATTACTGAGTATTTAATAGTAATTACAACACATTTTAACATATATTAACTGTCTACTGGACTGGTAGGAGGTCAGTATTTACCTCAAGTAACGCTTTAACTGTTTATTTTCAGGTTATGGTCGGGATTATTTCTTACTACTATGACATTGATTACATTTAAATTTGTTAATTTTGTGATAACTTCGCTTTAGTTCAAAATAGAATTATAATGTTTAGTGTCAGGTCAAAGTATATTTGAAAGGTTACTGTAAATTGTTTTAATTTTCGATATTAATAGTTATCTTATCACTAATATTTTGAATTTTCGGTCTTCATTTAATCAATATTTTATTTGTTTTATAGAGTTCATATTGTTTGATTATGGATTATCCGAATGTTAAATCTTATGTTGTCTGAATATTAACTCAAGTAGGAGATGTAGCTATTGCGTGAATATTTGAATATAAAATTATATTTATTATTTAGAGTGTATAATAAACTTTATTTTCATTATCAGCTGTAATAGCAGGGATAGTCTGACGTAGTACACTCACTGGACTTTATGTACTCATGTGCAAACACTTATTTCTCTAGTCAAGGCTTCGCGGGTGATCAGCCGTGTCAGGTTCCTGAAGAAGGCCATGGAGTTGACAATGGCCGAAAGCTTGACGTTTATTAATTTGACACGGCTGATCACCCGCGAAGCCTTGATTAGTAATGCTCGCCAGGAATGCTTCAAGTCTTACTTATTTCTCTATCTACTTTAAGATGAACGTTATCTTATTGTAGTTATAAGGGAATACTGTAGACTTTAAGTGATGGTCAAATGTATTTAACTTGTTCTCTAGGTGACGTCTTTGAAATTACGTTCAATTTGTAATTTTTTTGCTATTCTAACTGAGCTTGTCTCAGCATTCTAAGAAACAGATTGCCCCTTTCCATTTCATACACATACGGGTCTTACTTGAAAATAACTTTTAATTTAGAAAACATCAAAACGTGTAGGTATTTCCACTGAAGGCCCTGTATTGAATTTTTGGACATTAACACAATACTTTCAACATTCAAGTACGTAATAAGTACTTTCCATGTTAGAAAATATAACAATTGTAGAGTATAAACAAGAGTAAATCTGAAACGGTTGTCCTTACAAAATAAAGCGTAAAATGTAATGCGTAAAGTGTACCAGAGATAAATTGTATGTTGTAACAAGATCTACATTCGATGTGTAGCACGATTTTGCTTATCTCTTACACTCTACTGTTATGGAAAGTGATTCAGAGTGAAAAGGAATTTTGACGACATTCCCAGCAGATAAACAAATATATTTCATTTGTCATGAAGATGTTTTAAAATATATATTAATTAAAATCATTTGATCCAAATTTTGATATAACCGGGATATTCTAAAATGCTTCCATTAAAAGGGGAGTGTGTTATTGGGAGACTTGCTTGAAAGTCTTGCTTGTCGTCCTTGAAACGAAAATTATACACAAATTTAGTATTTAACCTACCTTGGCGTATTGAGTTTCGTTGAGAGGATTTTCTCCATATTCAGGTGTTCCAAAGCTATACATTTGCAATGGTTTCTCGACATTGAATTTTTGGCTGCAATGAAACTCTGCAGAAAGTACTGTTTTAACTGTGAAATAAAGTAGAACGGAAAAGCGGTACAAACTTGCAGCTTAAATATTCCGCGTGTTTCCTGCCTGACTGCGATCACAGCACCACGCCGTTTCGTAAAACAGCAGGTACACGTAAAAAATTAGAGATGGCGCACAAGTTCTAATTGCAAGTAGTATAGCATTGAAACTTAGTTATTTAGCACAATTTGCAACATATTAGTACAGTAATGTTTTATTTCGCTGCAAAGTAGTTGCGAATGTTAACTATAATATTGGAGAGCTTCATTACCGAAAATATTTTATATAGGCGGAAAAGAAGCATTGTGTTTCAGAACTAAAGTCTACAGAGAGTTGTATAAGTAAAACTAGTTCAATCTTCTTTCTTGCATATTTTAATTCTCATTCTTCAAGCTATTCTTCTTGTTTGCATTTTATAGATTTTTCAAATAACTCTAGTACGCTTAAAGTACATTGAGCCACTGTTATAAAAATCAAACGCATTAAATATTCCTTGTCTCTCCAAATGAAGTGGCTATTTTCCGCATTTTATAGCTAAGTCCGGTAGAATAGATTTGGGAATTAACATTCGCAGCATTGGAGCCATTATTCTTTTACTTGTATTTGAATTAACAATTGGAAACATCTGTTCATCTGTAGTACCGCACACTTACATAAATCTTGAGGCAAGTATATCAATTGTGGTCGACTTATTATGTAAGCCTGTCTTTATCACTTGTTTCGCACTCAAAGTTATAGAATCTGGAACCTTCCCCCAACAACGTGGTCTTCAATACCAAATATTGATTGATCTGTTATTTTTCACAATGGCCCATTAAAAAAAAGTAATAGGCAAATCTTCAATTAGGGTTACTATAATTGACAATAACGCCTTCTACAAGACTTAGGTATCAAGAGATGGGGAGATGAAAGTTATTTCACAATAAGAAATCAATCTTTCGAAATCTAATTATATCTCCTGTCGTATATTTACTGTCGGTTACCAAATGTTCGTTTCGTTAAGTTCAAGTTAGTTACTTAACCGCTACCCAAGGTAGTGGCGAGGTCAGACTACCAGTTGAAATCTAACCTGAGATCACAATACTGTCCAATTCTGGGATTGTCTCCATTAACAGTTCAGTATTATATTGTACTAAACATATACCACATGACTAAGTATACAACATACAGTTTATAATCTAGGGTAAAATCTTTTACACTTTTACAAACACTCTTAACGTATCATTAAATTCCTGAATGAGAACAAAGCAGCTGAGAAGGTCTTAAAAACAATGTTGCTCATAGCTACAATGGCAGGGTAGGTGAAGAGGAATGCTATCGCGAAGAACGCTAAAGAAAACGTAGGTATGTCCCAGTGGATTAGCTACCGGAATGTAGTGAAGGAAAGAAAATTCTAACCTAATATATAAAATGGTATATCATCCTTCCGTTCAGGTGTTTCCTCTATTTTAATATACCAATTAGTATATCGATACTATAGTTGTTTCATCCCACTATTCCCGACAACGTTTATCTAAGTTTAGCATGTTGTTATTTATCTCCAGTTTTCCAGCGTCAATAAGCACCTTACCTTAAACAGAGGATTGTTCTCTTAGATATCTCTCTCATTTACGATTCCGGTTTCCAGTATTTAGATAAATAAATATATTATAAAACTCTCAAATCGTCATTTTAGACGATTAATGAAATAATGCTTAAATGAGTCCAGGCTCCAAATAGTTTAGAGCGCTGCCATCCTTATTACCGTTACAAAATATAGAACTCAAGTACTTATTAATATTTCCGTGTTTATTTAGGTCACCATCCAAATTTTTCCGAAAAGCAAACCAAGAATTTTGTATTCTACATGGGAATATGGACTACAAACGCGTATAATATACAACAGCCTTTAGGTATATCGATTAGCTGTACTGTATTATTAACATAGTTATGCATTCTGTATTTGAATTTTTATTTCTTAGACAATGGCAGTCTTCTATATGTACTGTAGTTTTAATATTTTGTGAATAAGAGGCACCATGTCTTTGTAACTTGTCCTGAAGTACTGCAATTCATTAAATAAAATGTACACATTTCTTTAATTTATCCATTATTATTCTCAATTTGAGTTTAAAGTGACATTTTTAGTAAGTGAAGTAAACATATGAACAATAATTCTCTTGCAATTGCATTTTGCTGTGGAATACTGACATTCCCAGACGGTATGTCTGAGTTGGAGTGGTCTCCTGATGACATTATAAGATGACTTACACCTGTCTTTGCTGTCATTCATACACACCCAGGTTGTACGTCAATAAGTAATAAATAAATGTAATAATTGCGTAAATAGGCGATTTTGTAAGTGACAACACCTCAAACTCATTTAAGGCCATTCTCGTCTTAACGTTATAGTTAAAAATCTCATGTGTGTCGTCATATAGCTTTCTCAACTTTGTAAGAATTTGTTCATGACATTGTTAATAAAGTAGTAATGTTAAAGATAAATGACTTGACTACCAAACCAAAGGAATTACAAAACTTGCAATGTGCTCATTGGGTTAATAACCTCGGAATCTGGACACCATTACCACAGAAGGTGAAGAAACTACAAATATTTAGGAGTTACTCTAGACACAGATCAAACACGGAAAAATCATATAAAACAATTGCAAAACATTTTCAACAAAGACTGACAATGCTCAAAAGAACGGCAGGCAGCAAATGGGACTACTCAATAACAAACTTAAATATAACATATAAATTGTACATAAAACTAGATGACCAGGCGATGTACGTAGAGCCTATAAAAGTTATCTGAACATATCTATCCAAATAAAACAAATTCCGATTAGTTAGTTATTTATTCTGCAATTGGCGGTTAAGTTTACATTCAACATAGTTACAATTAATTTAATAAACACAATTGTTAATGATAAACGATGTGTTTGTTCTTTTACTGTGCTGTGTAAATATACAACGATTAAGCTTTTCCGATGGTATTGGCTTACTTATTCCATTCTCTTTGCATGGTCAAAATATAAAAAAGCGAATAACTACTTCCAATTTGAGAAAAGTATAAGTAAAGATAAACTCAAACCAGTAACAAGGGACCTTTCAGAAATGGATCACTAATAAAAGAATTAACAGAAGTTCTAGTTTTCTAGTTAATTATAGCAGTTAATCGGGATTTTTATGCTTTATATATTACGATTGTAAGTATTTCTTATGCTTTTCAAGTTATATAAAGCTTTTTAAAAGCAATAGTACTTCAGATGCTATTTGCAGAAAAACAATATATAAAGGTTTCAATATTCATAAGAAGATCTGAAAAAGTATGTGTTTAACACGCTTTTGAAAGGTCAACATTCATTGAAATTTTTTCTGTGCTAACAAAGTATTTGATGAAAGAAATATTTGAACATTTGTTAGCCGTATTTTTAGAAGCACGTTGAATTTAAGTAATAAAGTTACCTTTCCTATTTTATTTCTACTGAAAGACAGACTGTCCAGAGAAAGATACACACAAACCCACTACATCGATCAAATAAATGTTTAGGGGACTTCGAAACGTGTATTTTAAGTTAAATATGGTATCCAATTTTCGGGCAGAGTACAATACCACTTGTGCCTACTATGTACGTAATAGAGAAAGTAAAACTGAACACAGTCATGCAGTGTCATGAAGAATATCTTAATTTCTTCACTAGTTACTTGCAATCCTCTTAAATGACTTGAAAATGTTGCAGCGCGGTATTACCTTCAGTTGCCTGTTTGTTCTTAGACTTACACTGAAAATCTGAAACTTTCACTTAACACAACTGCATTGTGATCATTTCTGACATTTGTAAAGTCTAAAATTGTTTCTCTCTCTCTTTGACATAACGAGTGACATTGGAATGTTGGGATAATTATGCTGCACCCAACGTTTCTTCCAGCATTAAATTAATAGTTATTTATGGGGTTTGACAGTTAAGTTGAGGATTATTAGCCAGAAAGCACTTCAACGCCTGAGGAATTACACATCAAACCCCGCTAGTCCTATACGCAATTTTATCCATTACCAATTAAAGATGGACTTGAATGTATAAGCTTTTCTTTATCTTTATCGCGTCTACTGAAGGGTAGACAATAATCCAAATAAAAGGAAATTCCTAATTTCTTTTAGGCCTAATTCATGAGGACAACGATGGACGTGCGTAATTCCTTTTGCTTTCTATTTATGGTCATGAAACAGTAATCGAAAAAAAATCTGCAAGAACCACGAATATTACTCAAAACTGATTCTAGAGTGTGCTACATCGCTATTCGTTAACGCAAAGGTATCATCGCATTAATTTTGGTATTTGAGTATGTTTTACTTAATTATTTCCCTATTTCTTCATTTATTTACTTGTTATCTCTCGAGATATAAATAACTGGAAGATACTCAAAACTTTGTTACGATCCCCAAGTAATACACAGCTCTTTGACATTTTTTAATCTTTGCCTTCGCAATATTCAATTGTTTCTACTCACATTGCAATGCAAGTAATGAGACGAAGCCTTTAGCTCGTAGTATTTGCAGTGTTCCCAAATAAACCTATTTTCGGCCCTTCTTTCACTTTACTTCTTCTTGGTATCCTCTTTCTCCTTATTCGACTTTTTGACATACATATTTAAGCACAAATTAAGAGTATCATGACAACTTTTTGGCAGAAATGAAACATAAAAGCAGTATTCAGTAGAAGAAATCTGAAAGAATATGGAGTAGTGCTCAAAACTAATTCTACAGGGCGCTACTTCGCTATTCATAGATGAAACAAGCTCATAGCGGCTTATTCGACTTTTTGACATACATATTTAAGCACAAATTAAGAGTATCATGACAACTTTTTGGCAGAAATGAAACATAAAAGCAGTATTCAGTAGAAGAAATCTGAAAGAATATGGAGTAGTGCTCAAAACTAATTCTACAGGGCGCTACTTCGCTATTCATAGATGAAACAAGCTCATAGCGGCGAATTTTTATATTTACTTGATGTTCGAAGTTATTTCTGCGCTTTACTTTTAGGTTATGCAACATCATATATTTATTTATTATTTATCTATTGTTTTTTGTTTATGGTCATGATGCTGTGATCTGAAGAAACAATCTGGAGAAACAGGCAGTAGTACTGAAGACTAATTCCAGAGGGCGCTACCTCACAATTCGTACACAAAACAATATCATAGCCGTAAATTTTGATATTTAATTGACATTTCACATTTTGTTATTGTTCATTGTTCATACTATGCAACATTTTACTTCTTTCTATTTATTTGTTGTCTCCTGAAATGCAAATAAACGAAACAGAATCAGACATCTTTGTACGACCACAAATGGTTCCAACCTCTTTGCGTTTTCCTTACTATTTCCTTTCGCGACCTTCTATTGTTTGTTCTCATAATGCAATGCCGTCCATAAGACGAAGTTTTTAGCTCATAGAAATCGCAGTGGTGGCAACCAAACGACTTTTTTATATTATTTTCATTTTGCTTCTTCTTTTTCCTGCCTATATTCTTTAAACATTCATAGTTGCAAAAACTGTCCTGATAATTTTAAGCGGTAGTGAAGGACATGAAACATTAATCACGAGAACATATCTGGAAGAATAAAAAATATTACTTCAAATTTTCTCAAAGGCAACACTTCCTCATATGTACATGAATCCAAATCATAACAGTAAACTCTGATATTTCAGACTCGACATTTTGGTTGCTGTTCATTGTTTATGCTATTATTCATTAATTTATACAACTATGTATTTATGACCAATTTATTTATTTACTTACTTATTTAGTTACATATATGTTTATATATTGATTTATTTACTTAACAATATCTTATAATCAGTTAAAAATAAATAAAAAAGTGGTATAACTTAAATTGTCTCGCGTGTCAGATATATTTATAATAGTCAGCTAAGGTGTTACAATTACACTATATTCGCAACTCACTCATTCACCACCACTTGTCTCTCGTATTAAGATTATAACATGTACGTTTACAGAGGTACTTTCACAGCCCATTCCGTTGTAGATATAATTTGTATATAGTCTGAATGTTCGAAATGTTGGCCAACTCATGTCGTGTTTCAAGCATCATGCTTATCCTACGATACTATCAGAAATACACTAAAGGGAGCAAACGTTTCTGAAGTTTAACATTCCTGAAAAATTTAAAATAAAAGCCAGCAGGTGGTGCCTTCCGCCAAATTGAAACCGTAGTTGCATATTTATCATATTATTAAAATATTTTAAAGATATAAATTTTTCAGAAAAGCCTCGTATTTAGACGATAGTTTCGGAACACAGAGGCCTGTTGCCACCTAAATGCCGAAGACTTCTTGGGGCGTAAACATCCTTAGCAAGTCAACCTTCGGTAGGGAAGTAAAGCCGGCAGCCTCTTGTCCATAGATCTAAGTCACATAAAATACCCTCAAGCCTCTGCCAAAATAGACTGGAATGCTATGAACCACTGCAGCCAAAAATTAAAGTATGCTTTGAAATGCAGGTCGTGGTATTGAATTTTTCAGCTTACTCTAAGTAAAAGCATCCATATCCCGGAGTAATGTATTTTAAAGGATTAATTCTCTAAAAAGTACTTCCTCAATATCAAATTTAACATAAAGTGTATAATGATAAATATCCTGGTATTTCCGAGTTGACTTAAAGTTGGAGGACGTAAATTACAAAAAAAAAATCTTGGTATTTGGGTACTTACAATAGTAAGTCACCACAAAAGTGTATCTCGACTATCGGAGCTTTAAGTGGTTTACCGGGAAAATATAATAAGTCAATTTGTGGGATTAGTGTCGCGTCGGCATGTTGACCATTGTAGCTCAAGGGGTTAGAGCGACTGCACGGATGCGAGGAGATCCGTTGTTCTAATCCAGGCCGCGGAATTCAATTTTTAAGTTGACTCTAATTAATTAAAACATCCATAGACCGCAGTAATGTATTTAAAAGGATGGATTCTGTAAGATTAACATCCTCATAATAAAATGTAACTGGGAATAGCTCGAAAGTTGTTCATAACACAAATCAGAAGATATATTTGATACAAATTGTGCGTTTTAAAGAGATATATGCCCTTTGTTTATTAAGGTTTTGTACATCTGTAACGGTTTACCAGTTATAAGAATAAATTTAACCCAGAATAAATTGGACTAATGTCACACTCCTAAAAACTGAGAACACGCTTTTGCTATGTCATGAAATATGTTGAAAATATATCTTCAGTAATACTAACAGAGAAGTTTTTGAGAAACTAAACATTTTCAAAAGTTATTACAAATAAGGTGTTATAAGGAGTGGTTTGATTTTCTTCCAAGTCTTCGTTTCGCATTGTGGATCGACAATGGTCTCAAATATCAAGTTTGGTATTTAACTGAATTTTGGTTTTCTAGTTATACTGTTCAGAGGTGAGATTTTTCAAATCATGTCTTCTGTGAATTAGTTTAATGGTACATGCTTTGGTACATCAGAATAACCAGTTCATTTAAGCGCTGTCTCACCATTGTCTTCGCTTACCTTCAATGGCAAATAATTGAAATACTTAAATATATATCTGATGTTCAAAAAATCACCATAACCTGAATTTGATTTATATGACAATAATCAAAGCTGTTTTTCTTTTTTAATATATTTTTTTACTTTTTTGGGATGTTTATTTATTTTATAGGTATTGATAGGGTACTTAGTTTATTTGATTAGCAGATTTATATCAGCCTGTTGGGTCTCCGCTAAGAGCACCCCCGTTGGTCTAGGTGTTGTTGCGTTGCGAGCTGCCTGTGGCAGCTGCGGGTAAAGGAATGCAGGCCAGGCGACGGCCATGACCCGAAGGCCCTGACCGTGGCGCGTGGATAGTAGGGGGCTTTGGCGGCTACTTGAGCCGGGGGGTTTGTTTGTCAGTCAGGGCGCTTTTAATTGTTATGTCTAGGGGGCGGTTTCCAGGCTCTTGTAAAGTAGGGTTCAAGTCCATGGTGTAGTCTTTGTGCGCTGTCAGTTGAGGTTGGAGTTGGCGGTTGCAGTACTGTCAGAACCTTCTTATGCTCGTTCGTTAAGTTGAACTTCGATGCGTTGCAACTTACGTTGGAGTGAGGCTAGGATGGCTTGTTGCTCGCTGGCATGGTGTTCCGTCTGTTGTAGTTGGGTTGAACTGCTTGAAATTTTGTCATTACGTGGGGTGTAGAGAATCTAGTTAAGCTTTAAAAATTCATCTTTCTATTTTAAATAGTTTTTTCAAAAAAAAATATTTATTACTTTTTATAGTATGAGTTTTGTATGTTATATAAAAAGTCCCAGGTCATACAGTTTTCCTTTTAGACACTTTAAATTTTTGATTCAGGTTTCTCTGTACATCAGTTATAAAAATTGCTATACTTTTAAAGTGTGTATCAGGTATTTTTAGACAAACAAATTTTTATGTGTGAATATATTAACTTTTTCTTAATTTGTTTGCAATTTTGAATTTTAAAAATCAATAATAAATAAACTGTTCAATTTGAATAAACAAAAATACCAACATTTATTAAAAACAGTAATAGCTGTGAATAAACCCATGACTACAAATGGTAAGAGGCAATTATATGCTCTATTGGCTAAGCTGCAGACTAATTACGAGCAATTAGGAATAGTAATGAGAAACGTAGGACAGAGAATAAAGCTACTAAATCTCAGAAGGAAATAGCTAAATTGTCGTATACACAGGCTTCGGTAAAACCAAAGGTCCAAAAAACCACTGAGAAAGTAAACAGAGTAGTACAGAAGCAGACGCATGTGGTATTAATGCGCTCAACTAAAGGCGTATCAGCAAATGACATGCAGCAGGAAGTGCCCAAAGGTCTTCTGAGGAACAGATAAAAATAAATAATATTAGAGCAACTGATAAGACCTTGGTTATTGAGGTGGATAACAAAGAGTATGTTGTCAAAATAGTTAACAGTCCTAATTTAAAACAGAAGGATATGGCAGTGGAAGAGGCAACAAAGAAAAAACCATTAGTTATTATTTATGGTGTATTAAGCAGTTAGAAAGAAGAAGATATAAAATAAAATATGTATAAACAAAATTTCCAAGATGATATGATTTGCGAAGTCTTTGAGGCCAAAATGAAGTTTAGATGTAAGACAGGGCCTAGAGAAGCGAGGACAGTTCACCATGTAGTAGACGTCGATCCTAAAATAAAAATACAATTGATACGACAAGAGAGGTTATACCTGGGATTTCATGCTGCACACGTTAAAAACTACGTTGTTGTGGCAAAATGTATGAAACGCCAACGTTATGGTCATATGGCCAAATATTGTAAAAGGGAGGAGGAAGATTGTGGTTACTGTAGGCAACTGGACCACACAAAGGAAGAATGTGCAAAGAAAAATCAACCTGCTTCCTGCGTTCCATGTAGTTCCAGACAAAGGAATAAGAAGGAAGGGAAGATATTTAGTTGTAAAGATAAAAAGTAATGCCCTACATTTAACATGTTTTGGGAACAATTAGTCAACCGTACAAATTATGGATAAGGATATTCAGAATAAGTACAGTAAGAGTTTTAGCTTGAAGAAAAGTCCCAACAGGGTAAGAGAAAATGTGTATAGGGCACAAGTGAATAAGGAACAACAAACACAAAAGACTATGTGTAATGTGACGATAACTATAATAAATAAAATACATCTATATGCATATATCATTTCAATATTTGATGAAGAGAAGGTACAACGAAATGGAGCTTCATCATTGTCCAGGAGATCAAGAGAAAATGAATACGTGGATATTGAAAATGTTATGTTAGACAAATGGCTTTAAAACTCATCAGAATAGGACAGATAAATGCGCAAAGATTTTGGACAGTGATGCAAGAAATTAGGACACTTATAGATGACATGGATTGTGATATAATTTGTATACAGGAACCATACGTCATCAATGGTAGACCCATACATGCACCAGCTGCGGCTCGACTCATTGTAGATGGAGAGAATCCAAAAGCAACAATAATTATAATAAACAGAGACATAAAGTTGCTAAACGTTTCACAATTCTGTACTGAACATATAAATAGAATCGAGATATGCATAAATGGTATGACTTTCCTTTAGTGCAATCACTACTTTCAGTATATGGATGACATAGAAGTACATAATAACAAAATGTAAGAAGTACCGAATGCCTATGTTAATAAACCTCTAAACTGTACCATGGATTCAAGTGCAAAATCTGTATTATGTTGGAGTAATAATCCGGACTCTCGTGAACAAAATTCAGACGAAATTATTGCTAATCATAATTTATTAGTTATGAATCAGTCCTTGGGTCCGTATACCTTTGAGAACCGGATAGATGCTGCTGAGAATATAGATGTAACATTAGCCAGAGGGATTGTGGCCGATCGGATTAAAAACTGGAAGGTAGCACAGCAGTTAACCACGGGTGACCATAGTTTGATTTATTTCGACTTTGAAGTTTTGATATCTGAAGGAGATTTACAACGTACCATTAGGAAGACTACATATCAGCTCAAAAATGTAGATTGGAATATACTACGAAATAATCTACAAATCCCAGATCAATTAAGTACAGGAGAGGATATAAATGCAAAGGCAAAACAACTCACGCCTAGTATACAGAAGGACATGGAAGCTTCACTTAAGAAGTGTCCTTACATAAATAGAGAATATAAAATATGGACTGGCAAACTTCAAAAATTTAGAAGAAAAGTTAGGAAAACTAGTAGAAATTATAAAAATAGCTAGAAAGCACACGAAGAGGAAATTAATTTATATATTTTTAGAATGTACAAGATGTAATATAAGGCTGAATTGGAAAAAAACACGCAGAGAAACTTGGCAACGATTCATAGAAGAAAATCTGCAGGAACATACATGGGTAGTACCATATAAAATAATAATGGAAAAGATATCAGCACCAGAAATTATTGCTAACGTAGTAAAAATGACGGAACGTAAACCACTAAATGGAGAGATTCAGTAAATGAACTTATGACTAAGATGTTACCTTTGGATCTAGAATACAATGAAGGCGATCAACATGGACATAAAAGGGTAGAATTTAAACAAGAACATATCAGTTATAATGTTATATATCCTTTCGATATAACTAAAGTTTTACAGGCTATGCAACAGCTAAAACAACGAAGAGCTCCTGGGAGCAGCTAATATTTGAACAGCAGTTATTCAGGACATTAAAAATGAGATTGCACCTTACCTATATGAACTTTATATGAACTTGTGGAAGCTAAAGTACCATATTGTTGGAAGGAAGCTAATATGGAAAAAAGAAACAGATAGCGTTCCTGGTAAACCTAAATCATACCGTCCCATATGTTTCTTGAACAAAATAGGCGAACTCCAAGAAAAATTGTTATACAAAGGAATTAATGAATATAGAATAATGATAGGTATAACAGATAGGCAGTATGGATTTAGTAAGGGATGCTCTACAGAGGATGCCAGAAACTTAGCTCTCACAACAGTAAATCATTGTGATAAAAATTTGTATTGGGAAAATTTGTAGACATTGCTGTTGCTTTCGACAACTTATGGTGGCCTCAATTATTTCAAACACTAAGAGCTGGAAAATACCCTAGATGCTTGTACAATTCATTAAAGGATTACTGCATGAACAGAAGAGCACACATCAGAGGAGAAAGTACTATCATAACTAAAAAAATCACTAAAGGATGCCATCAGGTATCGGTTCTAGGACCCCTCTTTTGGGATATTTTAACGGAACCGATATACATAGTTTGAAACAATCGCCTGAAATATTAGCAGTTATAGCCTATTCAGATTACTTATTAATATTGGTAGCAGCTAATAGTCGGATTGAGCTGGACATCTAAGACATCTCTTGGAATTCTTGATGGTTGGTGTAACCAAGTCAAATTAGAAATTGCTCCGCAGAGGCCGTTTATTACGCACTTTAAGGA
The DNA here is from genome assembly GCA_030765055.1 of Mantis religiosa. Lineage (NCBI taxonomy): Eukaryota > Metazoa > Arthropoda > Insecta > Mantodea > Mantidae > Mantis > Mantis religiosa. Next base: position 255,296,532 of record CM060950.1, read on the forward strand.
AATTTAAAAAGAGATCCCATAGCTAAACTTAATAACATCAAAATCAAAAGAGCAAATGTTGTTAAATATCTCGGTATGTATACTGTCAGCCGAGCGTCGGAACAGCCTGTAGACTGGGCAAGCAGTAGACGGGTCGGTTTTCGCCCCGCCCCCTCGTTTGTCTTATAGCGTTAAGAAGGGATGGCTGGGACAAAAAACATCACTGCGCCGTCTCTTTCTGTTCCACCTGTGTTCTCGAACTTACGGGATATTTCATCTAATAGAGAACCTTCCAGATCGGCAAGCGGACCCTATATAAGCTACACGTCGTGCAAGAGGAGTTAGTGAGTCAGTCAGTCAGAGTTCTTGGCAATCAACGTAAGAGTGCAGAACTAGTGTAAGGACGAGAAGACTGTGTATGGGCATCGGAGTTTACGCCATCGCGAGTGAAAGGGTAACTTTAACGGACGACCTGGTGAATTGTAATTGTGTGCAGTACGTAATTCTGTGTAATTGGCAAGTGTTAAACTGTAAGTCGGTGGAAATAAAGAACATTGTCGAGTTTGTGTAATTGGACTTTTCATTTCACGAACCCACAAAGTCACACTGGTGTCAGGAAGCGTGAAAACATCACCGAACATTACAACCATGGACGCGGCATTGGAAAAGATTTTGGAGAAGATGATGGAAATGAAGGCCGAACTGACCTCGGAAATGAAGACGGCAAATGAAAACCTCGCTGCAAAAACAGAAGCGGCAAACAAAAACCTCACCGCCGAGTTGAAACAAATGAAGACGGCCAACGACAACATCACCGCAGTGTTGAAACAAATGAAGACGGCCAACGACAACATCACCGAGAAGATGGAAGAAATAAAGAGCGAATTGACCACAGAAATGAGGGCAGCGAACGACAGTCTGGCCACGGAAATGAAGGAGGCGAACGAGGTCCTGGTCCCCAAGTTTGTGGAACGATTGGCCGGCGTGAGGGATGACGTCACGAATCTGGGCAAGCGGATGGGTCAAGTAGACGACCGCCTTAATGATTTAGAGGAAAAGGCCGACAACATGGCAAAACCCCTCGCCCGCCTAACGGAGGAACACCGGCCTTATGTGTGGACAGAGGACGCCGAAAACGCTTTCCAGCACCTAAAGGAGACCCTGTGCAGTGCTCCAATTTTGGGTTTCCCACAATCGGGTGGCACCTTCAATGTGGACACCGACGCTAGCGACCATTGCATTGGAAGTGTCCTATTGCAGATCCAGGACGGCCATGAGCGGGTGATAGCCTACTACAGCAAGACGCTATCCAAGGCAGAGAAGAACTACTGCGTCACCCGACGAGAATTATTGGCAGTAGTAAAGACCTTGGAGCACTTCCATAAGCACCTGTACGGTCAGCCATTCCACCTGAGGACTGACCCCTCTGCCCTAATTTGGCTATTGAGCTTTAAGAGCCTGGAAGGCCAGACGGCACGTTGGGTCCAGAGGCTGCAGGAGTACGACTTCACCTCGGAACATCGTAGAGGGAAGAGCCCCGGTAACGCAGACGCCATGTCCCGAAGATCCTGTCCAGTAGAGTGTGGCCAGTGCACAAGAGTGGAAGAGAAGGAGCGTGCCGCAGCAGTCCGAATATTTGTGGCAGTGCCTGCGGACGGCTGGGATAGCGCAGGCCTGAGGAGGGAGCAGCTGTCGGACGCAGACTTGGGGCCACTCTTGAGGGAAGTGGAGGCAGGGACAAGACCAACCTGGGAGGACATCGCACCAAGGGGCGCCACCTACAAGTCGTACTGAGCCCAATGGGACTCGTTGAAGATCAGAGTTCCGGGTATGGGAATCACCCGATGGGAAGACGCAGAGAGAACAGTTGGTACTTCCCCGAAGTAAGGTACCGGAAGTCTTGGAAGAAGTGCACGCTGGTACTTCAGGAGGACACCTGGGAGCGAACCGAACGATTGACAGACTTCGGCAGCGCTACTTCTGGCTGAGACACCGAGCAGATGCTGGTGGTACACCTGGACCGCCTGGCACGCTACGATGGTGCTGTTCGGGACGACCAGCTTTGAGGAGGGAGCAGTGTCACCCGAGCGTCGGAACACCCTGTAGACTGGGCAAGCAGCAGACGGGTCGGTGTTCGCCCCGCCCCCTTGTCTGTCTTATAGCGTTAAGAAGGGATGGCTGGGACAAAAAAACATCACTGCACCGTCTCTTTCTGTTCCACCTGTGTTCTCGAACTTACGGGATATTTCATCTAATGGAGAACTTTCCAGATCGGCAAGCGGACCCTATATAAGCTACACGTCGTGCAAGAGGAGTTAGTGAGTCAGTCAGTCAGAGTTCTTGGCAATCAGCGTAAGAGTGCAGTACTAGTGTAAGGACGAGGAGACTGTGTATGAGCATCGGAGTTTACGTAATCGCGAGTGAAAGGGTAACTTTAACGGACGAACTGGTGAATTGTAATTGTGCGCAGTACGTAATTCTGTGTAACTGGCAAGTGTTAAACTGTAAGTCGGTGGAAATAAAGAACATTGTCGAGTTTGTGTAATTGGACTTTTCATTTCACGAACCCACAAAGTCACAATACTGATGAGAAGAAACACCTTGATACCCATAATAAATCTGTAGCAATGAAAGCTAATGAAGTATTAATGAAACTATCTACAATAGCTACGAGAATATCTAAGCTTTCTCCTAGTACAATTCCTACATATCATATGAGTTTCGTGGTGGTTATAACTGCGTATAAAGTGTCGATATGGCCACATAGAGTAAAATTTTGAAGAATATAGATGCTCCACGGAAATACCAAAGGCAGGCTTTACTTCGCTGCACAGGGGCAGTATCAACGACTGCTACAATAGCATTATTAGTGATAGTGGGTATATGGTCATTGGATTTGTTGATTATACAAAGGGCAACCTACTTTTGGATGAAGCGGAGAGAATTCACTAAGATTGAACATTTATTGGGAACTCCATGCAAAAAGAGGAAACTAAATAGGAACGTATGAATTGAAGAATGGCAACATGAGTGGGATAAAATTGATGTAGGTAGACGGACACACGAAATATTTTGTAGTATAAATGAAAGGTTAAAATTAAAGGAAAACCAACCAAGACAAAGTGGAATGCAATATATTTCAGGTCATGGACCGTACAAGACATACTTTAACAAGATAGGAAACGCAGATGAATCCATGTACATAACCTGCAATGAAGAAGATACTCCGGAACATGCTTTATTTGAATGCATAAAGTATACACAAGAGCTAGAAGAAGAGAGGAAAGAATTAGCAGGAAAATGTATATGAAACATAATTAGGAAGAGGCAAGATTTTAAAATACTAGAACGGGCAGCAGAGAAGGTCTCAACAATAGTAATGACTGAATATAATCAACAAAGACAGCAGCAACGACGAGTGAGAGACAATATTCAACATAGATAACGTGAACCACCTTCCACACCGAGAAGATCTGAACGACTTCAACGACAGAATATGGATAACTAGCTTCAACAACCAAAGGAAGTATAGGAACTTCAACTAGTCGAAGGATTAATAGAAGAGCACAATCTTGGATTCAGCAGAAGGATTTGAAGCGACAGAAGAAGACATCAACAAAAAACAAAAGGATACATGAGTTATTAGGGATAGGAAGGTAGAAGTATCTTAGATTGTGAAAATTGTAAGCTATAATTGTAGCAATTAGATAAGATAGGTTACATTATATACGTTAGTGTAGGTTAGCTTTTCTGCAAAATGTTCGTAAATATCAATATAATTATTATGTAAGTGTTCCTAATGAAAAACATATAAATATTTAACTATAACAATAGCAATAATATAACTAGAATTTAGGTTTTAGTATTAAGGGCAACCACGACCATACTCCATCTTAACAATAGTGAAGCCAAGTCGAGCCAAAGTGAAGCCAAGATAACAAAAGCAACATACATAGATCTGAAGAACGTTCTTTCATACACACCGTTTCCATGTCCATAACTTTAGATGTTATTGGTTATCAAAACCATGGCTGGGAAATTTGTAGTGACTTCAAGGTAGTTGCATTGCTAACGGTACTGCAGGGAGGTTTCACAAAATATTGCTGTTTTTTTGTGCTTATGGGACAGTAGGGCAACTGACAAACATTTTATAGTGAAAGAATGGGGGAAAAGGAAAGACTATACCCCAGGAGCAAGCAATGTTAAGTATGTGCCTCCAGTAGACCCAAACAAAGTTCTTCTCCCTCCACTTACATAAAGCTCGGGTTAATGAAGAATTTTGTTAAAGGTTTGGACAAAACTGGAAGTTCAGTATTTAAGAAGTATCTCTCCCAAAATAAGTGAATGTAAATTAAAGGAAAGCATATTTGTCGGTCCTTAAATATGACTACTTCTTAAAGACAGTGTTTTTGAATCAGAGCTTAAAAGTGTGGAACTGGAAGCATAGAATTCATTTAAATCAGTGGTGCCAGGCTTCCTGGGCAATGACAAAGAAGCAAATTATGAAACTTTAGTCTCAGAACTATAAAGGAGCTACAAAGAAGTGGGTTGCCGTATGTCACTTAAAATCCACTTTTTGCACTCTCACCTTGCTAGTTTCCCTACAAACCTAGGAGCTGTAAGTGATAAGCAGGACATTTCTGAGATGGAAAGAAGTTACCAGGGTATCGCTGGGATTCAGCCATGTTCGGAGACTATTGTTGGTTCCTCAAACGTTAGAGTCAACACAAGAAAATTCAACAGTGAAAGACTTCTGAGATAATTCAGGCATTGGTTTTCATCACTATCTTGTGTTTATTTTAAAAATAATTAATCAGAATTATTATTATTTTCAATGTTATCTGGCAATAAAATACCTATTATTTTCAATTAATCAAATATGAGTTATCACACCACATTTCTGTATGGTTTCTTAGAAAATTATGAAAAACTAAAAAACGTTAGGTGATACAGCATTTTGAGGGGCATTTTTGGAATCATCAGATCAGTTTACTTAAGAATTTGCCTCTTTTGTTTCGGGTATATAAAAATAATTCTTTCTTGTTCCCCAGTGTAGTAAACAATCTGGGAACTCATATCATAAATGACACTCAGTACTCAACACTAAGGTTGTGAAAAAGCTACAAAATATTAATGATACGACAAAATCAATATCTTCTTAAATGAATTTTGGAATGCTATATGAAACGAGGACATTACGTGATACAGCATTTTGAGGGGCATTTTTGGAATCAGCAGATCAGTTTACTTAAGAATTTGCCTCCTGTGTTTCGGGTATATAAAAATAATCCTTTCTTGTTCCCCAGTGTAGTAAACAATCTGGGAATGCTCAGAGCTCATATCATAAAGGCCACACAGTACTCAACTCTAAGGTTGTGAAAAAGCTACAAAATATTAATGATACAACAAAATCAATATCTTCTTCAATGTATTTTGGAATGCTTTATGAAACGATGACATTCTTTGCCCGCACGCATACAGGCTAAAGGGTAGTTCCTCTCCAATACACACTGACCTGTCCGTTGAATATTCTCTCAGTATAGCTTACAGCCTTTGTTTGCTGCCAGGAAACAAAATGGAATTGACTCTAACACTTATCTAAAGCAAATACTTAATGTTTGATACAAAACTTTATATATAATTACAAATTCTCTGCCCAGCTAATAAGATGTCAGTACAGCTATCTATTGGACGCAAGAAGTTAATAAGAAAGATGACCGACTTCCGCTGTTTGGCGCTGTGGTCGCGGTCACCTAGAAAACACGCGAACAATTGTATTGCAGATATATACCGATTTTCTTCGTTGCGATTTATTTTAAGGTTAAATTAATACTTTCTGTAACACGAACATATATCTCAATTAGAGGAGGAATTGCATTGCTTTGAATATTTTAAATCTCCAGGTTTAATTGCATATATATAAACCTAAATCTATAAGAATAATAAAATTAAAAACTACAAATTCTGTTAAGTACACAACCTGTGTACTCCTAAGACTTAAACTAAATTGCTAAATCTTTATAATTTTTTTATGATGAATGAAACAAGTTCTATCAGTAGTGAATGGTCTAGCAGGTCCTTTTATTTCTGAAATAGTTCACATAACAGTAAACTATAAGGGATAGACAAAATATGCCACTTATAGATTTTGTTAAATGATTTAACTGTGCTTTCGTTAAGTTCATTAGTGCTTTCCTAGCCTACAAGGGAACACAAGAATTTAAATTTGATTACCTCGCAAAAGAACTTTCATAAAAAAACTAAACTTGTTACACTTATATATGCTTTGTAAGTTTTATCTTAACATAAAGTATGAATATCTGGCAAGTCTAGGTTCTATGTACCCTGAACTTATTTGAACATTACCCCGTTCATCGTCCGATATGACTAATTATTTGAGCTGGCAGCAGAATTTAGGTAACTGATAATCAACAGTGAATAAATCCAAGGAAATGTTGTTTCGAAAAACAGTTACTCTCAGATCATAGACAATTTAGGAATGCTCAGAGCACATTCACAAATACCACACAGTACTCAGCTCTAATGTTGTGAAAAATCTTCCAAATGTTAATGGTACAACAAAATCAAAATTTTCCTTATCCATATTTGAATGATATATGAAACGAGGACGTTCTTTTCCTGCACACATACAGGCTAAAGGGCACTTCCTTTCCGAAACACAATGATTTGACCTTTGAGTATTCTCTCAGTATGACTTACAGCCTTTGTTTTCTGCCAGAAATCAAAATGGAATTGAATCTAACACTTATCTAAAGCAAATAATTAATGTTTGATATAAAACCGTATATATAATGACAAATTCCCTGCGCAACTAATAAGACGTAGTCAGTAGAGCCATCTATGGGTCTAAAGAAGTTAAAACGAAAGTTGGCCGACTCCCGCTATTTGGAGCTGTGGTCGCGGTCACCTAGCAAACTCGCGAACATTTGTACTACAGATATATACCGATTTTCTTTGTTGCGATTTATTTTAACCTTAAAATAATACTTTCTGTAACACGAATACATATCTTAGATACAGGAGGAATTGCATTGTTTGAATATGTTAAATCTCCAGATTTAATTGCATATATATATAAACCTGAATCTATAAGAATAATAAAATTAAAAACTACAAATTCTGTTAAGTACATAACCTGTGTACTGCTAAGGGATAAATTAAATTGGTAAATTTTTATCATATTTTTATGATGTATGAAACAAGTTCTATCAGTAGTGAATGATCTAGCAGCTCCTTCTCATTCTGAAATAGTTCACATAACAGTAAACTATAAGGGATAGACGAAATATGCCACATATAGATTTTGTTACATGATTTAACTGTGCTTTCCTTAATTCCGGTAGTGCTCTCCTAGCCTACAATGCAACACAAGAATTTAAATTTGATTACTTAGCAAATGGACTTTCACAAAAAAAAACTTAGAACTAACATTGTTACACTTATATATGCTTTTCTAGCTTTCCCTTAACTTAAATATAAATATATGGTAAGTCTAGGCTCTATATACCCTGAACATATTTGAGGATTACTTGGTTCATCGTCCGATACGACTAAACATTTTAGGTTTTCCTACATCCTGAAGGATGCATGTAGAGTAACTATAAGCTCTATAAACTCTTGTAAACTTTTGAACAACATATATTAACTCGACAAATATAACTTAATATTAGAGGTGTCCCTTCTCCTGAAGAACTAATGTCAGTTAAATGTGAGCTCTATGTACCCTGTACTCATTTGATCATTACTTTGTTCATCGTCCGATATGATTTAACGTTGGAGGTTTTTCTTTTTCCTGAAGGGAGAATGCATGGCACCTCTAGCATCCACGTACTTGGTACTTCTTTGAACTTAATATTAATGGTAAGGGCAATATTAATAATTACAATGGTGATGATATTAATAACAATAATAATAACAATAATAATAACAGTAACACTAACACTATCACTTACACTAACACTTACACTAACACTTGCACTAACACTTGCACTAACGCTAACCCTAAAACTAACACTAACTCTAACACTAGGACTAACACTAACACTAACACTAGGAATCGGAATCGGAATCGCCATCGGAATCGGAACTGGAATCGCAATCAAGATCGGAAAATTGATAATCCTGATAATCCTGATAATCCTCATCATCCTGATCATCCTGGTCATCCTGATCATCCTGATAATCCTGCTCATCATCATCATATATTGATAACGATAATGATGTAGCTGATGATGATGATGATGATGATAATTTGTTGATGTATGAAGCAGAGTCATGGGATAGGATATTACAAGATTTTTAAATGATGTTTTTGAGCTGGCAGCATAACTTTGGTAACTGAAAATCGATAGTGAATAAATCGAAAGAAATGAGGTTTCCAAATATTAATGGTACAACAAAATCACTGTTTAGCTTAACAGAATTGATATGCTACATGAAACGAGGACGTTCTTTGCCCGCACACATACAGGCTAAAGGGTACTTCCTTTCCGAAAGACAATGATTTGACCTTTGAGCATACTCTCAGTGTAACTTACAGCCTCTGTTTTCTGCCAGAAATCAAAATGGAATTGAATCTAACACTTATCTAAAGCAAATAATTAATGTTAGATATAAAACCGTATATAAGTAGTATGAAAATGAGAGAATCAGCAGAGTGTAGATATGATGCTGAACTCTCCTCTGTGTTAATTTATGAGTGATGTAGAATGCTCATTGATTTAGAACTCTCCTGTGTGAATATCGAGGTGTAAAGGAAGGGGAGTGTTGGCGTAGTGCCGTTCTCCCCCGTGCAGTGAGATGTGTTTGAGGGGTGATGATGATGATGATGATGATGTGTGTGTGTGTGATGTGTGATGTGTGATGGGTGTGTGGGTAACGGGGTTCCGGGGGTGTTTGAATTAAATGTGTTGATAATAATTCTTTTCAATGTGTGTGCTTAAACTCTCATGTATGAATATCGAGTCTAGGGTTCGATATGGGGTTCGGGAGGGATGTTTGAATTAAATGTGTTGATAGTAATTCTTCGATGTCTGTGCTTAAACTCTCATGTATGAATATCGAGTCTAGGGTTTGATATCTATTACGTTCAGTGTATGATATATGATGCAGTATCGTTATTCTTTAGATAAAAGAATATCGAGAGAATGAATAGGTTAATGTACTGGGAGAGATTTATGAAATAAATGTAATAAGACATTCTGGTAAGGGGTGTTCCCTATCCAGAATCCAACCTTGAGCTATGTACCTAAGAGCGATGTAAGGTTAAGAAAAAAATTTAAATTCCATTCCCACATCGAGGTATGAGAAAATATAAATCTGTTCCACATTGAAGTATAAGGGTGATGACGTGTTGTCATCCCCCAAGATTTGTGCATATGTGTGTATGTGTGGGCGTATAAAGATTCATCTGTGAAAATTGAGTTCTCGGGAGGATTCCTGTATATGAATATAGAGTCATCGGTTCGATACCCATTCATGTACGCTAGGATAAACACTAGTCCTCCTCCAGTACATGCGACGAGAGGGTGGAAGGGGGGAACGTGTTAAAACGGTAATATCGTAAATTCGATTTAACAGGTTTCATCCTGTCTCCGCTAGCTCAGGAAGGAACGCGTCCTCACTTCACACAAACCCTCCATACGTTAAGTACAACCGACGAGAGGATGGGGAGGGGGGAGACAGGTATGATCACGTTTCATCACCCATCTGCTCACTCGAAAACGAATGCATTCTCACTTTACATCGCAACGTCAAGATGAGTGGAACAACAACTCCTATCATTGAAAGTGATACCAGATTCTGGGAGAATCTACGCAATTTCGAAGATTTGCAAAATCATTGGGTTGAGCATCACGATGAAACGTGTGATGGGAAGATGCATCAAGTGATTTGCAAGAATCCTTCCCATCATGATTCGATCACATCTTATGCTCAATGCGGAAAGAATTGTAAAGTGTATCTTGGGTAAGTAGAATTATAATTGAGTGTTAACGTGAAAGTGTTGTTAGGTGTTAGATAACTAATGATAAATATGCTTATTTCAGTAAAGCCCAAAGTGAAGATGTGGCATGCCAGTCCGAACAGGATCAAGGTGAAGATGTGTGCGGACCGTACAATGATCGTCCGTTTAAGGATATCGGTACATCGAAATCTGAGGAGGAAGTCATAGAAAAGTGAGTATAAAATAATAAGAGTTTTACGTTAACAAGTGTATTAAATATTCACGATGTTGAGACATAGTTCGTGTATGTCGGCAGATCTAGTAAGAAAGGAGACAAGAAAAAGAAGAAGACGAACTGCAAACCGAGAATCGTCAAAGCCAAGAAGACGTTCGATCAAGACAGTTTCATCATAATGATGTTCGAACCCTTCACACCCTTCGCAGAAGAAGTAGAGGAACAAGTTGCGAGTGATGGTAAATAGTGTGTGCATGAACGATAACGACATCTCCATCAGCATTGACTTTCGTGTGAACATAGGATTATACAATGAACTCCCATCACTTTACATTAAAGCCACACATGACGATACGTTTGTGTATATTACAAAAGAGGATTGGGAGGTAATAATGTCAAATATGTGTGTTTTGGATACGTATCTGAAAGATGGTAAGCATTCATGTGCACCGTACACTGAAAGTATAATATATGCATTTAATATAATGTTATGCATGAATAAGATGAAAGAAATAACGTTTGTTAATACATGTTTAAATGTGGGCAGTATAAATCTGAATAGTACTGCATTCAATAGACTTAAAAGACTAATTCCATATATTGAAAAAAATTTATATCAATTGTATGATATTCATAAATCATTATGTTCATATGATGCAAAAAGCAGGAGTGCAAGGAAGAGGATATTGGAGATGTATGTTAAAGTCAATAAAAAGATAATTTGAATTTGTAATGTTTTATTTATTACACCTATACGATAGATTGTACAACATGAGTTAATGGTTTATAAGTGAATAATTTATCATGAATAATTAAACAGAATAATGAAGTTTGTGCAGGAAACTTTGACGATGCTTGAACTTCCAATCTGACGTTCACTGCCCCCGTCACAGTATCCTCAGGTTGATGAGAGCAATCGATGACGAATAGCGGTGCATATTTCAGAAAGTCGTTCCTTTTCAAAAGAGGATAATTCTCCTTTCCATTGTAGGATGATTGAAATTTGGAATATTGATCATACAGAGATGCAAATTTAGAATTGGCGAAATCCAAATTCATATCGTGATAGGGGTAAGATTCACTGTTGAGATAAAGTTTCAGATTGGTGATATTACAATTATCAAATAGAGAAGCATCCTTAGCGAGATGATTCAATCTATCCACTTGTGCACCGACTATGACGAAACGTGGTTTTTCAGGTTTAGTCGTGGTTGCAATGTTCCATGTGAACGCTTTAGTTTGAGGTACAGCAGGTTGAGTGTGAAGGCCCAATGTTTCGAAATGCGATGTGTAGAGGTTTATCCGATTTGACGATTTTAAGTTTATCAACTCGTTCAGAATCTGAAAGTCGAAGTACAGGCATCCTCCATTCGAGTCTAGTTAGTTGTATGGTTGTAGGATCGTTTCCAATGATACAATTATTAGAATCCTTAGATCTAATGAGAATAAGTTCAAACTTGCTATTAAGTATGACCTCCTTGTGATCGTCGGCGAAACCCAGCAACATCGAAAGAGGAACAATAGCACTGAAGATACCATTCGATGTATTCACGATGTCTACCACACCTCCTGGATAGATCCATCCAGCATTTAGTAAACGATTCGATTCCAGTTCATTCAGTGCGGCATAGTTACGCATCGTTGATGAAATGCCCGGATTCCTAGTTCTATCAATAGTCGTTCCATTCATATCCAGACGAATCTCATCGAAGAGGAATGCCATAGCATTGTTACTCAATTTCAATGTGGTGACGGTGCCGTCGGGTTTAGTGAGAGTCACCTCAATGTAGAGATAACTTCTACTAGGAAGCGTGTACAAATCTTCAGCTTCACATGGAATTCTAATTTCATCGTTCACATCGAGAGCTGACGTATTGTACGTTAGGAATACGTGTTCTTCCTCCTTACTGATCTTATCATCAAAGGTCGGAATCCCGGTCACATCCAAAACATACATCATAGAACCTTGAAGCCTAAGTTAGCGAGAAATTTTCGATTAGACGACGTGATTAGCTTGCGGGTCGAGGATCGAGTTGAGTTCGATCTCGAGAGATGTTTTTAATATAGCATCGTCTCTTAAAACTTATACCCATTACGGCGTATGTGCAATCGTACAGTGATGGTTTCGTTCCTGAAATCTAACTTATCGTCGTTCTGGTCTACCTCTCTAATGTCGAGATGATCAATGAGATTCGTATCGATGATTGGTAAATATATAGGACTTGATGGTTCCTGCGAGATATGATAACCTGGAGGTACCGATGGGAAAAATTCATACAGAGAATGACCACTTTTTCCATTGATGAAAGATCCCGTTGCAAGACTACACTCGATACGTATGATGCTGACCTTGAATATGTTAACCAAATCATTAGACTCGGTCAGCACGTTCGCCGGTACCCTCTGTTTAGAGGTGAAACAGAGAAGAGGAGCAATAGATCTCTCACGACTAAAGCCAATAATATAGGGAGATTGAATTTCTGATTTCATGGTGTTATTATTAGCACGTAGAATAAAGTCGTCACCGATGTCCAGAACATCCTTGATCAATCTGGCGATATCATCCAATTCATAAGACCCGGTGGAATTACTATACGTTCGACTTTTCCATCGCGAACGTAATGGAATAGAATATTACTCTCGTCCACATTAGGAGTCGAGTAAAAAGTCTCAAAATTCAATAGAGCTATCTCGTAATGTCCATTAGGATCCAGATGTAATGGTGGATTTAGAAATGTAGAGAAGCTGGTATCACTACCACTCACGGTGATCGTGTAAGTCATCGAGGAGAAACTGAAGGCACAAGTGACCGCAAATCACAGAATCGAATTCTTGAAATCTCGTCGTATTATATAGGAGCTTGACACCCGAAAGGTATGTTTCTATCTCTTCCGGAGGTCTCAGATCGCCGAAACTGTCAAAGTAGTAGGCAACGTCACCATCCTTACGTACAGCAATCCAATGGGTACCAGGATTATTTGATGTATCCAGATTCACTACTATTCTCTCATAGTATCGAGGACGTGGAGGGAGTTTGTCGATCATGCAGACACCTCTAAAATGTGGAATGTGTAACGTCGTGCATACGAATCGATCTCGGTAGCACTCAGGGCTTTTTCCGGGATAAATATAGGCCTCGCCCCGAGTTTTTTGATCGAAGATATAATCCCCTACCCTTACGACGTCCCTTACGGCGAAGACCTTTGCCCTGTGCCAAAGATTCCATACGCTCGTTGTGACGTGTTAATTCCGCAAGTTGTTTTGCATCCGAACGTTTCTTATTGACAGCCGTAGCAATCTAAGCAGCACCTCCAGCTAGACCACCTGCTACACCTAGAGCTGCTAAAAGTGGTAGCAAAGGTAAAAAACCACCTCTCTTGTTGCGACGTTTATGCATACCAGCGCCCGCTGCCAATTTACCCTTCATAAGTGTAGTCACAAGTCGAGCTGCAAGTCGTTCGCCCAAAGAAGCGTCGGCAGACTTTACACGTCTCCAAGCTTTCTCTACCAACACCTTATCGGCTAGACGACGAGATTCTGTATCAGTACTCTCTGCGTAAGCCCGATCGTGATCGAGACACGCTGAATCTAACCCGTTCACCGGTAAGTCACCTCTCTGCAAGCGTTTATGTAGTTTCGTTCCGGGACTGCAGAAACGATAACCCGGTAAATGTACCTCAAATGGTAATGAATTAATCAAGGAATTAAGAATTCCCGAACCTTTGTGTGCACGTGTAGAACGCATGTGTCACTATGAAATAAAAAAGGCAAAACGTGCGCTTTATAACTATACGATTCCTATGACGATTGGCTAAATCCCGTAAATACATAGATTGCCCTTATCACGAACGAAATAAAAGGCAAAACTTATGCTTTATAAGTATAAGTCACGATATGGAGATAGTAAGGCAAAAGTGTACACTACCCATACAAGTGTTAGATTTCGAGGATGACATTCGCAAAGGACGACACGGTACGTTGTTTCCGAGTAACGTTAGAGCGCTCATACTGGGCACTTCAAATGCTGGAAAAACGAAATTTTTACTCAACCTGCTTATTCACGAGAATGGTCTGAGATTCGAAACCTCTACATATACTCGAAATCGTTGCAACAACCTAAATATCGATATTTACTCAGGTTACTGAAAACTATACCCGATATAGGTGTATTTACGTTCGATGATGGTGAAAAAGTGGTTCAAACGTCGGATGCTAGAGAAAATTCGATATTCGTATTTGATGATGTGATAAATGAAAAACAGGGTAAGATAGCTTCATATTACAGTATGGGTAGACATCATAATGTCTATGCTATATATTTAGCACAATCATATGCTAATTTACCTAAACATTTAATTAGAGATAATGCAAATATGATTGTATACTTTAGACAGGATAATCTCAATTTAAAACATATATACGAAGATTATGTAAATACCGATATGTCCTATGATGAATTTAAGGATATGTGTAAACATATATGGGAGAGTGATGAACGATCCTTTGTTGTTATAGTAACAGAATATCCATTGAACGAGGGACGCTACCGTCACGGTTTTGATCGCTTTATCAGAATGAATAAATAGAATAATCCATCACTTAAGCAATGAGTATCGGCAGGTTCGGATCCCGAAGAATCATACCCACTAGGGGTGTGTTCAATCGATATATCATAACTAGAGATGGATCGGGAAACTATCGATTCAAGGGAAAGCGATTGTGCAATATTCACGACCCTGAAGAAGGTGACGATGCATCGACTAAACGTTATGTGGATACGCATACGGCTGACGTCGAGAATCGAATGCAGATCTTCAGCGAGTAGACCTCGTATCAGCGTATGGGCGAGTTTGAAGCTATGCTTAGGGCTCACATACAAAAATCGCTCGACATCCAATACAACAGTTTAATGGAGTACTTAAGTAAATATGCATTTAAACGTGATTCCGAAAATAATGTCATTATAGATGGTATAAGAATGAAAACGCTGTTGGAACCCCTTCACGAACACGACGTTCCTAATAAAATATATGTAGATGACAGGATTCCAATTCACGACTCTAATGAAACTCTATCATTTCGAATGAAGAGATTGAAGGATTTAGCCGATCCGATAGATGATAGTGATGCAGTCACCATGAGTTATGTTAATCATTTCTTTATACAGAAACACAATGAATTGCAAACGGGTTTAACTGGGACTATAACAAACATTGCCGATACTATTACACGGAAACAGAATGAATTACAAGGTCAGTTAACTAGAACAATCACCACCGCTAGCGAGACTATTACCACAGCTATAGAAAAAGAATTGAAAGAATTAACCGCACGACAAACGGAACTTGATAATAAACCAATCACTATAAATAACGGTATTTATACTATGAAAACACGAATGAGAAATGTTGTAAACACTATGTTACAACAATTGAAAGCACAACTCATAATTTCATTGCAAACACGTCCGTTTCGAGGTCCCTGTTTAAGGTGTACGTTAACATCGGGACTCGAATACTATAAAGTTCCTGGAAATGGAAGTGTACTCTCGTGTTCTATTGTATCATCGGTGCATCCGCATGCTGTAAATGATACATTGTTTGCACTAAACGGAACATTAGTTGAAAGATATCCTGCAAAAGTTGAAACTGGCGATATTCTATCGTTTACAGCGCCAGCCGGACGTGCTAAAGATGGTCATATATTAAGTATAGAGCTGATAGTTTCATATAAATTAGCAGTAGCTGATTAATTATACATTCATTTCGATATGGATGCTGAAGCTATAAGACTTAAGGAATCCATTGCCCGTGACAGTAGGGCATTAAGAGAAAAGTTATGTTCTCTCAAAGGAATGAAATTCGAAACTCAACGAGTCATGTCTGAAGTTCTTCAACCTGTAACCGAACCATTGAAAGTAATAGCGAAAGCACACTAAGACGACGACGACGAAGAAACCACAGATGATGCTAACGGATCTGATCTCGTGTCAAAGTATCTACACAAGGTTCGAACTGTTAGTTCGAGTGACATGGACAATACTTACGGCATACGTTACGAGGATAATGAGTATAAATTGGGTAACAAGACATTGTGTTTAAATCTGATGGTATTCAGATAGGGAAAGAAACGTATGAACCCACAGCAGGCTTATATGAATTATTATTTAAACGTTTACCTCGCAAGACATCGTACACAGATGATGATTTAGATGTGTATTCAGAAATCTTACAGAATACTCAAGTTTACAGACACGGCTATTCAAGAGATGGACGTTTAAGAGCAAATCGAGGGTTCAAGTATCGTCATATCATTCGTGACATTGTTAGTAATCGAACTGGATTTGGTTTACGTTGGAAAGAACATATACCGCAGAGAAAATTAGATTACATCTACTGGAACGATCCGAATGAAATAATAAAGAGATTAAGATTATTAGTTGTGTCCAGGGATGCAGGTAATTTGAATCACTTACCCGAGATAGAAGAAATTATTACAGAACGTAAAGCATAAAAAATTATAGCATGATAAAACGTCGCATTGCAACCGAGTTACATGCACCAGCTAGAAGACGTTTTATGCGTCGTAAGATCATAAGCAAAGGAATGAACGATTTAGTACAAATAGATCTTATGGACATGTCTAATTATGCAAGAGACAATAGGAATTATAAGTATATTCTTCTTGCATGCAATTTTTATTCCAAGATGGCTTATGTACGACCATTACGTGATAAAAGTGGTATTAACGTTTCGACTGCTATGGAGGAGATATTGAATGAAATGGAATCGTTTCCGAAGAATGTTCAATCTGATAATGGAAGGGAAGCCTCGGGCAGCGTCCCTTTGTCAGCGTAGAACGGTACAACCAGACCAAGTCACCTTGCTGGAAACCTTGGCAGTTGGCTTGCCTGTTAAATCTGGTCTTCATGCGGTCCCTCACCTTCAGGATGTTCAGGCGAGCCATGTCGTGCATGTCGTGGAGGTGATCCACCAGGTTCTCCACGTACTCGGTCACCGGCCGCTTCGCCTCCGGAGGACTTCCAAAAGCCAGGTCACAAGGGAGGCGTAACTCTCGGCCAAACATTAAGCTGGCTGGCGTCATTCCAGTTATGTCGTGTGTAGACGAGCTGTAGGCCAGCAAGAACAGTGGAACCTTGACGTCCCAGTCTCGCTGATGGCTGGCCACGACCTTCCTCAGGCGTTCCTCTAAGGTCTTGATGTATCTTTCGACCATGCCATCCTAATGCGGATGTAGAGGCGTCGTGCGGGTCTTGTTCACCCCAAGCCTTTGTAGTGCCTCCTTCATTAGGTTGGACTCAAAGTTGGTCCCCTGGTTACTGTGTAGCTCTAACGGCACCCCAAATCGACAGAACACTTGCTCCACGAGGCAGTCTGTAATGGTCTTTGCCTCTTGGTTTGGGATGACATACACCTCCGGCCACTTGGTGAAGTAGTCCACGACCACTATTTGGTACTTTTTGCCACGGTCGGAAACTGGGAACGGACCACCAATGTCAATGGCGATCCGTTCGAATGGCGCTCCGACGTTGTACTGCTGCATGCGACCGCGGCTCCTAGTCTGGGGGCCGCGACTCGCCGCGCACACGTGATACTGACGGCACCATCTCTCAGCATCTGCACGGAGCTTCAGCCAGTAGTAGCGCTGCCGTAGTTTGTCAATCGTTCGGTTCGCTCCCAGGTGTCCTCCTGAAGTACCGGAGTGCACTTCCTCCAAGACTTCCGGGGCCTTACTCCGGGGAAGTACCAAATGTTCTCTCTGCGACTTCCCATCGGGTGATTCCTATACCCGGAACACCAGGCCATCTCTGGTCTTCAACGAGTCCCATTTGGCCCAGTATGACTTGTAGGTGGTGCTTCTCGGTACTATGTCCTCCCAGGTTGGTCTCGTCCCTGCCTCCACTTTCCTCAAGGGTGGCTCCAAGTCTGCGTCCGCCAGCTGCTCCCTCCTCAGGCTTGTGCTATCCCAGGCACTGCCAAAACTACTCGGAATGCTGCGGCACGCACCTTCTCTTCCACTCTTGTGCACTGGCCGCACTCTTCTGGACAGGGTCTTTGGGACATGGCATCTGCGTTGCCATGGCTCTTCCCTCTACGATGTTCCGAGGTGTAGTCATACTCCTGCAGCCTCTGGACCCAACCTGCTGTCTGGCCTTCTGGTCGCGCCGTCACCATCACCTCGCTCCACGCGGGGAAAACCACGTCTTCGTTCAAAACGACCTTGCAGATTCCAAGGCGCTCTTCGGGTTGACGGAGTATAACCTCCTCTCCGTTGAGCCGCAGGACCTTTCTGCCGAAGTCGACCGTCAACTCGTGGCTCCTAAGGGCATCCAGTCCCAGAATCACCTCCTCAGCCAACTTCGCGACTTATACCCACAGACGCACGGCACTCCGCCCAAAGGTAAGCTCCAGCAGGGCTTCCTTATCCACAGGCATGGTGACGCCCGATGCCATGACAAGCTTGTATGGTCGGCTCGGCTTCCTTGTCGGCAAACTCTTCGCCACGTCAGGTCTGATGATGGTCACGGCTGCCGCGTTGTCCACCAGCACGCGGCACGGCTTTCCTCTTACCCAACGGTCCGCGATGAGACTGTCATCCATACGCCGGCTGACGGCGCGCACTGTGTCTCGAGGGGATGGTTGTGAAGGCGCCGACGTGCCCCTCTCCAAGACGGCCCTTTCTCGTTTTCCGGCTGCATTTCCTGGTGTGGGCAGCCTCTCTGCAGGTGTCCGGGCTGTCCATACCCCCAACACAGGCCACTAGGTGTTCGCCCGCGTCCCTCAGCTGGTCTTCTGTCTCCGGCGTAGCGGACACTCCTCGTTCTCGACGTCGGGATAGATGTTAACTTGGCTGCCTCCATCCTTAATGCCGCTGTCAGCGCCGCGTGGTTGGTTTTATAATCGCCGAGCATTAGGCTCTGACGAATCTCCGTGTCCCTTACCCTGTCGACAAAGTTGTAGGCGGCTTCCCGGTATACGAACTGCAGCGGCAGGTCAACCAAGGCCTTGCTAGCCAGCGGCTCAATCGCTGTGGCGAACTCCTGCAGCGTCTCCCCAGGCTGCTGTGACCTTGCCTTCAGCTGGCTGCGGTACGCTGCGGCTAAGCGGTGGTTCCCAAACCGATTCTCCAGGGCCTCCCAGGTGTCCTTGGTTGCCGCCGTTGTCTGCACCGCGTTTAGGACATCCGCGGCCCGTTCCTGGAGGCTGGCTATTAACTGTGTGGCCTCCTCCTCCGTTGACCATCTGTTGTGCTTGGCCACTGTGTCTAACTGGCGGCGGAAGACTTCAAACGTTGACGCGCCGTCATATTTCGGAGGATTGACGCGCGCCGATGTTGTGTCGCGTCCCGGTGCGTCGGCCTTCAAATCCTTCAACCTCCTGCCGATGACGTCCTCCACCATGGGGCTCAGGGCCTTGACGCTGTTGTTGGCCTTTCCTTCCAGCTCATTAGCGCGGCTACCCAGGTCTTCGACGCGCTCGCCTAACTCTGTGACGTCCTCTTTTACGCCGGCCAACTGTTCTTCAAACTTTGCGGCGGGAGCCTCGTTCGCCGCCTTCATTTCTGAGGCCGGACTGCTGGTCGCTGCTCTCATTTCTGTGGCTAACTCGGCCTTCATATCTTCCATCTTCTCGGTGATGTTATCGTTAGCCGTCTTCATTAGTTTCAGTTGCGCGGCCAGGTAGTTATTTGCCGCTTCTGTATTTTTCAGTGAGGTTTTCATTCGCCGTCTTCATTTCTGACAATTCCGCCTTCATTTCCATCATCTTCTACAAAATCTTTTCCAATGCGGCGTCCATGGTTGTAATGTTCGGTGATGTTGTTGTCCCGCTTTCTGACACCAGTGTGACTTTGTGGGGTTCGTGAAATGAAAAGTCTAATTGTAACACTCAAAAATGTTCTTTACTTCCACCAACTTACAGTTGAACACTTGTCAATTACACAGGATTACGTAATGCACACAATTACGATTCACCAGTTCGTCCGTTACAACTCCACTGCACTCGCGATTACGTAAACTCCTCCGACGCACGTACGAAGTCTTCGCGTCCGTTCGCTAGCTCGTCAAGCACTGACTTACGGACTTCACTCGCTGCAGCCCTTTTTATAGGAATATCGCGGTCATCTCGACGTCTCTAGTTTCCGTGAATCCACTCGAAGCTTCTAGATGGCTGTGGAAGAGGGGGAAGAGGCGGCCAGCGCAAGTGACATTTCCCTAATCATCCCCCTCAGTGACAGAGACTGATGAGTGGGTGTGGCCCACAAGCCTCTGGTCCCTTCTCAGCTGTCGTTGATCTGGCTTCCCGATAATTGGGTGACAACATATATATATATATATATATATATATATATATATATATATATATATATATATATATATATATATATATATATCTGTGTGTGTGTTTATGTTGGTATATGAATGTACTTAAGTCATACTACTTTCTCAAACTAGTCTACTACAGAGGACTTTGCTCCCTTTAATCCAAGTTTAATATTAAATATTTACAAATGTAGTTTCATTAAAATTTCGTTGTATATAGCTGAGCACAAGTCTGAAGAAATAGCTAAATTTTAAAAATGTAGGACGTAGTGTTTCGGCTTTCTAATTCGCATGATACTACAGCAGACTCAAGAATGAATATTAGCATTATCAAGATAGAAGAGCATTGGGCATTATACAAGAAAATCGTCGATGACAAGAAGAACTAAGCACAAAGAAGTTATTTGTTTTAGGCAGATGTGCATTATTTGTGTCGTGTAAATAAGTTGTATGTTCCCCCGTTTGATCCCAGACGTGTCAGTCAGGGGGCAGATTAATAGGCGCTAAAGGTGTGTTAAATAGGCAGGCAAAAAACACTAAGATTAGCCAAACAGATATTTAAGTAAGCACTAAAACTTTGGTAAGTAAACACTTAGAAATATATAATTTTATAAAATGGCTCTTAAAATGTACTATAGCAAGAGGACATTCATCGCAACATATGCTGCAGCAAATGCGCTAAACAAATACTACTTTGCGTTTCCTTAGGCAAAATAGTTATACATTTATTTTAAATTTCATAAATGACTCACAGCAAGTTGAAGTAACAGATATTGTCTTATAATTAAAAAACAGATAAATCCACTTTACTAAGTAAAAACCATAATGTGTAGAGAGGTGTGAAGTGATTGTGTCAAAAAACGAAAACATGTGGTTTGGGGGGGCTGAAGGGTGAAAATTGAAATATTTGAAGCCTTTGTTACATTTGTTTCAAAGTTATTCCATTTACATTTGTCATCGATCAACAATGGAACTACACCAAGTTTCAGCTCTTTAGTTACAATAGTTTCGGGCAAATGTTTCTGTCTAAATTACAGTCAATTTTCAAACTGTCCACCATATTCTAATTTAAAAAACTAATGGTTGAAGTGTAATTTTCTACACACATTTTCATCTACTAATGACCTGCACCAATGTTAAATACTTGTCGTCACCATATCAACAAAGGGAAAATGTAATCCTACCAATATAACAATTTCTATTTTCTTACGCGTTTTAAGTAAGAGGTAAGCGTTATAATCCTTTAGAATACAAATAACAAAATCACAACAAATGTAATTGTATACACTCAATATGCAGTTGCTCTTACAAACATGTTCAGAATATCATATAGATTAATAGAAAACTGCATTCTGTGGAACTTTTTGTAGTTAAGATAATGTAGGAAATATGGACTCTGAGAAATCTGAGGTTAAAATCACGTACTGGCAGATAAGATACAGGTGTACGGTTAATTAAACAATCATGTGACGTTTGCCGTAGTGCCGTTAGAAAAAACAAACCTTATATTTTTTAAGTATGTCTATATTGATTTTAAGACAAAAAAAAAACTAAATTTGGGATTGCAGTAAATTTTGGGCCAATTTGCCCAGGAATTTCTCCTTAATAGAAACAATTTTCAGAAAGATAAGAAACTCTAAAGCTCATCACAGCAATCTTAATATAACTTAAAATCATGTCACAAGTGTCAGAAGGATATAAAGCACAGAACAAAAATTAATTAAATTCTAAAGCAAGACAATCCTAATTTTAGTAATAAAAACCCTAAATTCCCCATTGTCGTCTTAGAACAAATAATAAAGCACAGATTTATAGTTAGCGTTTCCCGTTCATTCAAACAGAATTACAGCAATTAAGGCATCGTGAAAATAATTCTTGGACCTACTTTTATAAAGGTATTTCTGTAAATTTTAGACAAACCATTAAAAATTGTTTTTCTGTAGTTTCATTTTCAGTGCTGGAAACAACAACGGAAGCGATATATGAAACCTTAGTGTGTGCAGCCCAGGTAATTAAGAGCTGGCCTTACAGGTTTAAGTTGTAACGTGAACAGTGTGCAAGAGTGGTGATTTTAAGATTGGCTAATACAACAGCTTCATGTCAGAGGATTTACACATGTGAAAAAGAAATCTTAAGGAAGTAAATTCCTGCTTAGCAACGGTACTGATTGTGATATAATATTATTTTTATCAATTGATATTATCAATAATTTAATTAATGATCCCTCTCCCAAGTATTACTATTAGCTCAAGAAATAAGCCTTTACACCAGCACAAAAATATCTTGATACTGCATTGAAACTGCCAAAGATAATACTCGGCACAGAATTGTGAAATCCAGTACACTGAGTTTGCAAAGCTGTACCTATGAGCTTCAAATATATAATCCTCTAATCAAGATAAAACGCATTAGACGTGCTTGTTGAAATATTCAAACATGCTTTAAGCTAAATATAAAGTCACATCATGTGATGAAGAAAATTTTACATTAGGCACATTTGGGCTTTACTTCGGAAAACTGAAAAGATTCAGTTTATCTTCTTTCGGCTCTCCTCGACATACTAATTTGGACATCCTTAGGCTTTCAGGGCCAGCTTTAATCCAATCGAATGTATTTCCCGGGCTTGTGTGCCGTGGTCCAGATGATGACAGTTATCCTGACGTTTCGCTGATATCTCCAACGAGCATCTTCAGAGGACTCTAGCTGGGTATTTGCTACTTTCCAGAGTGTGCCATTTTGATCGAAGGGGCATTTGAAGCAAAATTTTGGGTTTACTAGGGCTTTATATGTTCTGTTTTCGGCAGAATTTCTCAATTTTAGCCGTAGAATTAAAATTTCCTTACCAATTGTTTTAGTTGCAACGTCGCGTGATATCTTTTAGCTGAATGATTATATGAAATTCTAATGAGCGAGCGGTGAAGTCTTTGAAATTTACTCTAAGTTCCAGTGTTCAAGGTAACTTTTCAGAGCTTTTATTTCACTTTCTTACTCAAAATATCTGCTAAATCGTAAATGGTGGAAATCGAAAGTTGTTAAACACATCTCTCGCAAAACAACTGTCATATACTGTACTCTCCGAGCTTATTTCTCTGTGAGCAGGGCGACCTCTCTGTGATATATGTTATTATTGGAATAGGGATGCGAATATCCCGAGATATATCTTCTGCATATCATATTTACCTTGAGGAAAGTCCTGCTTTCCACCCAAAAATTCGACAGTGAGATATCATTAGATATACACATTAAAAGTCCTCTGTAAACAAAAAAGGCATTCAATTGACTTTCTTTACTTAAAGTTGCATTATACGCTGGTAAAATTTTTTATTTTTCTATCTGCTTTATGTTTATTGAGATAAATGTTTGACTAAAGTTATCCTTATATATCCAGTGGGATTATATAGGAAAACCTCGCATATACAATAGCAAAATGTTTTAAGAGCACCTTGCTATTATATGACTTTAAATCTCCATTGTCTTATCATGACGAAGAGATTAAGAGCTAACGACATATTTTTGTTTGAGAAAAGTCGAAAACATTTTGTCTTAACAATATCTATGGGGAGATACGCCAACAAATTCTTCGTAATGTTTCTTCGTTGCCATTTGGAAGGCAGAGTTTCCTTGAAGTAGATTTATCCAGGGCATCAAAATTCGTGTATCTCACGAGGAAAGCCTTAATCTCGGGATTGCACTTTTAATTAGACAAATATCCGTCTCAATAAATTTGTGCTAAAATTTGTGCGGTATGGTTAATGAAAATATTTTCTTTAATTCTGAGTGAACTCATCATTAGCTTATAGTCAACTATGCAGTAACAAAATTATCTGTTAGAATAGGGTCAAAATAGCGAGTCGAAATAGAGTCCACTGCATAACATCCGAAAGTGGTTTATAGTAAACAAACCGTACAAATGATCACAAAAGTGAAACAACTAAATGACAGTACATAAAGCAAATAACGGTATGTTGCTTAAACACAAGGAAGTTATGAAACAATCGATCACATCTAGCGGCGTTTACATTCAGTTAATTCCGAGTACTACGCCACGTTGTCCTTTTCCCATTAAGTCTGAATACTTGACAAAACAATCCAGATGAATCAAAGACTGTTGTTAATGTTCTACTTTACAAAATAAACACGCGGGATGGAATTACGAACAGCTGATTCTTTGATTTCGACGGAGAGCGACGCACCGTTCTCAGCTGTGTAATTTGTACTCTATTCTTACAATACATCTCTTTTGGAAATATAAATAAATAATAAAACTCTCAAACTGTTATATTGGACGATAATGAAATTATGCTCAAATGAGTGCAGGCTTCATAAAGCTTAGAGCGCTGCCATCCTTATTACCGTTACAAAATATAGAACTCAAATTTTTTTAAAGTTCCCGTGTTTAGTTAGGTCACCTGGGATTGAACTATTTCGGAATTTACTACGAATATCATCACGTCGTGGGCGGTCACTACTTTTATAACAAGTCGTGAGGAACAGCGGGTAAGGCAGCTATTTGTTGGTCTAGCCCAGAAATTTAGTCCATTAGAACGCGCAATGTAACAAGAACTTACATTTGTCACTAAGAATCACTCATCATGGCAACAAAGTCGTTACGGCTATTAATTTATATTACTTTATCTGTCATCATAGTCAATATTTAATAATAATTCATTATTTTGAAAATTTCAATAACAATTTGACCATTCAGTTAAAATATCTGTACATTTATAACGTCCTACATATTGGAGATGCTGTTATGTATTATTACTGAGTATTTAATAGTAATTACAACACATTTTAATATATATTAACTGTCTACTGGACTGGTAGGAGGTCAGTATTTACCTAAAGTAACGATTTAACTGTATATTTTCAGGTT
The DNA here is from genome assembly GCA_030765055.1 of Mantis religiosa. NCBI lineage: Eukaryota > Metazoa > Arthropoda > Insecta > Mantodea > Mantidae > Mantis > Mantis religiosa. Next base: position 255,321,928 of record CM060950.1, read on the forward strand.
ATGGTCGGGATTATTTCTTACTACTATTACATTGACTACATTTAAATTTGTTAATTTTGTGATAACTTCGCTTTAGTTCAAAATAGAATTATAATGTTTAGTGTCAGGTGAAGGTATATACGAAAGGTTACTGTAAATTATTTTAATTTTCGTATTAATATTTATCTTATCAATAATATTTTGAATTTTTAGTCTTCATTTAATCAGTATTTTATTTGTTTTATAGAGTTCATTTTATTTGGTTATTTATTATCCGAACGTAAAGTCCTATAATGTCGGAATATTAACTCAAGTAGGAGATGTAGCTATTGCGTGAATATTTTAATATAAAATTATATTTATTATTTAGGTTGTAGAATAAACCTTTAATTTCATTATCAGCTGTAACAGCAGGGATAGTTCTGACGTAGTACACTCACTGGACCTTTTCTACTCTTGTGCATACACTTATTTCTCTAATCAAGGCTTCGCGGGTGATCAGCCGTGTCGGGTTCCTGAAGAAGGCCATGGAGTTGACAATGGCCGAAAGTTTAACGTTTATTAATTTGACACGGATGATCACCCGCGAAGCCTTGATTAGTAATGCTCGCCGTGAAAGCTTCAAATATTACTTATTTCTCTATCTACTTTAAGATGAACATTATCTTATTGTAGTTATAAGGGAATACTGTAGTCTTTAGGTGATGGTCAAATGTATTTAACTTGTTGTCTAGGTGACCTCTTTGAAATTATCATCTAACTGTATTTTTTTTTTTTTTTTTTTTTTTTTTTTGCTATTCTAACTGAGCATGTCTCAGCATTCTAAGATCCAGATTGCCCTTTTCCATATCGTACACATACGGTTCTTATTTGAAAATAACTTTTAATTTAGAGAACATCAAAACTTATAGGTATTTCCACTGAAGGCTCTGTATTGAATTTTTGACATTAACACAATGCTTTCAACAATCGATTACGTAATAAGGATTTTCCATTTTAGAAAATATAACATTTGTGGAGTATAATCAAGAGTAAATCTGAAATGGTTGTCCTTACAAAATAAAGCGTAATACGTAAAGCGTAAAGTGTATCAGAGTTAAATTGTATGTTGTAACAATATCTACATTCTATGTGTAGCATGATTTTGTTTATCTCTTACACTTTACAGTTATGGAAAGTGATTCAGAATGAAAAGGAATTTTGACGACATTCCCAGCAGATAAACAAAAGTATTTCATTTGTCATGAAGATGTTTTAAAATATATATTAATTAAAATCATAGGTTCAATTTTTCATATAACCGGGATATTCTAAAATGCTTCCATTTAGGGGGGGGGGTTTGTTATTCGGAGACTTGCTTGAAAGACTTGCTTGTCGTCCTTGAAACGAAACTTATATACAAATTTGGTATTTAACCTACTTTCGCGTATTGAGTTTCGTTGAGAGGATTTTCTCCATATTCAGGTGTTCCAGAGCTATACATTTCCAATGGATTTTCGACATTGAATTTTTGGCTACAATGAGACTCTGCAGAAAGTACAATTTTAACTCTGAAATAAAGTCGAAAGGAAAGGCGGTACAAACTTGCAGTTTAAATACTCCGCGTGTTTCCTGACTAACTGCGATCACAGCGCCAGGCCGTTTCGTAAAACAGCAGGTACACGTAAAACATTGCAGATGGCGCACAAGTCCTAATTGCAAGTAGTATAGCATTGAAACTCAGTTATTTAGCACAATTTTCAACATATTAGGACAGTAATGTTTTACTTCGCTGCAAAGTAGTTGCGAATGTTAACAATAATATTTGAGAGGTACATTCCCCAAAATATTTTATATAAGCGGAAAAGAAGCATTGAGTTTCAGAACTGAAGTCTACAGAGAGTTGTATAAGTAAAACTAGTTCAATCGTCTTTCTTGCATATTTTAATTCTCATATTACGAGGTATCCTTGTTGTTGACCATTTATAGATTTTTCAAATAACTCTAGTACGCTTTAAGCACACTGAGCCAATTTATGAGAATCAAAGGCGTTAATTATTCCTTGTCTCTCCAAATGAAATGGCTATTTTCCGCATTTTATAGCTAAGTTCGGTAGAATAGATTTGGGAATTAACATTCGCAGCATTAGAGCCATTATTCATTTACTTGTATTTAAATTAACAGTTGGAAACATCTGATCATCTGTAGTACCGGACACTTACATAAATCTTGAGGCAAGTATATCAATTTTTTTCGATTTATAATGTATGCCTGTCTTTATCACTTGTTTCGCACTCAAAGTTATTGAAGCTGGAACTTCCCCCAACAACGTGGTCTTCAATACCAAATATTGATTGATCTGTTATTTTTCACAATGACCTTTAAAAAAAAAGCAAAAGGCAAACCTTCAATTAGGGTTACTGTAATTGACAACAACGCCTCTAAAAGACTTACGTATCAACAGGAGGGTAGATGAAAGTTACTTTACAATAAGAAATAAATCTTTCGAAATCTAATTATATCTCCTGTCGTATATTTACTGTCGGCTACCAAATGTTTGCTTCGTTAAGTTCAAGTTAGTTACTTAACCGCTACCCAAGGTAGTGGCGAGGTCAGACTACCAGTTGACATCTAACCTGAGATCACAATACTGTCCAATTCTGGGATTGTCTCTATTAAGAGTTCAGTATTATATTGTACTAAACATATACCACGTGACTAGGTATACAACATACAGTTTATAATCTAGGGCAAAATCTTTACACTTTTACAAACACTCTTAACGTATCATTAAAGTCCAGAAGGAGAACAAAGCAGGTGAGAAAGTCTTAAAAACAATGTTTCTCATAGATACAATGGCAGGCTAGGTGACAGAGGAATGTTGTCGCGAAGAACGCTAAAGAGAGCGTAGGTATGTCCCAATGGATTAGCTACCGGAATGTAGTGCAGGAAAGAAAATTCTAACCTAATATATGAAATAGTTTATCATCCTTCCGTTCAAGTGTTTCCTGTATTTTAATATACCAATTAGTATATCGATACTATAGTCGTTTCATCCCACTATTCCCGACAACGTTTATCTAAGTTTTGAATGTTGTTAATATACTCCCGTTTCCTGACTCAATACGCACCTTACCTTAAACAGAGGCTTGTTCTCTCAGATATCTCTCTGATTTACGATTCCGGTGTTAAGTATTTAGATAAATAAATAAATTAAATAATAGTTTAGACCGCTGCCATCCTTATTGCCGTTACAAGATATAGGACTCAAGTACTTATTAATTTTTCCGTGTTAATTTTATTCACCTTCCTAACTTTTCCAAAAAGCAAACCAAGAAATTTGTATTCTACATGTGAATATGGGCTACATACGTGTATAATATACAATAGCTGTCAGGTATATCGATTAGCTGGACTGTATTATTAACATAGTTATCCATTCTGTATTTGAATTTTTATTTTTCAGACATTGGCAGTCTTCTACATGTACAATAGTTTTAATATTTTGTGAAAAAGAGGCATAATGTCTTTGTAACTTGTCCTGAAGTACTGCATATCATTAAATAAAATGTACACTTTTCTTTAATTTATCCATTATGATTTTCAGTTTGTATTTAAAGTTGCATTTTGTAGTAAGTTAAATAAACATCTGAACAATAATTCTCTTGCAATTGCATTTTGCTGTGGAATACTGACATTCCCAGGCGGTGAGTCTGAGTTGGAGTGGTCTCCTGATGACATTATAAGATGACTTACACCTGCCTTTGCTGTCATTAATACACACCTAGGTTGTACGTCAATAAGTAAAAAATAAATGTAATAATTGCGTAAATAGGCGACTTTGTAAGTGACAACACCTCAAACTCATTTAAGGCCATTCTCATCTTAACGTTATAGTTTGAAAATCTCATGTGTGTCGTCATATAACCTTCCCAACTCTTGTAAGAATTTGTTTGTGACATTGTTAATAAATTAGTGATGTTAAAGATAAATGACTTGACTTCCAAACCAAAGGAATTACAAAACTTGCAATGTGCTCATTGGGTTGATAACCTCGGAATCTGGACACCATTACCACAGAAGGAACAGAAACTACAAATATTTTCGAGTTATTGTAGATACAGAGCAAACACGGAAATATCATATAAAACAATTGCAAAGCATTTACAAGAAAGTCTGACAATGCTCAAAATTACGGAGCACGTGTGTGCTCCGTGTGTAGTACGCTTCATTATGCAACATGTACTGCTCGATTGCCCGCAGTACGCCCGCGTTTGACAGTCTTTGGGCTTGGTGACTAACTTGCTCGGTGTTTTTGGGGACGACCCAGTGGCCGTGGTTAAGGCACTGCGGTTTGTTTCTCAAATCGGTTTTAGTAAACAAGTCTGACTTGTACTTTATATTTATGAGTTCTTCAGATTTTAAATTATTAGTACTGGAATGAGTTTTTTTATGTACTTTTAATAGTTGAGTGTTTTTATTTTATCTTACTCTTTAACTTGTGTAGCTTTTAGTTCCTAGAAGTTGACTTCGGGCCCAAATGACCTTGTTGTCGACGGGTCCTAAAACACTACACACTCACTCACTCACTCTAAAGTACGGCAGGCAGCAAATGCGACTACTCAATAACAAACTTAAATATAACATATAAATTGTATATAAAACTAGCTGACCAGGAGATGTACGTAGCGCCTATAAAAGTTGTCTGAACATATCTATCCAAATAAAACAAATTCCGATTAGTTAGTTATTTATTCTGCAATTATAGGTTAAGTTTACATACAACATAGTTCAAATTAATATAATAAACACATTGTTAATGATAAACAGTATCTTTTGTCTTTCACTGTGCTGTGTAAATATACAAAGATTAAGCTTTTCCGATGGTATTGGCTTCCTTATTCCATTGTTTTTGCATGGTCAAAAGATAAAAAGCGAACAACTACTTTCCATTTCAGAAAAGTAAAAGTAATTGAAAACTCAAAACAGTAATTGGGACCTATCAGAAATGGACCACTAATAAAAAAATTAACAAAAGTTTTAGTTTTCTAGTTAATTATTGCAGTTAATCGGGATATTTTTTGCTTTATATATTACGATTGTAAGTATTTCTTATGCTTTTCCAGTTATATAAACCTTTTTAAAAGCAATAGTACTTTAGATGCTATTTGCAGAAAGACAATATATAAAGGTTTAAATATTCATAAAAGGATCTGAAAAAGTATGTATTTTAACACGCTTTTGAAAGGTCAACATTCTTTGAAAATTTTTCTGTGCCAACAATAGTATTTGATGAGAGAAGTATTTGAACATTTGTTAGCCGTATTTTTGGAAGCACGTTGAATATAAGTAATAAAGTGACCTTTCCTTGTTGATTTCTACTGAAAGACAGACTGTCCAGGGAAAGACACACACAAACCCACTACATCGATCAAATAAATGTTTAGGGGACTTCGAAACGTGTATTTTAAGTTAAATATGGTGTCCAATTTTTGGGCGGAATACAATACCACTTGTGCCTACTATGTATGTAATAGAGAAAGTAAAACTGAACACAATCATGCAGTGTCATGAACAATATCTTAATTTCTTCACTAGTTACTTGCAATCCACTTAAATGACTTGAAAATGTTGCAGCGCGGTGTTACCTTCAGTTGCGAGTTTGTTCTTAGCCTTACAATGAAAATCTGAAACGTTCACTTAACACAACTGCATTGTGATTACTTCTGACATTTGTAAAGTCTAAAATTGTTTCTCTCTCTCTTTGACATAACGAGTGACATTGGAATGTTGGGATAATTTTGCTGCACCCAACGTTTCTTCTAGCATTAAATTAATAGTTATTTATGGGGTTTGACAGTTAAGTTGAGAATTATTAGCGAGTACGCACTTCAACGCCTGAGGAGTTACACATCAAACCCCGCTAGTCATATACGCAATTTTATCCATTACCAATTAGTGATGGACTTGAATTTATAAGCTTTTCTTTATCTTTATCGCGTCTACTGAAGGGTAGACAATAATCCAAATAAAAGGAAATTCCTAATTTCTTTTACAACTAATTCATGAGGACAACGATGGGCGTGCGTAATTCCTTTTGCTTTCTATTTATGGTCATGAAACAGTAATCGAAAAAAAATCTGCAAGAACGCCGAATATTACTCAAAACTGATTCTAGAGTGTGCTACATCGCTATTCGTTAACGCAAAGGTATCATTGCATTAATTTTGGTATTTGAGTATATAAACGTTTTGTATGTTTTACTTAATTATTTACCTATTTCTTCATTTATTTACTTGTTATCTCTCGAGATATAAATAACTGGAAGACACTCAAAACTCTTTGTTACGATCCCCAAATAATACACAGCTCTTTGATACTTTTTAATCTTTGCCTTCGCAATATTCAATTGTTTCTACTCACATTGCAATGTTGGTAATGAGACGAAGCCTTTAGCTGCTAGTATTTGCAGTGTTCCCAACTAAGCCTATTTTCGGTCCTTCTTTCACTTTACTTCTTCTTCTTTGTCTTCTTTTTCTCCTTATTCGACTTTTTGACATACATACTTGAGCACAAATTAAGAGTATCATGATAATTTTAGGCAGAAATGAAACATAAAAAGCAGTATTCAGAAGAGAAAATCTGAAAGAATATGGAATAGTACTCAAAACTAATTCTAGAGGGCGCTACTTCGCTATTCATAAACTAAACAAGCTCATAGCGGCAAATTTTTATATTTACTTGGTATTCGAAATTATTTCTGCGCTTTATTTTTAGGTTATGCAACATCATGTATTTATTTATTATTTATCTGTTGTTTTTTGTTTATGGTCATGATGCTGTGATCAGAAGAAGCAATCTGGAGGAGCAGGAAGTAGTACTGAAAACTAATTCCAGAGGGCACTACCTCACAATTCGTACACAAAACAATATAATCGCCGTAAATTTTGATATTTAATTGATATTTCACATTTTGTTGTTGTTCATTGTTCACGCTATGCAACATTTTACTTCTTTCTATTGATTTGTTATCTACCGAAATGCAAATAAACGAAACACGGTCAGACGTCTTTTTACGACAACAAAATGTTTCGAACCTCTGCGTTTTCTTTACTCTTTCCTTTCGCGACCTTCAATTGTTTATTCTCATAATGCAATGCCGTCAATAAGACGAAGTGTTTAGCTCATACAGTTCTCAGTGCCACAAACCAAACGACTTTGCTATAATTTTCATTCTGCTTCTTCTTTTTCCTGCCTGTACTCTTTAACACTCATATTTACAAAAACTGTCCTTATAATCTTAAGCAGTAGTGAAGGACATGAAACATTAATTATAGGAAATGTCTGGAAGAATAGCAAATATTACTTCAGATTTTCTAAAAGGCAACACTTCCTCAAATGTACATGAATCCATATCATAACAGTAAACTCTGTTATTTGAGACTCGACATTTTGGTTGCTGTTTATTGTTTATGCTATTATTTATTAATGTATACAATTATCTATTTATTGACTAATTTAATTAATTATTTATTTAATTTTTTATTTACATATATATTTGTATATTGAATTGTTTACTTAACAATTTTTTATAATCAATGAATAATAAATAAGAAAAACTGGTACAACTAATATGGGCTCGTATTTAATATATGTTTATAATAGTAAGCTAATGTGTTACAATCACACTACATTCTCAACTCACTCATTCACGACCACTTGTCTCTCGTATTAAAATTATAACATGTACGTTTACATAGGTACTTTCACAGCCCATTCCGTTGTAGATACAATTTGTATATAGTCTGAACGTTCGAAATGCTGGCCAACTCATGTCGTGTTTCAAACATCATGCTTATCTTATGAATCTCTCAGAAAAACAAGAAAGGTAGAAAACGTTTCTGAAGTTTAACATTCATGGAAAATTGAAAATAAATGCCAGTAGGTTGTGTCTCTCGCCAAAATGAAACTGTAGTTCCATATTTATCATATTATTAAACTATTTTAAATATATAAATTTTTCAGAAAAGCCTCGTTTTTAGACGATAGTTTCGAAAAACAGTGGCCTGTTACCGCCTATATGCCGAAGACTTTTTGGGGCGTAAACATCCTTAGCAAGTCAACCTTCGGTAGGGAAGTAAAGCCGGCAGTCTCTTGTCAATATTTCTAAGACACATAAAATACCCTCAAGCCTCTGCCAAAATAGATTAGGATACTGGGAACCACTGCGGCCAAAAATTAAAATATGCGTTCAAATCCAGGTCATGGCATTGAATTTTTTCAGCTTACTCTAATTAAAAGCATCCATATCCTGGAGTATTGCATTTTAAAGGATTAATTCTCTAAGAATTAGTTCATCAATACAAAATTTAACATAAAGTGTATAATAATAGATATCCTTGAATTTACGAAATGACTTAACGTTGGAGGACGTAAATTACAACAAAAAAATATCCTTGTATTTGGGTACTTACAAAAGTAAGTCTCCACAAAGGTGTATCTCGACTATGAGAGCTTTAAGTGGTTTACCGGGAAAATATAATGAGTCAATTTGAGTGATTAGTGTCGCGTCGGCATGTTGACCATGGTAGCTCAAGGGGTTAAGGCAACTGCACGGATGCGAGGAGATCCGTTGTTCAAATCTCGGCCTCGGAATTCATTTTTTCAGTTGACTCTAATTAATTAAAACATCCATAGACCGCAATAATGTATTTAAAGGGATGGATTCTGTAAGATTAACTTCCTCAATATCAAATGTAAATGAGAATAACTCGAAAGTTGTTCATAACACAAATCAGAAGATATACTGGATACAAATTGCACGTTTTAAAGAGATATATCCCCTTTGTTTATTGAGGTTTTGTCCATCTGTAACAGTAAACAAGTTATAAGTATAAATTTAACCAATAATAAATTGGACTAATTTGACATTCCTAAAAACTCAGAACACGCTTTTGCAGTGTCATGAAATATGTTGAAAATACATTTTCAGTAACACTAAGAGATAAGTTTTTGAGAAACTAAACATTTTCCAAAATTATTACAAGTAAAGGGTTATAAGGAATGGTTTGATTTTCCTCCAAGTCTTCGTATAGCATTATGGAACGACAATGGCCTTAAATATCAAGTTTGTTGTTAAACTGAATTTTCGTTTTCAAGTTATAATGCTCAGAGTTTAGATTTTTCAATTACGTCTTCTCTGGATTAGTTTAATGGTACATGCGTTGGGGCATACGACTAACCAGTTCTTTTAAGCGCTGATTCGCCATTGATATTATTACTTTCAATGACAGTTAATTGAAATACTTTAGTAAATAATTGCAGTTCAAAAATCTGAAATGAATTAATATCACATCATGCATAGATGAAACAAGTTTAAGTGAGAACGCCTTAGTTCATGCTAATTTCAATAGTGAGTCGCAGTTACCTGTTTCCTAATATCTGTGTTTCACAATCGTAACCTACAGCGTTAAAATCCCGTGAGCCTAAGAATTCTACTGTATCTGTATGTCGAACACGATATTCCTTAATTTGCAGGTAAATGTCACAGCAAATGTTGCCATATTTATTTATAAACATTGTAAATCTGTAACTTTATAATACAAGCGAAATGGCTGCCATCTATTGCTTTAAAGCGGACACATTGACCTCTATCGGTAGGCTGGAGGAACCCGATCTCGGCTCTCCTAATGTAATCTGATGTGTTGGAACCTAGTAATTGTTTTACTTACCTAAGTAGTTAGTAGACCACCAAAGCTTGTTTATACGGTATGCAGCATTAACAGAATTTGGAAAGTGTCAGAGAGAGAATAAGACTGTTCGTCCTTGTGTCTTATCCTTTTGGTGTCAATATTATTTATCCGTTGTTAGGAACAACATGCGTCATTCGTACTTTACAAATATTAGATGACAATCATCAAAAAACTTTTTCTGTCTCATTGTAAAACAGCATCTTAGAAAATGTGGAGCATAAACAAATTACTATTTTGTATCATTTCCAAATGAAACAAAAAAGAAAGTTTAAGTACACTGCGATATCGGTTATGAAAAACAAATTTCAAATTGTATAACAGTATTTTCTATTAATTTGGATGAAATGCATGCTTTCTAGCTTAGCCGATTTTGCGTTGCTAAGCAGTACAATAATGATGATGATAATAATAATAATGATAATAATGTTTTAATAATTATGATGATAATGATGATAATAATAATGAACACAACAACAACAATTGTTATTATAATTATAATACCAATAATTATAATACTAATTATAATAATAGTTAAAGCTTAAATGAGTCCGTCGCCCATTGAGTTTAGAGTTACCCAACATTCGTCTTTCAGGATAAGGGAAAACCTCGGAGGAAACCATACAGAGATAACTCACCCTGACCGAGATTCGAACTCGGGACCTGTTAAACCCGAGGCAGACATGCTACCACAAAGCTACAAAGGTGGGCATGGCGATATGGCCATCTGGTGATCTGGCGATATGGCGATTTGGCGAGATGGTGAGATGGCGAGATGGTGAGATGGCGAGATGGTGAGATGGTGATATGGCGAGATGGTGAGATGTTGAGATAGCGATCTGGCGATATGGCCATCTGGCGATATGGCGATATGGCGATATGGTGATATGGCGTTATGGCGAGATGGTGATATGGCCTTATGGCGAGAAGGTGAGATGGCGAGATGGTGAGATGGCGAGATGGTGAGATGGTGATATGGCGAGATGGTGAGATGTTGAGATGGCGATATGGCGATCTGGCGATATGGTCATCTATCGATATGGTGATATGGCGAGATGGTGATATGGCGTTATGGCGAGATGGTGAGATGGCGAGATGGTGAGATGGCGAGATGGTGAGATGGTGATATGGCGATATGCCGATATGGCGTTATGGCGAGATGGTGAGATGGCGAGATGGTGATATGTTGAGATGGTGAGATGGTGATATGGTGATTGATGATTGATGACTGGTGATGGAGGTGATTGATGACTGGTGATGGAGATGATTGATGATGATGGTGATGGTGATAGTGATGATGATGATAATGATGACGATGATGATGATGATGATGAGGGAAGCACCTTTATCATACTTGAGGTTCATTAACTTGCTGTAAGTGACCCCTGGCATTACTTTACTCCCTCCGCCAGGCATGATACAGCGAACTTCTGACGCACGCGCTGACACATCATAAGCACGACGTTTCTTTTTTGTGTATCAACGACACCTGCCGTTAGTGCTGGTAATTATTGTTCTGATGGTGTCCAATAGAGCGTGATACATTGTTAGAAGGGACATTTTAATCAAATATTTCGGGTTTCTTTGGACTTCACATATTCTGCTTTTGACAGGTGTTTACGTTTTTACGCGTAGGATTAGTATTTCTTCCCTAACGTTTTTTGGCTGCAATTTCGCGAGATATCTTTAGCTGAATGTATTCGAATTCGCCCATCACTACCTTTAACCTCCCTTTGCACAGTGGACGTCATAATAAAAGAGAACTATTCTTAGGAAAATCCCTTTGAAGTGTCTCCAATGGGAATGGTAGCTTACCGCAAGCACAGGCCTGAGAGTATAAACATTTTACTAGATGGGTGTCAAGTTATCAACAAGTTTATATAAGCTACGATAACCATACTTAGTAGCATGATGTAACGATCGCTACCATCGGGCTTCAATCATACCCTCAACTTGTCAAGTGAATAGTACTGCTTAGTACGATGCGTTGATATCACCAATTATATATTATAACAAATTTAACTGAATCAAACCGTACCCTTGTGTTCTGGAGCTTCAAAGATATTGCGAACTAGTAAGAGTAAAACTTGACATTAAAAAAAGGCAATTACTGTACCTGATACCCAATAACTGATGAAATTTGGAAAATCCATGTAGAATTTTTCAAGAAGTGCTAGAGTGACAACACAATTTTCTGACAGTTGTGACCTAAATTCATTGTAGGCAGCCAGTACACATCCCTCCTCATTTATATGTAGTGAATTATTAATTTATTAAGTATATTTACACCCTCATTAAAGAGCAGCTAACGTCTGTGTTTCCCAGTTGTACATAATATGCAGCGTTAAAATCCCGGGAGGATACAAATTTTGTTGATTGTGTCGAGCATGATATGTTCCAATTTGCAGATAAATGTCACAACCTTCTTAAAATGTAATAATACACAGCACATGCACAATTTTGGCTGTAATTTTACGCATATCATTTCCATAGAGACACCTTTTCAATTTTACGTCCTCCAATGTTAGGTCATATAGGGTGGTGAATGAAATGGGCGAAATTATGCTTAAATGTGTCCAGGGTTCAAGGAGATTAGAGCTACCTGACAGTATTCTTTCAGGATAAGGTATTCCCCTAAAAACACCTTATGGAGGTAGTCGAACCTGAGAGGCATTCAAAGCAGAGACCTCTAGAATGTAAGGTACACACCAGTACTACTATTAGGGAGAGAAGTCTAATCCATACAAACGTGTAGATAAATGAGAATCACAAGAATGCTGCTTACACATTTCTAAGATAGAAAATGTAAACTAAAAACAAGTTGATCATCCAGGGATGGCACCACACAGATTCGCCTGCCTCGGTAGCGTGGTGGTATCGTGTGGTCCTCACGTTCAAAAGGTCCCGAGTTCGAATCTCTGTCAGGGTGAGCTATCTGGAAAAGTTTTTTTCCGGGGTTTTCCCTCGTCCTGAAAGAAGAATGCCAGGTAACTCTAAGCTCTATGGACCCCGGGCTCATTTGAGCATCATTTCACCCATTCCATTCATCGTCCGATATGATTTAACGCTGGAGGACGTAAATTACAAAAAAAAAAAATCACATAGATTATTTCACCTGCAAGTGTAAATATTATAGCCGTATGGAGTAGGCTCTAGTAACATTAAGCTCACGTGGTAGAAGAAAAGAAAGCTGTAAATACTTTTTGGTAACTTTCTTTGTCATAAACAATAACTGGTTTCTCAGATATTATCTCAGTTCTGGACACAAAATCAAGTGACATTAAAGCCAAATATATCTATGCGGGAGGTATAACGTAATTAACTATTCTGTGACAGTAACCGTGGAAAGGTAGAGCCGGAGACATAGCCTGGATATGAACCACGGATCACTTAGTCTTAACCATGTCTACATACCAGCATAACAACTAAATCACCAGCACATTCCAAGTACTCGAGATGCTTGTTAGAAATTATATACTCAAAATATCATATGGGCAGATTCATTTTGTTTGTTGAATTTTTATTTCAATTGATCAGTACAGGTAACTTCCATAACACCGAAAAGTCCATCATTATCTCAAGTATAAATACGAAAACCCATAGTGACATAAAACCAAAATCATGGCAAGGGAAGCAAAGAACTCTATATATATATATATATATATATCTATATATATATATATATATATATATATATATATATTCAAATTAAAAGGCTTCCTTCTCATAAACAATTATTAGTTTCTATATTTCATCTCACTGTAAGGTATAACCACTATTCCTTTCTATGCGGCATAGCTCAATTAAATATGGTTTATATCAAAACAACGTAATTACAATTTATTATTTATCTTTGCGACTATTTTGAAATATTCTTTCCGACTATATAATGTTAAAGGTAGAGCCATCTCTGGGCTGACGCACGCGTTGCTCAATTACTGGTCTTCCCTGGCGGGCAATTTAAAATTACAACAAATTGTCTTATTCATAACGTATATTTATAACTAAACCTTAATATATTTTAATCACACTTGTTTCTCAACCCAATCTTCCACAAAGGCTCATTTTTTCACCTGCTCCAAATGTAAGATAAAAGTTAACACACATTTCCTTGTTGTTACAAGAAAGATAAATGGACTAGATGTTTAGCCGACATTTGAAACTTGTCCTACGAAAGAGATTTTCAAAATCTGCCAGCATGCAAAAATTTATGCGAAAAGCATGCGCTCTGCACGTTGGTCAGAATCTAATAGCCTGTTGTCAGAAGCACGCATGGGATTTTAACAAAGGGTTGGTCCCCGACTGGATGGCATCAAATTTGTCTTGACGGCAAAAAAGACAATAGAGTAGGGTTGTTTGTTTACAGGGATTGCAAAGGGAGTTTACCGACCTTCGCAGAGTAACTTTGTCGCTGTGGCCGTCTCTGGAGTTCTTGCTAGCATTCTGGCATATATCTATTCTGGTATACGTCATTTATTTATATCTACTATTTTTTGTGTTAATGTCATTCTGATATCAAGTTATATGTCGTCTCCATGTTCCTAAGTAACAGGGGCTGCGTCAATGTTTATTACTATTAACTGACCACCAGTACATATGTGGACCCCAGAGGACTATATAAAAGACTGTATAAGAAGTCATATTCATGCTGAGGACAGACAAAACAGGAAGGCGGATCTACAAGTGGAGCATTCTGATCGCTTCTCAGGGATCAGGAATTATTAGGTGAGGGCCCCCCAATTTATTTGTTAGGAATACGGCACTCTTTATGAAACTATGTTGATATAAATTATTTATAATGGAATCCTCATTATTAGTTTAGTATGTCACCTGTCATAAATTTACAAAAAATATCTTCTCGCCTTCTATGAATAATTATTTACGTATACTGTAATCCTCATAATTATTGGTATCGTTTATTCTCGCATACGACGTGGCTAGGATTTTACGTCCTGCCTAAACAGAGGGAATACAATGTAAAATTCATCACATAGCGACTGGGGTTAAAGTAATTGACTAAACTCTTAAGTCTGCTGTAATGTCCTAAATCCAGTGTAGTAGAAGCTACTTTAAAATTCGGAATACACGAAAAGAATAAACAGAGAATAAGTAAAACGACAAAGGTATTAAATAATTTTTGCAAACGCTTTTACTATATACGGCACCGCAGGCGGTGATATGAACTGAATTTATGGATATGACAATATATGGGATCAATGAAAGCTATGTGATTCAAGACCATATCTCAAACTAATTCATTACTAACTGACTTTTATATACGTGCCTTGCCTCTCTCGAACATTTTCGAAATGGATTTGGAGGACTCTTACAAACGTCCTATAGCAATTGTGACAATTGAAACAAGCAGCTTCAAACATTTTGTTCATTACAAGCGGATGGAATTTCCAACAAAATGCTTAAGTGAATTGTTTAACTGTTTAAATGTTGAAATTTTCAACACAGAAGTTACGAATAATTGGAATAAAACAATGAAAAGAATTCGCGAGAAGTACATATATAGTTTCATTATAGCGGACTTCCTTTCTCAAACTGAACTATTTGTACGTCCATTATTGTGCTAATTTACACTACTGCAACTATTTATAGTTCCTAATTAAATACAAAGTCAAGCCTAAACTGTGCCTCAGTTACCGCAGTTACAGTATTCCGTAAAATCAACTACAAATTACAATCCTCTGTCACTGCATCAAATATTACAAGTTGGGCCATCTATGGACGGCAGTATACAGTGCGTGAGCGGCTGCATCTCCTAGTGGGCAGGAGTAGATTTAAAAGAACATTTGCTGCTATATATATGTTTATGTAGGCCCGACTCTGTAGCGTAGATGGCAGCGTATCTGCCTCACGTTCAAGAGGTCCCGAGTTCCCGTCTCGGTCAGGGTGAGCTACCTGGATAATAGTTTTCCGGGGCTTGCCCATATCCTTAAAGACAAATGTCAGACATCTCTAAACTCCATGGACCCTGGACACATTTGAGCATCATTTCACACATTTCGTTCACCGTATGATATTACACCGTTGGAGGACGTAAAATTATATATATATATATATATATATATATATATTTATGTTGGTATATAAATGAACTAATGTCATACTACTTTCTAAACTACTGTACTACAGAGGACGTTTCTCTCTCTACTCCAAGCTTTAGAATAAATATTTACAAATTTAGTTTAATTAAAATTTCGTGGTATATGTTTGAGTGCAAGTCTGGAGCAATAGTTAAATGTTAACAATGTAGGACGTAATGATTCGGCGTTCTAATTAGCACGATACTGGAGCAGACTCAAGAATGGATCTTAGTATTATCAAGATAGAACAGTATTGAACATTATACAAGAAAATCGTCGATGACAAAGGGAACTAAGCTCAAAGAAATTATTTGTTTTAAGCAGATGTACATTATTTGTGTCGTGTAAATAAGTAGTATGTTCTCCGGTTTGATCGCAGACGTCATATCTAGGGAGCAAATTTATAGGCACTAAAAGTGTGTTAAATAGCCAGGCAAAAAGACACTAATATGGGCTAAATAAACACTTAAATAGGCACTAAAACTCTGCTAATCAAACACTTAGATATACACAATTTTAGTAAAATGGCTCTTAAAATGTACTATAGCAAGATGACAGTCATCGCAACATATGCTGCAACAAATTCGCTAAACGCATACTATATTACGTTTCCATAGGCGAAATAGTTATACATTTATTCCAACTTTCATAAATGGCTCACGCAAGTTAAAATAACAGATATTGTCATATAACTAAAATACATATAAATCCACGTCACTAAGTAAGAACCATAATGTGTAGAGAGGTGTGAAGTAATTACGTCAGAAAGCGAAAGAGGTGGTTTAGGGGGAGGCGTGGGGGCTTAAGGGTGAAAATTGAAATATCTGAAGCTTTTGTTAGATTTGTTTTAAACGTATAAGAATGGAATAATACCAAGTTTCAGCTTGCTAGTTACAATAGTTTCAGGGTAATTAACTGTTTATGACCAAATTACAGGCGACTTTCAAACTGTTCCACATATTGTAATTTAAAAGCTAATGCTTGGTGTGTAAGTTTCTGCACTCATTTTAACCTACTAATGACATGCACCTACGTGAAATATTTGTCGTCACCATATCAACGAAGGGAGAATATATTCTTACCAACTTAACAATTTCTGTTTTCCTAAGCGTTTTCAGTAAGAGGTAAGCATTATAATCCTTTTGAATACAAATAACAAAATCACAACAAATGTAAATGGATACACTTAATATGCAGTTTCTCTTACAGGCATGTTTAGAATTTCATAAAGTTTTATAGAAAACTGCATCCTGTAGAACATTTTGAAGCTATGAAAATGTAGAAAATATGGAATCTGGGAAATCTGTGGCTAAATTACGTAATGGCAGCTAAGATACAGGTGTAGGTTTATTTAAATAATCACGTGACTTTTACAGTAGTGCCGTAAGAAAAAGCAATCTTTATATTATTGAAGTATGTCTATATTGATTTTAAGACAAAAATACTAAATTTGGGATTGCTGTAAGCTTTGGATCAATTTGCCCAGGTGTTTCTCCTTAATACAAAAATTGTTAGAAAGATAAGAAACTCAAAAGTTCATCCCAGCGATCTTAATATCACTTAAGATGATGTCACAAGTGTCAGATTCAAAGCACAAAAGCAGAACCAAAATTAATTAAAAGCAAAGGTAGAGAATCCTTATTTTAATAACAAGGACCCTAAATGCCCCATTGTCGTTTAAGAACAAATAATAAAGCACAGATTTTTAGTAAGCGTTTCCCGTTTTTACAAACAAAATTACAGCAATTAAGGAATCGTGAAAATAATTATCTTACCTATTTTTATAAATGTATTTCTGTTAACTTTTAGACAAACCATTAAAATTTATTGGTGTGTAGTTTCATTTTCAGTGTTGGAAGCAACACCGCCAGCTATATAGTGTATGTAGCCTAGATAATTAAGAGCTGACCTTACAGGTTTAAGTTGTAACCTGAACAGAGTCCAAGAGTGGTGATTTTAACATCGGCTAAAACAACAGCTTCGTGTCAGTGGATTTACACACACACACACACACACACACACACACACACACACACACACAAACACACACACACACACACACACATGTAAAAGAAATCTTACGGGAGTAAATTCCTGCTAACCAGCGATACTGTTTGTATTCTGATATGATTGTTAACAACTGACACAATCAATCATTTAATTAATAATTCCTCCCGCAAGTATTACTATTCGTTCAAGAAATAAGCCTTTACACCAACACTAAAATATCATGATACTGCATTGAAACTGCCAAAGATAATACTCGTAACAAAATTGTGAAATCCAGTACACTGAGTTTTCAAAGCAGTACGTATGAGCTTCAAATAAATAAGGTTCTAATCAAGATATAATGCATTAAACGGATTTGTTTAATGATTCAGACATGTTTTAATCTAAATATAAAGTCACATCATGTGATGAAGAAAGTTTTGCATTAGGCAAATTTGGGCTTTACTTTGGAAAACTGAAAACACTCAGTTTCTCTTCTTTCGGTTCTCCTCAACATACTAATTTGTACATGCTTAGGCTTTCAATGCCGACTTTAATCCAATAGAATGTATTTCCCGGACTGGTTTACTGTGATCCAGATGATGACATTCTCGCTCATGTCTCCGACGAGCATCTTCAGATGATTCTAGCTGTATACTTGCTACCTTCCAAAGCGTGCCATTTTTTTTGAAGGGGCATTTGAATAAATATTTTGGGGTTTCTTTGGGCTTCATTAATTCTGTTTTCGGAAGAATTTCGCAATTTTTGTCTTAGATTTAAAATTGCCTTTCCAATTCTTCTTGTTGCAACTTCGCGTGATATCTTTAGCGTAATGGTTACATGAAATACTAATGAGCGGACGGTGAAGTCTTTGGAACTTACTGTAAGCTTGAGTGTCAAAGGTAACCTTGCAGAAGTTTTTTTTTCAATTTCTTGCTCTAAACATATGTTAAAATTTGGTGCAAATCGAAAGCTGTTAAACATATTTCTCTCAACGCAACTGTCATATACTGTACTCTACGAGACTATTTCTCTATGAGCAGGGCGACAACTGAATGATTAACATTGGAATAGCGATGCGAATATCTCGAGTTATATTTGTTATCTTCTGCACATCATATTTACCTTGAGGAAAGTCCTGCTTTCCACCCAAAAATTCGACAGTGAGATATCATTAGATATACACGTTATAAAGTCCTCTGTATCCAAAAAAGGCAATCAATTGTCTTTCTTTACTTAAACTTGCTTTAACGCGGATATAAAGTTTTATTCTTGTATCTGAGTGTCATTTATTGAAATAGCGAAATGATTTAAGAGCATCTCGCTATGTTATGACTTTAAATCTCCATTGTCTTAGCAGGGCCAAGAAATAAACACATCAGGACGTGTTTCTATCTGAGAAAAGTTGAAAAAAGTTTGTGTTTGCAATATCTATGAAGAGAAACAACAAATTCTTCGTATTATTTCTTGCTGGCCACTTGATAGGTAGAGTTTCCTTGAAGTAGATTCGTATAGAGCATCCAATTTCGTGTACCTTACGAGGAAAGCTTTATCCTCGGGATTGTTTATTTTAAGTAGACAAATATTCGCCTCAATAAATTTGTGTTAAAATTTGTGAGGTATAATTAATAAAAATACTTTTTTTGATTTTGGGTTAACTCATCATTAGCTTAAAGTTAACTATGCAGTAACAATATTATCTGTTAGAATTAGAGTCAAGATAGCGAGTCCAAATAGAGTACACTGCATAACATCCGAAAGTGGGGTTTATAGTAAACAAACCGTACAAATGATCACAAAAGAGAAACAACTAAATGACAGTACATAAAACAAACAAAAGGTATATTGCTTAAACACAAGCAAGTTGTGAAACAATCGTTTACATCTAGCGGCGTTTACATTCATTTAATTCCGAGTACTACGCCATGTTGTCCCCTTCCCATTAAATCTGTATACTTGACAAAAGAATCCAGATGGATCAAAGACTGTTGTTAATGTTCTAATTCACAAAATGAACACGCGGGATGGAATTACGAACAGCGGACTCTTTGAATTCGACGGAGAGCGACGCACCTTTCCCAGCTGTGTAATTTGTACTCTATTCTTACAATACAAATCTTTTGAAAATATAAATAAATAATAAAACTCTCAAAAAATTATATTGGACGATAATGAAATGATACTCAAATGAGTGCAGGCTTCATACAGCTTAGAGCGCTGCCATCCTTATTAAAGCTACAAAATATAGAACTCAAATTCTTTTTAAAGCTTCCGTGTTTACTTAGGTCACCTGGGATTGAACTATTTCGGAATTTACTACGGATATCCTCACGTCGTGGGCGTTCACTACTTTTATAACAAGTCGTGATGAACAGCGGGTAAGGCAGCTATTTGTTGGTCTAGCCCAAAAATTTTGTCCCTCAGATCGCGCAATGTAACAAGAACTTACATTTGTCACTAAGAATCACTCAACATGGCAAAAAATTCGTTAGGGCTATCAATTTATATTACTTTATCTGTCATCATAGTCAATTATTTAATAATAATTCATTATTTTGATAATTTCAATAACAATTTGACCATTCAGTTAAAATACCTGTACATTTATAACGTCCTACATATTGGTGATGCTGTTATGTATTATTACTGAGTATTTAATAGTAATTACAACACATTTTAACATATATTAACTGTCTACTGGACTGGTAGGAGGTCAGTATTTACCTCAAGTAACGCTTTAACTGTTTATTTTCAGGTTATGGTCGGGATTATTTCTTACTACTATGACATTGATTACATTTAAATTTGTTAATTTTGTGATAACTTCGCTTTAGTTCAAAATAGAATTATAATGTTTAGTGTCAGGTCAAAGTATATTTGAAAGGTTACTGTAAATTGTTTTAATTTTCGATATTAATAGTTATCTTATCACTAATATTTTGAATTTTCGGTCTTCATTTAATCAATATTTTATTTGTTTTATAGAGTTCATATTGTTTGATTATGGATTATCCGAATGTTAAATCTTATGTTGTCTGAATATTAACTCAAGTAGGAGATGTAGCTATTGCGTGAATATTTGAATATAAAATTATATTTATTATTTAGAGTGTATAATAAACTTTATTTTCATTATCAGCTGTAATAGCAGGGATAGTCTGACGTAGTACACTCACTGGACTTTATGTACTCATGTGCAAACACTTATTTCTCTAGTCAAGGCTTCGCGGGTGATCAGCCGTGTCAGGTTCCTGAAGAAGGCCATGGAGTTGACAATGGCCGAAAGCTTGACGTTTATTAATTTGACACGGCTGATCACCCGCGAAGCCTTGATTAGTAATGCTCGCCAGGAATGCTTCAAGTCTTACTTATTTCTCTATCTACTTTAAGATGAACGTTATCTTATTGTAGTTATAAGGGAATACTGTAGACTTTAAGTGATGGTCAAATGTATTTAACTTGTTCTCTAGGTGACGTCTTTGAAATTATGTTCAATTTGTAATTTTTTTGCTATTCTAACTGAGCTTGTCTCAGCATTCTAAGAAACAGATTGCCCCTTTCCATTTCATACACATACGGGTCTTACTTGAAAATAACTTTTAATTTAGAAAACATCAAAACGTGTAGGTATTTCCACTGAAGGCCCTGTATTGAATTTTTGGACATTAACACAATACTTTCAACATTCAAGTACGTAATAAGTACTTTCCATGTTAGAAAATATAACAATTGTAGAGTATAAACAAGAGTAAATCTGAAACGGTTGTCCTTACAAAATAAAGCGTAAAATGTAATGCGTAAAGTGTACCAGAGATAAATTGTATGTTGTAACAAGATCTACATTCGATGTGTAGCACGATTTTGCTTATCTCTTACACTCTACTGTTATGGAAAGTGATTCAGAGTGAAAAGGAATTTTGACGACATTCCCAGCAGATAAACAAATGTATTTCATTTGTCATGAAGATGTTTTAAAATATATATTAATTAAAATCATTTGATCCAAATTTTGATATAACCGGGATATTCTAAAATGCTTCCATTAAAAGGGGAGTGTGTTATTGGGAGACTTGCTTGAAAGTCTTGCTTGTCGTCCTTGAAACGAAAATTATACACAAATTTAGTATTTAACCTACCTTGGCGTATTGAGTTTCGTTGAGAGGATTTTCTCCATATTCAGGTGTTCCAAAGCTATACATTTGCAATGGTTTCTCGACATTGAATTTTTGGCTGCAATGAAACTCTGCAGAAAGTACTGTTTTAACTGTGAAATAAAGTAGAACGGAAAAGCGGTACAAACTTGCAGCTTAAATATTCCGCGTGTTTCCTGCCTGACTGCGATCACAGCACCACGCCGTTTCGTAAAACAGCAGGTACACGTAAAAAATTAGAGATGGCGCACAAGTTCTAATTGCAAGTAGTATAGCATTGAAACTTAGTTATTTAGCACAATTTGCAACATATTAGTACAGTAATGTTTTATTTCGCTGCAAAGTAGTTGCGAATGTTAACTATAATATTGGAGAGCTTCATTACCGAAAATATTTTATATAGGCGGAAAAGAAGCATTGTGTTTCAGAACTAAAGTCTACAGAGAGTTGTATAAGTAAAACTAGTTCAATCTTCTTTCTTGCATATTTTAATTCTCATTCTTCAAGCTATTCTTGTTGTTTGCATTTTATAGATTTTTCAAATAACTCTAGTACGCTTAAAGTACATTGAGCCACTGTTATAAAAATCAAACGCATTAAATATTCCTTGTCTCTCCAAATGAAGTGGCTATTTTCCGCATTTTATAGCTAAGTTCGGTAGAATAGATTTGGTAATTAACATTCGCAGCATTGGAGCCATTATTCTTTTACTTGTATTTGAATTAACAATTGGAAACATCTGTTCATCTGTAGTACCGCACACTTACATAAATCTTGAGGCAAGTATATCAATTGTGGTCGACTTATTATGTAAGCCTGTCTTTATCACTTGTTTCGCACTCAAAGTTATAGAATCTGGAACCTTCCCCCAACAACGTGGTCTTCAATACCAAATATTGATTGATCTGTTATTTTTCACAATGGCCCATTAAAAAAAAGTAATAGGCAAATCTTCAATTAGGGTTACTATAATTGACAATAACGCCTTCTACAAGACTTAGGTATCAAGAGATGGGGAGATGAAAGTTATTTCACAATAAGAAATCAATCTTTCGAAATCTAATTATATCTCCTGTCGTATATTTACTGTCGGTTACCAAATGTTCGTTTCGTTAAGTTCAAGTAAGTTACTTAACCGCTACCCAAGGTAGTGGCGAGGTCAGACTACCAGTTGAAATCTAACCTGAGATCACAATACTGTCCAATTCTGGGATTGTCTCCATTAACAGTTCAGTATTATATTGTACTAAACATATACCACATGACTAAGTATACAACATACAGTTTATAATCTAGGGTAAAATCTTTTACACTTTTACAAACACTCTTAACGTATCATTAAATTCCTCAATGAGAACAAAGCAGCTGAGAAGGTCTTAAAAACAATGTTGTTCATAGCTACAATGGCAGGGTAGGTGAAGAGGAATGCTATCGCGAAGAACGCTAAAGAAAACGTAGGTATGTCCCAGTGGATTAGCTACCGGAATGTAGTGAAGGAAAGAAAATTCTAACCTAATATATAAAATGGTATATCATCCTTCCGTTCAGGTGTTTCCTCTATTTTAATATACCAATTAGTATATCGATACTATAGTTGTTTCATCCCACTATTCCCGACAACGTTTATCTAAGTTTAGCATGTTGTTATTTATCTCCAGTTTTCCAGCGTCAATAAGCACCTTACCTTAAACAGAGGATTGTTCTCTTAGATATCTCTCTCATTTACGATTCCGGTTTCCAGTATTTAGATAAATAAATATATTATAAAACTCTCAAATCGTCATTTTAGACGATTAATGAAATAATGCTTAAATGAGTCCAGGCTCCAAATAGTTTAGAGCACTGCCATCCTTATTACCGTTACAAAATATAGAACTCAAGTACTTATTAATATTTCCGTGTTTATTTAGGTCACCATCCAAATGTTTCCGAAAAGCAAACCAAGAATTTTGTATTCTACATGGGAATATGGACTACAAACGCGTATAATATACAACAGCCTTTAGGTATATCGATTAGCTGTACTGTATTATTAACATAGTTATGCATTCTGTATTTGAATTTTTATTTCTTAGACAATGGCAGTCTTCTATATGTACTGTAGTTTTAATATTTTGTGAATAAGAGGCACCATGTCTTTGTAACTTGTCCTGAAGTACTGCAATTCATTAAATAAAATGTACACATTTCTTTAATTTATCCATTATTATTCTCAATTTGAGTTTAAAGTGACATTTTTAGTAAGTGAAGTAAACATATGAACAATAATTCTCTTGCAATTGCATTTTGCTGTGGAATACTGACATTCCCAGACGGTATGTCTGAGTTGGAGTGGTCTCCTGATGACATTATAAGATGACTTACACCTGTCTTTGCTGTCATTCATACACACCCAGGTTGTACGTCAATAAGTAATAAATAAATGTAATAATTGCGTAAATAGGCGATTTTGTAAGTGACAACACCTCAAACTCATTTAAGGCCATTCTCGTCTTAACGTTATAGTTAAAAATCTCATGTGTGTCGTCATATAGCTTTCTCAACTCTTGTAAGAATTTGTTCATGACATTGTTAATAAAGTAGTAATGTTAAAGATAAATGACTTGACTACCAAACCAAAGGAATTACAAAACTTGCAATGTGCTCATTGGGTTAATAACCTCGGAATCTGGACACCATTACCACAGAAGGTGAAGAAACTACAAATATTTAGGAGTTACTCTAGACACAGATCAAACACGGAAAAATCATATAAAACAATTGCAAAACATTTTCAACAAAGACTGACAATGCTCAAAAGAACGGCAGGCAGCAAATGGGACTACTCAATAACAAACTTAAATATAACATATAAATTGTACATAAAACTAGATGACCAGGCGATGTACGTAGAGCCTATAAAAGTTATCTGAACATATCTATCCAAATAAAACAAATTCCGATTAGTTAGTTATTTATTCTGCAATTGGCGGTTAAGTTTACATTCAACATAGTTACAATTAATTTAATAAACACAATTGTTAATGATAAACGATGTGTTTGTTCTTTTACTGTGCTGTGTAAATATACAACGATTAAGCTTTTCCGATGGTATTGGCTTACTTATTCCATTCTCTTTGCATGGTCAAAATATAAAAAAGCGAATAACTACTTCCAATTTGAGAAAAGTATAAGTAAAGATAAACTCAAACCAGTAACAAGGGACCTTTCAGAAATGGATCACTAATAAAAGAATTAACAGAAGTTATAGTTTTCTAGTTAATTATAGCAGTTAATCGGGATTTTTATGCTTTATATATTACGATTGTAAGTATTTCTTATGCTTTTCAAGTTATATAAAGCTTTTTAAAAGCAATAGTACTTCAGATGCTATTTGCAGAAAAACAATATATAAAGGTTTCAATATTCATAAGAAGATCTGAAAAAGTATGTGTTTAACACGCTTTTGAAAGGTCAACATTCATTGAAATTTTTTCTGTGCTAACAAAGTATTTGATGAAAGAAATATTTGAACATTTGTTAGCCGTATTTTTAGAAGCACGTTGAATTTAAGTAATAAAGTTACCTTTCCTATTTTATTTCTACTGAAAGACAGACTGTCCAGAGAAAGATACACACAAACCCACTACATCGATCAAATAAATGTTTAGGGGACTTCGAAACGTGTATTTTAAGTTCAATATGGTATCCAATTTTCGGGCGGAGTACAATACCACTTGTGCCTACTATGTACGTAATAGAGAAAGTAAAACTGAACACAGTCATGCAGTGTCATGAAGAATATCTTAATTTCTTCACTAGTTACTTGCAATCCTCTTAAATGACTTGAAAATGTTGCAGCGCGGTATTACCTTCAGTTGCCTGTTTGTTCTTAGACTTACACTGAAAATCTGAAACTTTCACTTAACACAACTGCATTGTGATCATTTCTGACATTTGTAAAGTCTAAAATTGTTTCTCTCTCTCTTTGACATAACGAGTGACATTGGAATGTTGGGATAATTATGCTGCACCCAACGTTTCTTCCAGCATTAAATTAATAGTTATTTATGGGGTTTGACAGTTAAGTTGAGGATTATTAGCGAGAAAGCACTTCAACGCCTGAGGAATTACACATCAAACCCCGCTAGTCCTATACGCAATTTTATCCATTACCAATTAAAGATGGACTTGAATGTATAAGCTTTTCTTTATCTTTATCGCGTCTACTGAAGGGTAGACAATAATCCAAATAAAAGGAAATTCCTAATTTCTTTTAGACCTAATTCATGAGGACAACGATGGACGTGCGTAATTCCTTTTGCTTTCTATTTATGGTCATGAAACAGTAATCGAAAAAAAATCTGCAAGAACCACGAATATTACTCAAAACTGATTCTAGAGTGTGCTACTTCTTTATTCGTAACGCAAAGGTATCATCGCATTAATTTTGGTATTTGAGTATGTTTTACTTAATTATTTACCTATTTCTTCATTTATTTACTTGTTATCTCTCGAGATATAAATAACTGGAAGATACTCAAAACTTTGTTACGATCCCCAAGTAATACACAGCTCTTTGACATTTTTTAATCTTTGCCTTCGCAATATTCAATTGTTTCTACTCACATTGCAATGCAAGTAATGAGACGAAGCCTTTAGCTCGTAGTATTTGCAGTGTTCCCAAATAAACCTATTTTCGGCCCTTCTTTCACTTTACTTCTTCTTGGTATCCTCTTTCTCCTTATTCGACTTTTTGACATACATATTTAAGCACAAATTAAGAGTATCATGACAACTTTTTGGCAGAAATGAAACATAAAAGCAGTATTCAGTAGAAGAAATCTGAAAGAATATGGAGTAGTGCTCAAAACTAATTCTACAGGGCGCTACTTCGCTATTCATAGATGAAACAAGCTCATAGCGGCGAATTTTTATATTTACTTGATGTTCGAAGTTATTTCTGCGCTTTACTTTTAGGTTATGCAACATCATATATTTATTTATTATTTATCTATTGTTTTTTGTTTATGGTCATGATGCTGTGATCTGAAGAAACAATCTGGAGAAACAGGGAGTAGTACTGAAAACTAATTCCAGAGGGCACTACCTCACAATTCGTACACAAAACAATATCATAGCCGTAAATTTTGATATTTAATTGACATTTCACATTTTGTTATTGTTCATTGTTCATACTATGCAACATTTTACTTCTTTCTATTTATTTGTTGTCTCCTGAAATGCAAATAAACGAAACAGAATCAGACATCTTTGTACGACCACAAATGGTTCCAACCTCTTTGCGTTTTCCTTACTATTTCCTTTCGCGACCTTCTATTGTTTGTTCTCATAATGCAATGCCGTCCATAAGACGAAGTTTTTAGCTCATAGAAATCGCAGTGGTGGCAACCAAACGACTTTTTTATATTATTTTCATTTTGCTTCTTCTTTTTCCTGCCTATATTCTTTAAACATTCATAGTTGCAAAAACTGTCCTGATAATTTTAAGCGGTAGTGAAGGACATGAAACATTAATCACGAGAACATATCTGGAAGAATAAAAAATATTACTTCAAATTTTCTCAAAGGCAACACTTCCTCATATGTACATGAATCCAAATCATAACAGTAAACTCTGATATTTCAGACTCGACATTTTGGTTGCTGTTCATTGTTTATGCTATTATTCATTAATTTATACAACTATGTATTTATGACCAATTTATTTATTTACTTACTTATTTAGTTACATATATGTTTATATATTGATTTATTTACTTAACAATATCTTATAATCAGTTAAAAATAAATAAAAAAGTGGTATAACTTAAATTGTCTCGCGTGTCAGATATATTTATAATAGTCAGCTAAGGTGTTACAATTACACTATATTCGCAACTCACTCATTCACCACCACTTGTCTCTCGTATTAAGATTATAACATGTACGTTTACAGAGGTACTTTCACAGCCCATTCCGTTGTAGATATAATTTGTATATAGTCTGAATGTTCGAAATGTTGGCCAACTCATGTCGTGTTTCAAGCATCATGCTTATCCTACGATACTATCAGAAATACACTAAAGGGAGCAAACGTTTCTGAAGTTTAACATTCCTGAAAAATTTAAAATAAAAGCCAGCAGGTGGTGCCTTCCGCCAAATTGAAACCGTAGTTGCATATTTATCATATTATTAAAATATTTTAAAGATATAAATTTTTCAGAAAAGCCTCGTATTTAGACGATAGTTTCGGAACACAGAGGCCTGTTGCCACCTAAATGCCGAAGACTTCTTGGGGCGTAAACATCCTTAGCAAGTCAACCTTCGGTAGGGAAGTAAAGCCGGCAGCCTCTTGTCCATAGATCTAAGTCACATAAAATACCCTCAAGCCTCTGCCAAAATAGACTGGAATGCTATGAACCACTGCAGCCAAAAATTAAAGTATGCTTTGAAATGCAGGTCGTGGTATTGAATTTTTCAGCTTACTCTAAGTAAAAGCATCCATATCCCGGAGTAATGTATTTTAAAGGATTAATTCTCTAAAAAGTACTTCCTCAATATCAAATTTAACATAAAGTGTATAATGATAAATATCCTGGTATTTCCGAGTTGACTTAAAGTTGGAGGACGTAAATTACAAAAAAAAAAAATCTTGGTATTTGGGTACTTACAATAGTAAGTCACCACAAAAGTGTATCTCGACTATCGGAGCTTTAAGTGGTTTACCGGGAAAATATAATAAGTCAATTTGTGGGATTAGTGTCGCGTCGGCATGTTGACCATTGTAGCTCAAGGGGTTAGAGCGACTGCACGGATGCGAGGAGATCCGTTGTTCTAATCCAGGCCGCGGAATTCAATTTTTAAGTTGACTCTAATTAATTAAAACATCCATAGACCGCAGTAATGTATTTAAAAGGATGGATTCTGTAAGATTAACATCCTCATAATAAAATGTAACTGGGAATAGCTCGAAAGTTGTTCATAACACAAATCAGAAGATATATTTGATACAAATTGTGCGTTTTAAAGAGATATATGCCCTTTGTTTATTAAGGTTTTGTACATCTGTAACGGTTTACCAGTTATAAGTATAAATTTAACCCAGAATAAATTGGACTAATGTCACACTCCTAAAAACTGAGAACACGCTTTTGCTATGTCATGAAATATGTTGAAAATATATCTTCAGTAATACTAACAGAGAAGCTCTTGAGAAACTAAACATTTTCAAAAGTTATTACAAATAAGGTGTTATAAGGAGTGGTTTGATTTTCTTCCAAGTCTTCGTTTCGCATTGTGGATCGACAATGGTCTCAAATATCAAGTTTGGTATTTAACTGAATTTTGGTTTTCTAGTTATACTGTTCAGAGGTGAGATTTTTCAAATCATGTCTTCTGTGAATTAGTTTAATGGTACATGCTTTGGTACATCAGAATAACCAGTTCATTTAAGCGCTGTCTCACCATTGTCTTCGCTTACCTTCAATGGCAAATAATTGAAATACTTAAATATATATCTGATGTTCAAAAAATCACCATAACCTGAATTTGATTTATATGACAATAATCAAAGCTGTTTTTCTTTTTTAATATATTTTTTTACTTTTTTGGGATGTTTATTTATTTTATAGGTATTGATAGGGTACTTAGTTTATTTGATTAGCAGATTTATATCAGCCTGTTGGGTCTCCGCTAAGAGCACCCCCGTTGGTCTAGGTGTTGTTGCGTTGCGAGCTGCCTGTGGCAGCTGCGGGTAAAGGAATGCAGGCCAGGCGACGGCCATGACCCGAAGGCCCTGACCGTGGCGCGTGGATAGTAGGGGGCTTTGGCGGCTACTTGAGCCGGGGGGTTTGTTTGTCAGTCAGGGCGCTTTTAATTGTTATGTCTAGGGGGCGGTTTCCAGGCTCTTGTAAAGTAGGGTTCAAGTCCATGGTGTAGTCTTTGTGCGCTGTCAGTTGAGGTTGGAGTTGGCGGTTGCAGTACTGTCAGAACCTTCTTATGCTCGTTCGTTAAGTTGAACTTCGATGCGTTGCAACTTACGTTGGAGTGAGGCTAGGATGGCTTGTTGCTCGCTGGCATGGTGTTCCGTCTGTTGTAGTTGGGTTGAACTGCTTGAAATTTTGTCATTACGTGGGGTGTAGAGAATCTAGTTAAGCTTTAAAAATTCATCTTTCTATTTTAAATAGTTTTTTCAAAAAAAATATTTATTACTTTTTATAGTATGAGTTTTGTATGTTATATAAAAAGTCCCAGGTCATACAGTTTTCCTTTTAGACACTTTAAATTTTTGATTCAGGTTTCTCTGTACATCAGTTATAAAAATTGCTATACTTTTAAAGTGTGTATCAGGTATTTTTAGACAAACAAATTTTTATGTGTGAATATATTAAATTTTTCTTAATTTGTTTGCAATTTTGAATTTTAAAAATCAATAATAAATAAACTGTTCAATTTGAATAAACAAAAATACCAACATTTATTAAAAATTTATTGAGTAATATGTATGCAAAGTTTAATACAAAGTTGTTGAGAATTGCATAAGTTGAAGCATTCTGAAGACACAAAAATGTTCAAAAATTGAAAGTGGAGAAAAATGAATTTAGAGATTTAGATTGAAATTACACTACTTTCTTTACTTTGAAAACTCCATGCATCATATGCAGGCCCTACAGCTATCTTATTACCTTCTTTCTCTTTAATTTGGTTGCCTTTGGCCCTTTTTTATAATTTTTCTATCTACAGTAGTTTTTACCCCCCAAAAAAATTTAATTTTTGCGCAATTTCTTTACATTGGGAAACATATTAAATTCTCTACAATTTTTGTTATAAATGATTGGAACTTTGGATTCTGATTCCTTTAGATAATAGTTACAAAACTATATATGTATATACTCATTTGCCCAACTCTAATGGTTCTGGAGGAGAAAATTTAAGGAATATGATAGAATTTTCTTGACTTTTTTCAATTTTCTTTTTTCAATACCAAGCATTATTAATTTTTTCATATACAGCCATAATGATACCAATTTTTATTGAAAACTTATCTAGGAATATACATATATGCAAAACTTAAAGAAATTCATTGAAAACTCTAGTGTCCGGACTATAGGGTGTAAGTGTAACGGGAGCGCTAGAACACCCTGTGAAAGCAGCTGGCAGCGGAAGGTAGGGGAGGTTGGGTTAGCCACACCTCCTCCTCGTTTGTCTTGTGGTGGTGACAGACTGTGGTCAGGGAAAAAACATGACTGTGTCGCCTGTTTTCTCTACACCTGTTTCTCGATCTTTCTGTTACTAGAACAATCCTGTAAACACGAGAAACCGGCGATATTCCTATATAAAGAGAGTTACAGACAGACAGAGGGAGTTAGTTAGTGAGTTGAGTTGGTTTTGGTTTAGTCAGTGAGTTGGTTTTGTCAGTGAGTGAGGAGACAGTCGCAGTTCTTGGTGTAAGAGTTAGTCAGTGACGTGTTAATGAACGAAAGGGTTGTGCAACGGAAGACTGTACGTAACTTTGAATGTGTACCGGAGCTTACGTAACCGCGAGTACAGTGAAATTGTATCGGACGGACTGGTGAATTGTAACTGTGTGCAGCAAGTAATTCTGTGTAATTGGCAAGTGTTAAATTGTAAGTCGGTGGAAATAAAGAACATTTTTGAGTGGTGTAATTGGACTTTTCATTTCACGAACCCACAAAGTCACAGTATATACTCATTTGCCCAACTCTAATGGTTCTGGAGTAGAAAATTTAAGGAATATGATAGAATTTTCTTGACTTTTTTCAATTTTCTTTTTTCAATACCAATGATTATTAATTTTTTCATATACAGCCATAATGATACCAATTTTTATTGAAAACTTATCTAGGAATATACATATATGCAAAACTTAAAGAAATTCATTGAAAACTCTAGTGTCCGGACTATAGGGTGTATTAAAAATGCTAAAAGTTGGACATGAAGAAAAATCTAGTTAGAAGCTCTAAATATAAACAACATTTTTTGTATGTTTTAAAAGCATCCTGCACTATATGAAGACCACTAAGCTAGTTTACTATCCTCTTCTTCTTTTAATTTAGTCACCTTTAACTGCTGCTTGGTATATTTATATTGGATCAATGAACTTTGATCATTTTGTTTTAGCTTTCACCTATCCATAATACTGCCAATTTTCTTGCTAACAAGACTTACTTTGCTTGCTGCAAATTTTGCCTTAACTTCAAGTCTATCTTTATAACCCATATTAAATTCACTGACAGCTGCAATTACTGCAATTTGCAATTTCCTTCTTAATACAAAAACTTCTTTGTGACATTTACTCCATGGAAACTTTCATTAGCTTTCTGTGCTTCTCCTTTAATGCAACCTTCCCATATAATAGTACTAACTAATCTCTTTACTTTTGTCTATGAGATGGACAATGTAGTAGAATAGTTCATGCAATTCATACCCATGGTCATACAAAACTTCTGCAGAGAAATATGACCCTTACCAATGACCAGAAATACATCAACCATTCTTCTATTTACATCAAAAGGTGACCTAATGGAATCACTCTTGGGCTATAATATGTTTTCACTTAAATTTACCTCAAGCATAGCATTCTAGTATCATTACTTACTATTATGGCTGGAACACCATAAAGTTTAATTATATTTTGCTTTGAAATAGCCACTGTACTCCTAACCTAACCTGGTATGAATCATATACCTATTGTTGCAACAAGAAAGCAATACAATGTGAAATCGGGCTTTATTCCTATTCTGGACAATAATAATTTAATATAAGCTGCTATCCATAGCTTTCACTTGCATGTAAACCATATTTCACAAACACTTCATGTCAGTGGAAATGTTTGTTTACTTTCAAAAGTAGTAAGTGGGAAATAATATATAAAAGTGATAACAGAAAGGTTCAGTAGCTTCCACAAACTTTCAGAAGATGTCTCTGCACATTACCACAGTTACAGCATCAAACTGTATAGTTTAAACGTGAGAATTCCATCAATTTCTTTGCGACACACTGGAAAAAGCAATATAAATGGCCACGCCCACCCGCACATGGGCATTTAAATTATGATGTTGCTGCTCTTTAAATGGAGCTAGGGCCTAACTGGCGGCAGATTCTGAAACTACAATGTTTAAACATAATTCTAATGCAAAAACGGACGTTTTTTATGTCATTTTTGACGAAATTTCACTGATGCCTCCCCTTAAGAGCGACCAAGGTGTTAAAAGTTTGTACAAAACTAAATTATAAGTTGTATTATTTTAAAAAGCGTTTAACTATATAATATATTTTGCTGAATAACATCGTATTCTTCCACACATTTCATACTGAAATACGCGTTCCTATTTTACCTTAGTTACATCTGAAAACACATTTGGCAACGGAGCACTTGATCCTTCCATTAGAAAAGCATGGTCCATATTAGCCCATTGTGACTTCATGATGTGAAAACCGATATAGTGCCACCTGCTGGACAAATGCAGAAGCAGACTTCCCACTAATGGAAACAAAAACAATTGCTTGCTTTAGAGGTTCCTAAGTACACTCATTTATGCCAATGTAACTGGTTCATCAGTAAACTGTTGTACCATGAAGTACTACAGGTGGAAGGTTATACAACAACTGCTTTTACTGAGGATATCAATTACAAAATCATCACAGAGCAACCAGATTTAAATAGGTTTATCATCCCGTAATACTTACTAAACTCTCACATTGCCCTTGTATGTACGTACACAACATTTGCTATAGAATAACGTTTATGTCTATTACATAAAGACAAAGGGATAAGACTTAAAAATATTTTGCACACCATTAGTACAAGTTATGTGAGTAAAATTCTTAAGTCGTCTTTTTCTGGGGTTTATTACATTTTGCATGCGCGCGCTTGCCCCTGCATCTTATACCCCTCCACACACAGACAAGTATTTCATAATTCACAAATAGATGCGCATTTTACCATAAAATGCATATTCCATTGTTTAGCATCCTTCAAAACGTATATTTCTGGTTTAAGTTTTTGGATGTCTTGCAATTATTCCGTGATTTAATTTAAGCAAAGGCGACAGAAGATAAATAACCATTCTTCCATTCACGTGACTTTATTCACAACGCTTGTTTGTCTAAAATTATTTCCAATCATTAATACGTATATGCCCGACGATGCAAGAGAAACTCTAATTCGACATCTTTTATTCCCTGACTTAATAATTTGCATTTAGTTAATTTGCTAATAGCCACAATGTCCTGTGTTGAACATCTCATACAAATGTACTACGTTCTAGCACATATACCTGGATAATGACCACTAGAGACACACCTCTTTTAGGCAATATAATTATTGTGATAATTATGTAAATATATTTCCCTGCAGATTAGTTTGTATAATCCGCTATAGGTTGTAACACACGATATATCTATGACGTATTAACTGTAATATGTCGTATTGTCAAATTTCAACAGCGACTATGACCCAAGTATACAGGGAGATCGGCACCCGGTAATACAGAGGTAAACATTCAGTACAAATACCATTAATTCTGAATGTTTCCCATTTCTCTGCCTCTAGAACATTCTTGAAATATCATCAAGATCAGACAGATAATAAGATAATAAAGATAACACTGATCTTGTGTTTCATTCCCAGTCGGTATCTTTGCAACGTCGAATGTATTTGATTACGTCGTGCGTCATTAACAAAATGAAAATAAAAAATCTGCATATTAAATTCTTTAAAAGCCTGTCGCTCTGTGATCCATTAACATTCTGTTCTTTTTATATGACCAAAGCATAAAACAGACACACACACAAACACACACACATACATACACACACACACACACACACACACACACACACACACACACAAACGCATACTTGGACATAAAAGGACACACGCGGATACCTAGAAATTTACACGGACCATTTTCTTAAAAAAACCTTTTTATTACCTGCACGTCAAAACACACAAAACTTACTATTTTGAAGTTGTGCGTAGAGACCCATACCTTCTCTATCTATTATTGATCCTGACTCTTAAGTAATACCATTTTTTTTTAAGAAATAACAGTTATTTGAAACGTGTTCTGAGAACCACGGTTGTAGAGAAGAGATCTAATGACTCGTATTTAAACAGATACAATAGAAGAATTGACAACTAGTGGAATAGTCGACGATATCCTGGACGGCTGATAGACGACGCTCGAACAGCAAAGGAGGTGAAAGACCTTTTCGTCATGCTACATATGGCTTCCCAACTTTGGAAACACCTCTGCAAAGAAGAAATCCTGTTACAAGGTATTCTTTTTCTGTTACGTTTTAATATTTATTCAAAACTCATACCTAATAGCATTCTGAAAAAAATCAAGAACATTTTACTTATCACGATAACACGTTAAACTTCTGCTATTCAATAAAAACCCCTATTGCTAATTTTGACAATTTCAAAGTTTTCTAAAATTTGGTGTCTCATCCTTGGATGATGTTCATCTTATATACCACGTTTTTTTTTTTTTTTTCATTTTTGGGTTATGCTACACACACTTCGCACAAATTCAAACTCACGCACACAGAAGTCTACGCAAACAACTTTGAATTTTCAGGGAGGGCTCCCAGAAGAACTTTGAGTTCTAAACGCATTTTGTAACACATTTTCCAACTTTTAACTTATAATAAAACAGATCTTGTAAAGAAGCATGAATTATACAAATTTAGTATACCCGCTAAGGATATTTCATTTCTTTTTTAGTTTGGTTTCAATTTTTGTATTATCGATGTATCCTAAAAGCGATAATCCACATTCCCATTGCTCTGATGAACTCATAGGATGTAATGGAACTTAAAACATGGCATCATTTGACTAACTACATCAAAGTGGGCTACGAAACTACTTCTGCATACGGATATATGTCATTTGGAAAATATGGAAATATTACATTTTCTGGAAGATGGGCTAAAACTGTAGTTTGATTTTAATATTCAAAGTATTACTTTACACACGCGAAAACATTTTAGCTATAGCGTTACTCCAAGAAGAACGTTTCAGTTTAGAAACATCATACGCTCTAAACAAACTTCCACTGCTCACCATAGATGGCACCACTTTTAATATCTTATAGCTGTCAAGTTGAACGATAATAACATTACAAAGCTTAGTATGGGATGTAACCTGGTCCTTTAGTTTTAGTGTATATTTAAGTGTAGTTCCCTGACTTAATGTCAAGGGTACGTAGAAGTAATTTAAAACCTAACGTCAGAAGAACAAATAGCAGCATTTTAGAATGGAAGTACTGATAGTCCGGTATATATCAAGGCTTTTCGCTATCCTAAGCCATGAATTTATTCTAATCTGGCATTGTAATTCTGATTTTTTTAAATATAGTAGCTGTATCCGATAATTATCATAACTATCTCTCACTCTGCTAACCCCTTTGGCTAAGGGGCAGCATGTCTGTGCACGTTTAGAGGTGTCGAGTTAGAGTTACAGCTACGGTTATTTATATCATGGCCCGCTCAC
The DNA here is from genome assembly GCA_030765055.1 of Mantis religiosa. Taxonomy (NCBI): domain Eukaryota; kingdom Metazoa; phylum Arthropoda; class Insecta; order Mantodea; family Mantidae; genus Mantis; species Mantis religiosa. The sequence goes on from CM060950.1 coordinate 255,358,373, forward strand.
ATAGCTTAATATCTCCCCTACTTACAGTACATAGTACAGAAGGTAAAATATAAGATAAATTTGAATGTTACAAAAAAGTACCAGCCTTTCAATATAAGACTAGCGCTAAAGAATAGTGCGGAAAATGATAATGGTACAAGAAATTTGCATAGTGAGAAATTTGTATACACACATATTCACACATATACATACATATTTCAAAGAATGCTTTATACATCTGAATGGATATATCTATTATAGAAATTGACAAAAGGGAAGACCTCACACTCTCTGATTCACTACTGTTACACTAAATCTCTCATATATTTCGTGCCTCGTCCTCTTATACTATATATTTTATCTTATTATGGAATATAACTGGTTAAGTTTTTAATATTTTAGAACTTTGTCAGATTTTCCAGTTTGACCACGTATGAAAACACTTCTGGAATATTTCGACGCATTTTCATTAGGCATTTTCTATAGGATATGTTACTTGTTCTTTATTCTCACATATGGGTCGTGTACCCCGATCAAAATCCACAATCATTAACAAAATCGAGCAAATGACTCTTAAATGTTAATTCTAGTCTAAATTTAGCATTCTCTCACAAACGCCCTTCTGTCTCTGTAAACCATGGGATTTGTTTCATTCAGATAACTTTGTGTAACAATTACTGATTACTTTTATAGAGGAATGTAAACCCAGCCCCAAATACATTCATTAATATCTCACTTCGAGTTAAATAGATCCTCAGGGCACTAAAGAGAGAATTTCTAAATCTGGAAATAACAAAGAGTTTAACTACACTTCCCAAAATAACATTTTTTCATACCTGCACACTAATAACAGGTGATTCTTAAGGAAAAAGTGCGCTGACTTTGTACCTATCACCAGAAATCTCCTATCAGGTCAGGGTAAAGTATGTGAAGACACAAGGCTCTCACCTACGAGGTTTTAGATCAGATATAATGTTACATCTATTAAAGGAAATTAATTATTCTTTCACACCGGCCGTGTGTAGGGTAAATTGTGGAAACGTACAGTCAGTTGGAGAATTTAACGTCATATCGGCACGTTGACCATAGTAGCACAATGGTAGAGCGGCTGGACGGAAACCAGAAGGTCCGTGGTTCAAATCCCGGCTATGGTATTGAAGTTTTCATTCTGACTCTAATCTTACATCTAGTTTTATTACATAATGATATATGTTATAGCATATACTATACTGTGAACTTGTGGCTTCGTGAAATGAAAGGTCCAATTGTACCACTCAAAAATGTTCTTTATTTCCACCGACTTACGGTTAAACATTTGCCAATTACACAGAATTACGTAATGCACACAATTACGATTCACCAGTTCGTCCGTTACAATTTCACTTGCACACGTACTTACGTACAATACTCCGATGCACGTACCAGTCTTCTCGTCTTACACTAGCACTGCACTCTTACACTGCTCGCCAAGAACTCTGACTAACTCCTCTTGCCCGTCGTGTTGCTTATATAGGGTCGGCGGGCCGATCTGGAAGGTTCTAGATTAGATGAAATATCCCGTAAGTTCGAGAACACAGGTGGAACAGAAAGAGACGGTGCAGTGATGTTTTTTTCCCCAGCCACCCCTTGTTACAGCTATAAGACAAACGAGGGGGGCTTGGCTAACGTCGACCGTCTCCTGCTTCTCGCTGTATACGGTGTTCCGACGTTCGGGTGACACTGCTCCCTGCTCAAAGCTGGTCATCCCGAACAGCACCATCGTAGCATCCCAGGCGATCCAGGTGTACCACAAACATCTTCCCTCGGGGAACCTTCTGGATGCGGTAGACCACGTCGTTAATCCTCTTCACCACCCCGTACGGTCCCTGCCAAGACTGCTGGAGTTTCGGGCAGCGTTCCTTAGTCCGGATAGGGTGTTACAACCTGCCAGGTCACCCTGCTGGAACTCTTGGCTGTTGACTTGCCTGTCATATCTGGTCTTCATGCGGTCGCTCGCCTTCTGGATGTTCTGGCGAGCCATCTCGTGCATGTCATGGAGATGGTCCACCAAGATCTCCACATACTCGGTCGCTGACTGTCTCGCTTACCGAGGACTTCCAAAGGCCAGGTCACAAGGGAGGCGTAACTCTCGGCTGAACGTTAAGCTGCCTGGCGTCATCCCAGTTGTGTCGTGTGTAGACGAGCGGTAGGCCAGCAAGAACAGTGGCACGTTGACGTCCCAGTCTCGCTGATGGCTGCCCACGAGCTTCTTCAGGTGTTCCTCTAAGGTCTTGATGTACCTTTCGACCATGCCATCCGACTGGGGATGTAGAGGCGTCGTGCGGGTCTTGTTCACCCCAAGCCTTTGTAGCGCCTCCTTCATTAGGTTGGACTCAAAGTTGGTACCCTGGTCACTGTGTAGCTCCAACGGCACCCCAAATCGACAGAACACTTGCTCCACGAGGCAGTCTGTGATTGTCTTTGCCTCTTGGTTTGGGAAGGCATACACCTCCGGCCACTTAGTGAAGTAGTCCACGACTACCATTAGGTACTTGTTGCTTCAGTCGGAAACTGGGAACGGTCCAGCAATGTTAACGGCAATCCGTTCGAATGGCGCCCCGACGTTGTACAGCTGCATGCGACCCCGCCTCCTAGCCTGGGGGCCACGACTCGCCACGCACATGTGACACTGATGGCACCACCTCTCAGCATCTGCTCGGAGTCTCAGGCAGTAGTAGCGCTGCCGCAGTTTGTCAATCGTTCGTTTCGCTCCCAGGTGTCCTCCTGAAGTACCGGCGTGCACTTCCTCCAAGACTTCAGGGACCTTGCTCCGGGTAAGTACCAACTGTTCTCTCTTCGTCTTCCCATCGGATGACTCCCATACCCGGAACAGCACGCCCTCTCTGGTCTTCAACGATTCCCATTGGGCCCAGTACGACTTGTAGGTGGCGCTCCTCGGTGCGATGTCCTCCCAGGTTGGGCTTGTCCCTGCCTCCACTTCCGTCAAGAGTGGCCCCAAGTCTGCGTCCGCCAGCTGCCCCCTCCTCAGGCCTGCGCTATCCCAGCCATCCGCAGGCACTGCCGTGACTACTCGGGGTGCTGCGGCACGCTTCTTCTCCTCCTCTCTTGTGCACTGGCCGCACTCGTCTGCACAGGGTGTTTGGGACATGGCGTCAGCGTTACCATGGCTCTTCTCTGTACGATGTTCCGAGGTGAAGTCGTACTCCTGCAGCCTCTGGACCCAACCTGCTGTCTGGCCTTCTGGTCGCGCCGCCACCACCACCTCGCTCCTTTCGTGGACAACCACGTCTTCGTCTAAGACGACCCTGCAGATTCCAAGGCGCTCTTCCGGTTGAAGGAGTATAACCCCTTCTCCTTTGAGCCGCAGGAACTTCCTGCTGACGTCGACCGTCGCCTCGTGGCTCCTTAGAGCATCCAGTCCCAGAATCACCTCCTCAGCCAACTTCGCGACGAACACCCACAGACGCACGGCACTCCGCCCCAAGGTCATCTCCAGCAGGGCCTCCTTCTCCACTGGCAAGGTGTCGCCCGATGCCGTGACAAGCTCGTATGGTCGGCTCGGCTTCCTCATCGGCAAACCCTTCGCCACGTTAGGTCTGATGATGGACACGGCTGCCCCAGTGTCCACCAGCGCGCGGCACGGCTTCCCTCTCACCCAACCGTCCGCGATGAGGCTGTTACCCGTACGCCGGCTGACGGCGAGCAATGTCACTCGAGGGGATGGTGGTAATGGCGCCGACGTGCCCCTCTCCACGCCGGACCTTACTCGTTCTTCCAGCTGCTCTTACTGGTGTGGGCAGTCTCTCTGCAGGTGTCCGGGCTATCCACACTCCCAGCACAGGCCACTAGGTGTTCGTAGGCGTCCCTCGGCTGGTCTTCTGTCTCCGGCGTAGCGGACACTCCTCGTTCTCCACGACGGGATGGATGTTACCTTGGCCGCCTGCGTCCTTAATGCCGCTGTCAGCCCGTCGTGGATGGTTTTATAATCGCCGAGCATTAGGCGCTGACGAATCTCCGTGGCCCGTACCCCGTCGACAAAGCTGTAGGCGGCTTCCCGTGATACGAACTCCATTGGCAGGTCAACCAAGGCCTTGCTAGCCAGCTGCTCAATCGCTATGGCGAACTCCTGCAGCGTCTGCCCCGGCTGCTGTGACCTTGCCTTTAGCTGGCTGCGGTATGCTGCGGCTAAGCGGTGGTTCCAGAAACGATTCTCCAAGGCCTCCACGTCCTCCACCATGGCGTTCAGGAACTTGACGCTGCTGTCGGTCTTTCCATTTAGGTTGTCAACGCGGTTAGCAAGGTCTTCGACGTTTTCCGCCAGGGCGTTCAGGGACTTGGCGTTACTGTCGGCCTTTTCCTCTAGGTCATTGAAGCGTTTCGCCAGGTCCTCGACGCGCTCTTCTACTTGGCCCATCCGCTTGCCCAGCTCCGTCACGCCATCCCTCACTCCGGCCAACTGTTCTTCAAATTTGGTGGCGAGAGCTTCGTTCGCCACCTACATTTCCACGGTTAGTTCGGCCATCTTTGCGGTCATTGTCGTGGCCAAGTTGTTGTTTGCCGTTTCCGTCTTCGCTGTTATTTCGGCCTTCATTTCTTCCATCTTCTCGGTGATGTTGTCGTTGGCCGTCTTCATTTGCTTCAGTTCCGCGGCCAGGTTGTTATTTGTAGGCTCCAGCTTCGCGGCAAGGCTGTTATTTGCCGCTTCCGTTTTTGTTGTTAACTCGTTTACCTTCGCCAAAAGCGTTTCCAATGCCGATTCCATGGCCGTAATGTTCAGTGATGTTATCGTCCCGCTTCCTGACTCCAGTGTGACTTTGTGGTTTCGTGAAATGTAAATCCCAATTGCACCACTCATAAATGTTCTTTATTTCCACCGACTTGCAGTTAAACACTTGCCGATTACACAGAATTACGTAATGCACACAATTACGATTCACCAGTTCGTCCGTTACCGTTCCGATGCACCTACACAGTCTTCTCGTCCGTTCGCTAGCACGTCAAGCACTGAAAGACTTACTGACTGCCTCAATTCACTCACTGCAGCCCTGTTTATAGGAATATCACCGTCTTCTAGAAGTCTCTGGCTTCCGTGAATTACCGCGAAAGTTCCAGATGGCAGTGGAAGGGGGGAAAGGTGCGGCCAGCGACAAGTGAAATTTCCCTAATCATCCCACCTTAGTGACAGAGACTAATGTGAGTGTGTGGTTGGTTGCCTCTGGCCCCTTACTCAGCTGTCGTAGGTTGCGCTTTCCACTAATTGGGTGACAGTATAATTGACAGCAGCGCCTTTACGGGACTTACGTAAAAACGGCTGGGGAGATGAAACTTACTTCACAATAGGAAATCAATCCTTCCAAATCTAATTATTTCTCCTGTCATAATTTGCTGTCAACTACCAAATGTCGGTATGGCTAGGTTCAAGTTAGCTACTTAAGTGCTACAAAATGTAATGGTGAGGTCAGACTCCCAGTTAACATCTAACCTGAGATCAGAATACTATCCAATTCTGGGATTGTCTCTATTAACAGTACAGTATTATAATGTACTCAACGTATATCACGTGACTCAGCTGTACCTAGGTATGCAACATACAGTTTATAATCTAAATGCACTTTGAGATAAAACGTTCACAAAAATGTCCGATAAAGCTACCCCAGGTTTCTTTAATCTCAAACAGAAGCATTAAGAATAGAGACACTAGTGCCCTTGGACAATACTATCTGCTGAAAAAGATTGAACTGCTTATATCCACAATAGATGTCAGGTTTATCGATTAGTTGGCTTTATTTTGTAAAATGAAGCAAGAATACGGCATGTATTGAGAAATATTAACATAGCTATACATTTTGTGTTTGAATTTTTATTTTTCAAACAATGGCAATCTTCTATATGCCTACAGTAATTTTACTATTTTGTGAACAAAACTAGGTAATCATATATTTGTAACTTGTCTCTAAGTACTGCATATCATTAAATAAAATATACCTTTCTATTTAAATTACCCATAATAATTTTCAATTTGCATTTAATTTCACTTAAAGTGATATCTTGTTGTAAGTTAAGTAAACATCTGAACAATAATTCTCTTGCAATTACATTTTGCTGTGGAATACCGCCATTCCCAGACGGTGTGTCTGAGTTGGAGTGGTCTCCTGATGACATTATAAGATGACTTACACCTGACATTGCTGCCATTAATATACACCAAGGTTGTACGTAAATAAGTAATAACTAAATGTAATAAATACGTATACCGGCGATTTTGTAAGTGACAACATCTCAAACTCATTTAAGCCTATTCTCCTCTGAACGTTATAGTTTCAAAATCTCATGTATGCCGTCACATAACTTTTTCAGCTCTTCTAAGAAGTTGTTTATGTAATTGTTAATAAATTAGTGATGTTAAGGAGAAATGACTTGACTTCCAAACCAAATGAATTACAAAACTTGCAATGTGCTCATTGGCTTGATAGCCCTGGAATATGGACATCACTACCACAGAAGGAGCAGAAACTACAAATATTTAGGAGTTATTGTAAATACAGGGCTAACATTGAAAAAGCAAAAAACAATTGCAGAAAATCTACAGCAAAGAATACCAATGCAGAAAAGAACGGCATGCAGCAAATGGGGCTACTCAAAAACAACCTTAAATATAACATATAAATTGTATATAAACCAGGTGATGTTCCTAGCGTCTATGAAGGTTTTCTGAACATATCTATCCAATTAAAAGAAATATCCCGTCTAATTAGTTATTTATTCTTCAATTGGCGATTAAGGTTACACACCACACGGTTACAATTATTTTAATAAACATAAATGTTAATGATAAACAATAAATTTTGTTTTTACTGTGATGTGTGAACATATAAAGATGAAAAAAAAATTTAAAAAATGAAACTTTTCCGATGGTATTGGCTTCCTTTTTGCATTCCCTTTGCATGGTCAAAATATAAAAAGCAAATAACTACTTCCCATTAGAAAGAAGTAGAAGTGATGGAAAACTCAAACCAGTAACAAGTCACCTCTCAGAAATGGATCACTAATAAAAGAATTAACAAAAGTTCTAGCTAATTCTAATCATGATTTTTTATGTTTTATATGTTACGATTGTGAGTATTTCTTATGATTTTCCAGTTTATAAACGCTTTCAAAAGCAATGGTCCTTTAGATGCTATTTCCAGAAAAATAAGATTTGAACATTTTAATATTCATGAAAATATCTGAAAATGCACGTACTTTAATTCGGTTTTGAAAGATCAACATTCGTTGAAAATTGTACTGTACTAACAATAATTATTGATAAGAGAAATGTTTGAAAATTTGTTATTCGTTTTTTTGGATGCACGCTGAGAATAAGACCTAAAAGTGAATTTTCATTTTTGATATCTACTGAAGGACACACTGTCCAATGAAACTCACACAAACCAACTACATGGATCAAATAAATGTATAGGGGACTTCGAAACGTCTATTCCAAGCGAAATCCGGCATCCAATTTATGGCGGAATACAATATCACTTTCGCCTACTATGTACGTAATAGAGAAAGTAAAACTGAACACAGTCATGCATTGTCATGAACAATATCTTAATTTTTTCACTAGTTACTTGTAAAGCACTTAAATGACTTGAAAATGTTGCAGCGCGGCATTACCTTCAGTTGCGAGTTTGTTCTTAAACTTACACTGAAAATCTGAAACGTGCACTTAACACAACTGCATTGTGATTATTTCTGCCATCTGTAAAGTCTAAAACTGCTTCTCTCTCTTTGACAAAACGAGTGACAATGGTAATTTGGGATAATTTTGCTGCATCCAACGTTTCTTCCAGCATTAAATTAATAGTTATTTATGGGGTTTGAGAGTTAAGTTGAGAATTATTAGCGAGTAAGCACTTCAACGCGAGAGGCATACACATCAAACCTCGCCAGTCCAATACGTAATTTTATCCATTAACAATTAAAGATGAACTTGAATTTAAGAGCATTTCTTTATCTTTATCGCATCTACTGAAGGGTAGAGAATAATCCTAATAAAAGAAAATTCTCCAATTCTTTTAGACCTGATTCGTGTTGACAACGATAGACGTGCGTAATTCCTTTTACTTTCTATTTATGTTCATGAAACAGTAATGGAAAGAAAAAATCTGCAAGAACGACGAATATTTTTCAAAACTTATTCTAGAGCGTGCTAGTTCACCATTCGTTAGCGAAAAATGATCATCGCTGTAAATTTTGGTATTTAAATATTTAAACGTTGTTTATGTTTTACTTATTTACCTATTTCATCATTTATATACCTGTTATCTCCCGAAATAGAAATAACTGGAACGCACTCAGTCCTCTTTGTTACGAGCCCCAAATGATACACTGCTCTGAATTTGTTTAATCTTTGTCTTCGCAATATTCAATTTTTTCTACTCACAATGCAATATTGGCAATTAGAAGAAGCGTTTAGCTCGGTATTATTTGCAGTGTTCCCAAATAAACCCGTAATAACAGAAAATATATAGTGTAACGGGATGAGGGAAGAAGTATACGAGAGATTTGGTGTAATATTAGTCAGACAGAGCGTTTGACGTCTCGTGTTTTTGAATTTCTGTAATAGGTATATCCATTCACACAGGTATACAGACCCACCTAACCATCACCCACCCACATCCCCCCCACACACACACATACCTACATTTATACTACCTAGTTTTACTAATGGTACCATTACTTTTTTTGCAAAAACAAAAAAGAATTTCCACACTATTCCTTTGTACTGGTATGTGTTTTCAAATTTCTGGTTATTTTTGAAACTTTAAATTTATTTTATATTTTTGCCTTCTTTGCCATATATAATAAAAGGAGAGGTAATATATTTCATCCAAATATTCGATGCTGATTTATCAAACGATATAGGCCTTTTGGTGCCAACTCAGTAAAAGAGCGCGTTTTAATAAAAATTCGTAAGCTTTCACGGCCTTTGTCAGTATAATATAAAGTATTAACCGGGCTTGTGGGCCGCGGTCTACTGGGCTCCTTCTTCATCTTCCCAGACGTTTCGTCTGCGGCTGCGGCAGACATCGTCAGTGGCAGTGCGATCGAAGTGTCCTGCCGGAAGTCTCAACAGCAACAAACGGTTTGACTAACGGCTAAAAGTTATTGTACTCCCATATCGCCTTTGAACCTACATCAAAATCAGCAATCAAATAACTGAAGTGCTTAACTGGTTTTATATAACAAAATTAGAAGGATACATTTTTCTGACCTGCTTCCAATCGAATGCTCGATCTCTTGTTACGAACATCATTAAACGTGTTTTAACTTGTTCCATTTGTGTTTGAAAAACAGTTAGTGTATTGTAAATAAATAGTTTTCACTTATACGTTGTAATTACAGCAGTTTACATCATCTTCGCATTTCCTCTCAAAATGTTAGTATACAAAGTCATTAAATGGTGCAAATGAAAAGGTAAACCCGAGAAGGTATCAATAAAATGGGGTTTCTCAAAATTCTAAAACAAGGACCATATCAAACAAGTGTGGCAAAATCATCTTCGGTTTCTGCAACATTGTCCCAACCGAAAAGTTTCGAAGATGTTTCTAATAAAAATACTGATCAATTAAGCGTTCCAAAAAGATAATAATCATGTAAATATACAGGATAATTAACAATCCAGAAGTGATGTTATAAGCGCTATCAGTCAAATTTAAATCTCTTTCCGACCCGTTAGATTCGGTCGTATACGTTATCCATATTTCCGAACATTACATGTTTGAATTAAAGTTCTCCTATTTCTAAAGAAAATTCTTAATTCTCTGACAAAATTTGGAAGCTTGTTTAAGTAAACATGAAACAGTAAAATAATCAGTGTTCTATATTTGATGAGGGCGATAAGAACGGTAGCTCTGTTGTTTCAGGAGCTCAAAATCACTGGATTTGGTTAACATATGAAGTTCGTACTTCCCGCCAAGCCAGTAGAAGACGGCACAGTCTTCTGTTACACTACTGGCTTAGCGGTAAGTACCAACTTGGTATATTAACCAAATGCAATGATTTACAGCTGGTGAAAATTTAAAGTACTAATATTCCGACGTTTATGTGCATTTCATACAATATCGTATTTTGGAAATCGTCGACATCCCTATTTATTACTTATTGCTAATAAGGAAATGAGAAACAAGTACACAGTATGCCAATGACATTAATAAATGCTGTCATTTAAAGAGGCACAAAAAGTTTATTTGACATTACACTTTATTTTAAAGCGTTTAGTATTAAAAAGACAGAATAAATGTTTATAAAAATATATTGTTGCTGATGCCATGAATGAAGTAAATAAACGTTATTATATTAAGCTGTTGCCATTTTCCTCCCTTCCTCCCATCCTCCCTTTCTCCCTTTCTCCCTTCTCTCTCTTTTACTTTATTTTTTTCTTGGTTTTTTCAATGTTTCTCTTCATCTTTCCGTTTTTCTTCCTTCTTTCCTTTGTTTCTTTCTTTCATTCATTCTTTCTTTGCTTGTCCCTAGTTTTCTTTACTTCCTTGTGTTTTCCTTTCTTTCTTTTTTCATCCATTCTTTTTTATTTTTTTTCTTTCTTCACTTTGTATTTATGTTAAGTGGGGTACTACCACATTCCACACAGGAACTGAGATGTCACAAAAAATGTGTGTTTATAAACTGCCTGAATCCAAAAATATATACTTGTGAACAAAGTTATGTGTCAATTTGTGTTTGTGTGCAAGGGTGCAAGTGCAAGTTATCTGTGAACAGTTGAAGTTAAAGCAGCGTTACATATCTCCCGGGATTTAAATTTAAACCTTCGAAGGAAGGCTATGGTATGCGGATGGATAGATGTCAGTGAGGTAAGGTTATTTGTAACAAAGGTTACGTAAGAGATTCTGTTATGCGAGATACCGTGTGGCTCGATGTTTGCCTGTTTACCATCCGAGGACAATGTTGCTTTGACGCGTGTCCGCGAAGGTTTAGTACACATAAACTGGTACCGCCCAGCATGACTGCGTCTGTTCTACCAGGAGATTGCAGAAAACTTGTAATTGGCATATATTTTATTTTTATAACACTTCAGGTCTAAGATGCCACGTGAAGACATGATTGCGTCTGAAGAGAATGTACATAGACTGGACTCGTCGTGTATTGCGAAAACCTTACGTAAACCTCTGTGCGTTTGGACTATTTTCCGGTATGCCTAGTCTTTTTGCGATGTAGTGGTAGTAGTAGTAGCAGGAGTAGTAGCAGGAGTAGTAGCAGCAGTAGTAGCAGGAGTAGTAGTAGTAGTAGTAGTAGTAGTAGTAGTAGTAGGAGTAGTAGCAGGAGTAGTAGCAGCAGTAGTAGCAGGAGTAGTAGTAGTAGTAGTAGTAGTAGTAGTAGTAGTAGTAGTAGCAGGAGTAGTAGTAGTAGTAGTGGTAGTAGTAGTAGTAGTAGTAGTAGTAGCAGGAGTAGTAGCAGGAGTAGTAGCAGCAGTAGTAGCAGGAGTAGTAGTAGTAGTAGTAGTAGTAGTAGTAGTAGTAGTAGTAGTAGGAGTAGCAGTAGCAGGAGTAGTAGTAGTGGTAGTAGTAGTAGTAGTAGTAGTAGTAGTAGTAGTAGTAGTAGTAGTAGTAGTAGTATTAGTAGTAGTAGTAGAAGCAATGTAGTTTGATGATGCGAGCTGAGTCTGGCTCCGTGGGGGAGGAGTTGCTGTCCCAGATCACATCCCGAATCTGACGGTAAGTGAGCAATGAATAAAAGTGTGTTAGGTTCCCGGCTCCGTGATTAATAGTCGACGGACTCGTAAAGTTGCAGAAAACAGTTCACGAGTCAGTAAGTGCGGCTCTGTAGAAAGGATTCGCCGTGCTGTATACCCGGCAGCGAAGCAGTTTACGTGTTAATATTGGAGTTGTGTTTAGAATCGGTGTGCAACTCCGTGTTAGAGGTTAACCTGCTTGTAGGACAGAAGAAATGTTACAGCACAAAGGGTCATACAGACACTGTAGTTACGTGTCAAAGTGCTGTATTTGTGTCGAATGGAGCCTGATTGTACGCTACCATTAGTAACAAACATGTGAACTTTGCGTCTTTTTCACGGTAATTCTGTGTAAGGGAAATATAAATTTAGGAATGTTTGAACCACCAGGAATAGCTCGGAAATGGTTCATTCCACAAGTCAGAAGATACATTTGATATAAATTGTACGTTATAACGAGGTATATGCCCTTTGTTTACCAAGGCTTTTTCCATCTTTAACGGTTTACTAGATATAAGAACAAATTTAATCCAGAATAAAGTGGACTAATGGGGACATTCCTAAAAACTGAGTACACGCTTTTGCTGTGTCATAAAGCATGTTGAAATAATATATCTTCATTACAACAGAGACGTTTCAGAGAAACTAAACATTTTCCAAAACTGTTTCAAGCACAGATTTACAATCAGTGGTTTGATTCTCTTGAAAGCCTTCATGTTGCATTCATGGACGGCAATGGTCTTACATATCAAGTTAGTTATTTAACTGAGTCTTCGTTTTCTGGTTATGCTGTTAAAAGTTCAGCTTTTTCAGATCAAATCTGCTCTGTATTACTTTTATGATAAGTACATATGTTAGAACATGATAATTGTAAGTATAAGTACTGAATAGCCAATGATCTCACTTAATGACCACAATAATGCATGGAAGCACTGAACCTTATTTTATGAGTTTCCAAAAGTACCATAATTGGCTTAGACTAAAAGCGAAAGCTTCGTAATGAGAATGCTAGACGGACATTGCTTAAGTTTTAGCTAATTTTAATAGTCAATCGCCGTCAACTGCTTCCTAACGTCTGTGTTTCACAATCATGACAAGTAGCGTTAAAATCACATGCGCCTAAAAATTTTACTGTGTGTGTCTGTCGAACATGATATTCCTTAATTTCCAAGTAAGTGTCAACACTAAAGTTTTCATTTTTATCTATAAACATTGTAAATATGAAAATGTATTGTACAAGCGAATGGGCATCCATCTATTGCTATAAGGTGGACATAGCCCCTAATGCATTGCCCCCTATCGGTAGATTAGAGGAACCCGCTCAAAAACATCTTAATACCATTTGATGTGTTGAAATGCAATAATGCTTTACTTACGTAAGTAGATAGTAAACCACCAAAGCTGGTTTATGCGGTATGTAGCAATTACAGAACTTGGAAATTGAGAGAGGATAAGAATGTTTGTCCTTGTTGCATATCCTTTTTGTATCAATATTGTTTATCTTTTGTTAGGAATAGCCGGGGCAATATGTTGCTTACAAGTATTAGATGACAATCTATCGTACAACAAATATTATTCATTCTTTGTGTACATCGTAACTAAGAGACAAAGCATCCGTTCGTTATCGAACTATCCATAAAGATATTAATTTAATTTGCTGTTAAGCATCTTCCAAGGATGCGACACAAAGATTTACAGAGAGCTTCCTTCATCCAAATCCATCATGTCCAAATGAAAGAAAAGAAAATGTTAAAGTAAACAGAGATATCGGTTATGAAAGTACATTCTTCAAACTGTATAACAGTAACACATGGTGTAGATTATTTCTAATGTATATAACTTATCTTTTATTTATATAAGGCATGTTGCAGTTACAAGTTTTTCCATTGAGGGCACTAGTTTGCTGGTGTCCGAAAACTTTAAACGAGTTTGTAATTAAATTCAGTTATGTTTTGAACTGTCTGTCACATGGATTTTAGTTTGAAACTATTAAATTATTATCTAAGAACGTAGACAACATAAAGGTTGTTAAATGTAAGAATCTTCTTACCTCAGCACATGGAAGTAAATTGAGATTTATAGGTTGTTATTAAAAGATAAGTGTATCACACTTCTGGACTTTCACTTAGACAGATATATAGATTAGCAAGATCACACACACTATATCTTAGCCAAAATCAGCATTGACCGTTGTCCTATCTGAGCACTGGTGATTGGAAGTTCTGTAGATACACTTATATTAGTATACTATGTATACTGTAACTCTATTTGGGAATATGAAGTATTACTATGGAGCAGCTGAGAAGAAAGTATATAAATATTTCTTGTGTAAGATCGGCTTAAACGCATGACTTCTAACACACACAGCGGGCAGTCTAGCAGATATCTCTGAGAAGACTAAAGATATTTACCATTCCTTGTACACGGTTTTCATTTTTATCTAATTTTACCGCGCAAAATTTGATGTCATCAATAGCATCGCTGATGGAGCTAGTTTATATACTATTCCCCTAGCGGCTTGCGATCGTATTTGATTTTCTGACAGCAGCTTTGCGGTCTACCTCTACCGGCAGGTAAATGCACTATTTCAGAGGTGGGTCTGCCCGCGTAATACAGATGTGCGTAATTTCGCCTGGTGTATAGATACGATAATTGCCTTTAAAAAACCGTATACTGCAAAGTAGTGTACTGCAAAGTTAATTATGCACTCATAAAGGTGTAACATGAAGCATGTACGAAATAAGTCAAGGACCACTTATTTCAAAATGAACTGTTTCTCTGTTATAGTAGGCATATATGCATATTGTAAACCTGTCACATAAAATAGAAATACTTCAGTTTGACCTCAATGCTTTTCTAGCAGCCACAGTTTTCTCACAGTGTAATTTCATTACAAACCCGAATATTAGCAGAACAAGTTCTAGTAATGAAAAATAAATTAGTGTTACAATATTTACAAAGCTTTTATCCAAGTCGAAACAAGAAAATATCTCTTGTGCATAGTCCTATGTGTCCATTTTCCTATATTTCCTTTCTCTCTTTCCCTTAAACACTCTGTATTGCCAGAAGGTATGCTTGAGGCCTTTCTGTCATAACATTATTTATTGCTTCTATATTGGCAGCAGTCACTTTATAGCGTCCAGTGTCTCTTTTTGTGAGTAACTAATCCTGTATCTTGGAAATGTTTGATTAAAAATAATAATGTTAAAATGTTTGAATAAATAAAATAAAATAAAATTAAATGTTTATCAGGGATCAACCTTCCAAGAATATGAAGGGGCAGGTAACACTGGATATTTTTGGCTTTCGTCATTATTATTTATGATTATTCAACTTGCAACAAAACTTGAATGAAGTGATTAACTAAGAGATACAATAAACATCGTCACGGGGCCCGCCGTCGTATATACCTATTCTCTCTCAAATTGTACACTAACGGTGTGGCTACCAATTGAAGTATGCCGCCATCTACACGAAAGTACGGATGTAGCCAAACTAGACGTACCTAATGCCATGTGTTGGGCACACGTAAAATCACAGTTCCATCCAATGTAAACAGTTCTTTGTAACAAATATATACAAGAACTCCTGTTACTGTTGCTATCAATTTCAAAGTCATCACAAAACCACCAGGGTGAAATTCTTTTAATGATCCCTTAATGTCTATTGAACTTCCTTATTGCCCTTGCATATAGGCACACAACATTAGCAATAGAATATGTTGCACGTGGCTGGCGACAATTGTGTTAGCGGAACACGTACGACCTTTGCCGGTTGTCAGTGTAGTTGTTCTCTCTCTCCCTCGCTCTCTCTCTCTCTCTCTCTCTCTCTCTCTCTCTCTCTCTCTCTCTCTCTCTCTCTCTCTCTCTCTCCCACACATACACACACGCGCGCGCGCGTGGAAAGAGAGTAAAAAGCAGAGACAGAACCAGTTCCTATCTTACATACATATGTGGATTTCTCCCCAAAATCATTTTCCTTTTTTTGGTTCAGCTGCCTGTAAAATTATATTTGTGGTGTAATCCTTTGACGTGCTACACTAGTTTCTTTATTTCATTATAGGAAACTACTATAGCAAGTAAATTATCACTCTTCCATCCACGTTACCTTATTCACAACTCGTCTTTGTCTACAAATTAATTCAGTTTATAAATAGGCATGTAACCCGACTATGCAAATGTAACTTGAAATTTGATTTGGTTTTTTGAACTGGGTTCGCGAAAGGTGATCATTATCCAAGTTATTATTCAAATGTTCCATTTACAAGAATTATTTAGTTCTCTGTCTGTACAAAGAAGCATCTTGGATTTGGTAAAAAGTGATTTACGTCTGACGGATATCCCCCCGGAACGAATCAGAGAGGTAATTGTGTAATTTCTTCTTGACTATTTGTGTGAAATGTTGGCATTTTCCATTCAGTTGGCTAAAATGAATGCTGTCTGGCTTAGCTGATTATATGTTGAGATAGTGTATTTCTATTGAGATGCAAGAAGTTAAGTTACATTATCTATTCAGATAACTTTCATCAAAACTTTTAAATCAATTTCAATAACATATGTGCAGCTACGATTACTGAAAACCACGTAACTAAGTTTTTGCGGCATCAGTAACAATGGGTCACTAATTAGAACATATAATCAGCTAAGCTAGAAAGCAAGGCGAGTATGACAAATATAGCTGTAGTAGCTTCCGGTAATATAAACGTTTGGGTGCGCGATTTTCATAGTTTAGTTTCCTACTGACTCACTAAGCGGCGCTGCGATCACTTTGTGTTGCCAACGAATAACACGGGAGGTTCACTTATAATAATTTGATTGTAATTTCCTCTTTTGTGTTACTGTTATCAATATTAGAGCCAAATTTTTATATACTAATTGTTATAAGTGAATGTGCGGGTGCTGTGGAAGTTTCCTTTCTGCGTACGAAACGAGCATATCACAATTCTCGTTAGATAACAATAATATAAATACTAATACGCCTCAGAGAACGGATATATAGATATAGAAGGTGACATTTCGTACTTTGAAACTATCAGTACTGGTTTAACTTTAGCAATGGATCAAATTCAGCTTTAGGCATTGGTAACAGTTATGCCTAACAAAAGCAATAGACATCTGAAGGTACATAAAACAGAAGACGGTCAATCAGTAAACAAAACTTTACGGCAACATTGAGCTAAACAAAATTACCATTACCGAACTTGAATATAGTCTACCGCTAAGAAAGACACAAGTGTATCTTTCCAAAACTGAATGCTTTAATTCAAATAGTGTGTCCCATACATAGAATAATATGATTTAATGTAATGATAATAACCCAGCATCGAGTTCATAGCTTCCTACACTTCCTACTCAGGATAAATATCTAGCTTTAAACAAATTGGCTGACATTGATGCCAACATTGATCCAAAAACTACACTACATTTTGTTGCAATGCCGGGTCTTCTTTTATCTACATTTAAACAAGAATTGGAGGACGTAAATCACAAAAAATGATAATAAAATTAAAAGATAAATAAAAATAAATCTGTAGTCACTGAACATTTAAACAATGAGGGGTATTTATAATGGATGTAGGCCGGCATCACACTTTAACAAACTTTCGTCACACAAAAGCTGCATACCCTTCCTCGACTTCGCATAAAGGCGCAAGATCAATAAAACTTATAAAGTGAGCCCTTGCTTTCAGATACAACTTCCAGCTAATAAGTTTATGTACTAAATGCCAGTCCCCGTTGGAATATTCATTTTCAGATTTTACAATTAAGCTGCCACCTTCCTAACAATGTCATTGTTGCGAAAATGGAATGGAAACTGTACAACTAAATATCCTAAAACAAAATTGTTTAAATATTCCTGCGTATTCTGGACACATTTTGGGGTACTTCCAGCTATACTCCGCAGAAACATTTTGGCACACAGTTCTCACATAGAGCTGAGAGAATGGCTAAAACACTCAAAGGAATATAGGTATGAGTAGAGTGAGAGTTACTTTGTTAGGTTGCTGTTGCCAACTTACTACTAGATATTTTAGAGCAAATCAATGTATTATCTTCTGCATAAGATATTGGCGCATTAGTATATTATTTTTGTAACAAGATATCAAGTATAAACTGTTTAGTAAAATTGTTGTCCTGATAC
The DNA here is from genome assembly GCA_030765055.1 of Mantis religiosa. Classification (NCBI taxonomy): domain Eukaryota; kingdom Metazoa; phylum Arthropoda; class Insecta; order Mantodea; family Mantidae; genus Mantis; species Mantis religiosa. The sequence continues at coordinate 255,376,227 of CM060950.1, forward strand.
ATATTTCATATTTTTATGCCTGTTTTATGGTTAATTTCAGTTGCACATTTTCTGTTACTTAGATAAAAATTAATTATATTTAGCATTATGCCATTAGTTTCTAGTATATTAATAAGTATTTGATGTGAAACGCCTTTGCCTAAATTTTCCAAAATCTGGTGCATAAATAATCTGGAGTAGCTATAAATAAATGAACATGTGTTGAGCGAATACGGTTATCCTACCGTCTTGGTGTTGCCAGTTCCATGGCAAGCGGGCGACAGAGATGGAAGATATATCTGTCTGCTTCTGTCTCAACCTAACAAGTGTCATACAGATGCTGAGATGTACAGTGGTACAATACTGACTGAGAAGTTCGCTTAAAATTTCAGTATATGTTTGAGAATATACACAATGGTTATTGCACAATCTGAACCTTAAAACCTTGAACAGTTTGGGTACATAGCTATCGTACATATGTACACAAAACAAAATGATTCAAATTAGATGCGTTCTACGAAATAAGGTGTTTGCTACAGTGAAAAAAAAAATAGTGACATTTCAACGATTTGTAAATAATGTTTATATTGTTACGCCTATTCCATGAACATTTGGGGAAAGACCAGGGAATGGCTGAGGTAGGGTCGACAAATAGACGCCCACTTTAGTTAGCTGCTGTGATACCTTTACTATTATACTAAGCTAATACATTTTACTATAAGGTTGCACAATTCCCTTTCTCTTATTCACTAAGAGAAAACATAGCTGTCAAGGCCAGACTTACCGAGAGGCGGCCAGCTGGAGTACCAGTGGTCAGTCTGACGGCGTCCTAGGTGACACAGAGTCCCCTAGATCTGCGCTGCGAGTCCCGTCAACGTTCTGTTCTCTACGGTTATATCCTAGCTCCATATCCGGCAAATTCCCCTGGCAATGCACGGATGTGCGTCACTAGGGGTCTCCACATCCCCTAGAAAACCGGAGAGTTCTTCCGGTTGGACTCTCCTAGCCGGGAATGCGGTAAACCTCTAGCTTACTGTAAAGCTTAAAAACAGGATCCCTTCCATCCGTAAGGATGAACTCCGTGGGTTTAGAGCGGAAGCCAGGGCAACTAGAATAGCCTATGAAGAGGTGTAACTTCCGCTCTCTGACGCACATGCTTAAGTCCAGACTTTACCAAGAAATATTGAACACAAAATGTACTGCATAAAATGTACTGAATTCAGGTCTCCGATATTCCAGCTCGTCACGTCTCCCCCCGGCCTCTAGACACTGTCCTCAGTGACTAACAACAGAATTATAGGAAAGAAAAAAAATATATACATGTGTGTACAAACAAAAGTTATTTGATATACAGATAAAAACATACATGTAGATACAAACAAAACGGTGCCTTCACCATGGGCAGATAGGGGAGGGAGGGTAATCAACATCCAAGGGAGAGATGGGCATAAGGCAAGAAAGTCCAAGTCCATCCGAACTGGGGGACCTAGGGGAGGTAGAAAATCCACAGTTCAACACACGGCCAGGTATACATCCCAGGTGGGACCTCCTGTTAATCGTCCACTAGAGGTCCTGCAGCCAACAGCACCATTAGTTTCCGGCGAAGGGCGCCGCAGCGCCAATATCCTTTGACGCACAGTACATGGTTCGCATCCTGAAGCAGACCTGGTCAAGCCTGATATGCTGGCTAGTCTTCAGAACGTAGCATGGAGTGCATTGCACCGTACCAGGAATAATGACGACGTGGTTAAGGATGCAATCGCCATGAGGCAGCTCAACAGGCAGCGCACCGCTGCATCGTCCATAACCATAGGGATGTTCCGCTACCGAGGCCCGTGGTCGATGTCTCGCTGAGTTACCATGTTGCTTGTAGCCGATCAATGATGCGCAGGGTCCTCCCCCAATCCCACCCAGCCCGGCGTCGACAGGCGTAAAACAAAAATCAAGGATTAGAACATAGTTTGTGAAGAATTAGCATAAGCTTGGCCGCCGGCCGCAGAGGCGACAGGCAATGGCGGCAAGCGAAAGGGCGGCGTACTCGGAGGTGAGGGCGAAGAAACGGAAGGTATCTTAGGAATGATGTAGGAATATTCGTGCGTGGGGGATGAGGGCGGAGAAGGAGCCACTTGACGCGGGATGTTCTGTCTGCGGAGCGTTTGGATGGCAGGTGATATTGCAGGAACCGAGGGAGGTACCACAGGAAGAGCTAAAGCATCACTGAAGGAAGGGATATTATGCCACCTTGTTGGGTGAAGGCCAAATATTCTAACAATATAAAAAATATAACCAAGGAAAACGACCAATAAACATAAGGATATACCATGCAGAGACAAATACAAAATATGCCAATTGAATTTATTATAAACATTAGACTTGTAACACTGGTCTAAAGAGGAATAAGTGGGGTAGCCAGAATCATAATACGGTGGTAGGATGGTTGTGTCGATTGAGGACCAGGCTGTAGGAAGCAACCTCGTGAGCTGCCATATCGAGCTCCTTCCTGGCAGGCAATAGCGTGGTGAAAATAACGCAAATGTTTCTAGTGAAACATTACATTGACAAGGTAAATAGAAGCGGCATGCACCGATTTTACTATCGAGCGGAAGCAGCTCCCTATGTCCTGGACAGGATACGTCGACCTGTTTCACGTGAGTTAAAACAAAAGTATGTGCATCTAATCGAGTGACAATCGGTCTTTGTGATTCCACACAAGAGAATGGGCAGACCTTAGAAAGGTTCGCAATGGAATCGCCTGACAGTATCGCCTGGGTGCAAGTAGCAGTAAAAATCTAAGAGCCATAGGGCGGAGTAACCAGGAATAAGGAAGACTGCAAAACATCACACTGCGGAATTACAATTTGAAAATCCCTGTCTGAATAAAGAGCAGCCGGATAGGCCGTCGGACGATCAACTGTACAAGTTTTCTCGTGATGTGCAAAGGGGGTAGGGGTAAACGAAAGCCCTGCCACCCGTTTTATTTCCTTGGAGATTAAAGGTATCTGCAAGCCTACGAGAATAGTCTGTTTGGACAACAGGCAATCAGCAATCCGAAAACTGTAGTATTTTCCAATATCGTCCAGCGACCAAACGAGGCGAAATCGACTATTATTTGCCTCCACCTGCTTTAACATATTAGTTAACAAGGCTGGACTAATGACCCGAGGACACAACTGACGAGACATACAAGTACGATACAACAGTTCGGTACGATAAATTTGGATCATTTCCTCAAATAACGCTCCCGCGCCTGTTCCTCGAGTGACAGAAGCATCCGTGACCACACTAAAGGCCCCATCACAAATAGAGATATTAGTTAATGCAATGTAGTGATTATAGTGACGAGCCATCGCTATAATATGATTAATACTATCATCAGATACAAAATTATTATCAACATGTTGTTTGTCTACTAATACAAATTGTGCCCCAAATAGTGATCCGTCTCCCTTCAAGGGGTTACTGTGTGACCGAAACAACTGCACGTATTCCTCTTGGACAGCTCTAAGTTTTGACATCATCCAATCGCAGAACAAAGTTTGTGTCTTGTTAACCTTACAATAAGATGACACAGGGGCACGTAGCCCACACTGCGGTGTTCTAAACAACAAGGGGATGGACGTCTGATAGAAAGTAACATTGGGTAAAAAGTGAAAATCTACCCCAGGGTGACCATAATACGGGAAGTCCCAAGCTTCCCTCCCGCGAATATAGGGCCAGCAGCCCAAAGTATAAAAAAAACTTCAACATTACTGTGCACAATTACTCAGTTACATTCACTACAAAACACTGGGGAAAGAAAGAAAAAAAAAACAAAAACAAACAGAGATCCCTTAAAAATATCAAAACTAAAAGTGCCGGCACAAAAGGGGAGGGCTCAACCCTCCTATACCTCTTTATGGAGGGCTCCCGGCTAGAGGGGCCGTGTAAGGAAATCACCCCCTAACACGTAGCCTTCCTTGAAATGTGCACGATTCCCCTTGAAAGGCCATGTACGAAACACTCTTACGGGGAAATCCAAAATGAACCCAGGACCCTGAAACCGGAAACGCTACGTAGAGATGAGTTTCCAGTTGCAGAAGTCACTAAACCCGTCCTCTCAAGGACGTTACTTCTAAATACCGCGGGGGTGGATTTTCACACAATTCCGACGCTTTCTAACTATAAAGAAAATGTTACTAAATAGACGAAATACTTTAATCTACAAGGTTAGAGCTTCGGCTGTTTTCTTGAATGCCCCGTGGTGCTGGTAGGGGTGACGTCAGTTCCATACGTGGAGTTTCACCGGAAGCCGAAGCGGTGATGACAGTATTACGCCGGAGGCGGAAAATCTGTAAACACAACTCAAATAATCGCTTAGCAACAATTGCAAATAAAATGAATAAGAAAACTCCACAAATAATGATGAATATTTCTAAAGCTTCCGGGGAAAATATCCCCGAAGCTTCTGCTACCGGCAAACGAGTAGCCACCAAAAGTTCCGGTCTGCGGAATACCATTATACCCACAATAAGTGTAAGAAAGGTGCTCCACATAAATAAGAACGTGGAAGTCGCGGGAGAGGAAAGTGTATGAAACAGAAATTCAGTTTCTCCCTCATACACAGGGGCCTGCGAGAGGTTCAAATGTGGCACCGTTAGAGACCAATTAGAGTTCAAACATTGCGATAAATTTGTGAAAGTCAAGTGGTCTTCAGATGTAAGAGGGTGAATAGTAAGACTAGTTAGGGTGGACCATCCTGCAGGTATAATGTGCAGAGTTCGGGGCGGCAGGGGTGAAACTTCTGAGCAGGGGAATCGTGTCGGTATTTGTACAATATTACCTACGTGCAATTCACATGAACACGGGAGTGTAATCATCACCGCTCCGGGGGTGCCCTGAGGGGGAGGAGGCATAATGTGAGACTTCCCTTTGCACCGTAAGTCAATTGGAGTCAGTGGATGCGTAAGAATGTACTTATCGCGTTCCACTTCTGTAATAATCATTTTTGCAGCACCATGACATTGAAACGGGCAAAATTCGTTTAATTCTACTGCTGTCATGCCCCTAAACATTTTAACAGCGCACAAGGGGCAAAAAATGAAATCTGTACTAAAACGAGGAATGTAGCATAATCCAGTTTTAAAAGGATCGCATTCTCTAAGAGCTGAACCAGTAATTGGGCGGATTACGTCACCACTTACGGCCACAAACGCTTTGTCATGTAAAATTGAACAGGTAGAGTTAAGCCAGGCAAATGGGGTTGATATAAACTCAAAAATGTCCCACTGTGAGTTTTTCTGTTTGACCGGAATTTTAATGGTAACCAAAATGTATGTATTACTAAACGAACAACTTGTTATCTCTAAATCAAAATATCTGTGGGCTTCAGAATCATCGATTACCAACTCGAACGTCGTATTACGTAATGAGTATTTAAGAGCCCGAAGTTCATGCAGGAAAATGTGATAAGGGATGAGTGATAACGGAAATAGATGTGTGTGACATAGGGCCATTGCATCTGTCTGTTTTAACAACAACAACAACGAGTGCACAGCCCGCTGAGTGTTTTGTAATATCTCCCACATTATCAAATACTGATGATATGATACGTTATCTAGTTTGGTGCGCAATGAGTTATAAGTAGTATTAGCCGACATCACCACCTGTCGTAACTGAATATCAATCTTTTCAAATGACTTAGTTACCTTTTCGTTATAGTCAGCAAGATTATGCATATTTGAAGTGAGCCAGGAGTGATCATTAGTAACGAGTTTTTGGAGACTGCTGAAATGATCTTCGAGTTCACGATCCGACATGGCCAAGGTGTTCAATTGTGTGCTGGTAGCCACATCACAACAAAAATTCAAAATGTCACCTATAAAGGATTCTCCTCGTTTTTGTCGCGAGCGTTCCCTATGCGTAAAATTAAAAATTGCATCATAAAGTTTACTAATTTCAGCATCCAGGGTATTGCCAATCAAATCAATGTCGTCAGCCATTCTGTCGAGTGTTGTGGGCAAAGCGCGCCTAGGAATTGGTCGGCCAAGCGTCAGAGGCAGGAGGTCGACTTTTTCCCTCATTATTCGAAAGGTTAAGGGAATCGAGGCCTGGTAGGCGATCGTTTCCGGGAGCTTTCGCCATGACGCACCTGCGACGACTTGAACGGGGATCGAAGTAGTGTCATCAGCAGCTCGACTCCGACCAACAAGAACACCGAACAGAAGAAGTAGAAGCATCTGAAAACACGGAGGAAGGCAGTCTCAGAGCAGACAGAGAGGTTTGAATACCTTTCCCCCCAAAAAAGAAAAACAACAAATAAATAAAGAAATAAATTACAAAACTAAGAAATATATAAGGTAAATCTAAAACATATTGTATGAGTTTATGTAACAGGATAGGTAAATTCCACCGGATGTGTGCTACTGCACCATATGGAAAAACACCGGTAACCACAGAAAGATTCCCGAAGGAGGGGACGAGAGGCAAAGTAAGTGTAATAACAAAACCGAGTAACGCACCGAGGTTTACAGTATGATCATGTCAGCCGCCGGAGCAACCCATCGAGTGAGGAGTTGGTATACCCATGCCTACGGCCCTTGGCACCTGCCGCACCATAGTCTACCTAAACGATTTGTATCTTCCCCCGCTCCAGCAGGCTTTGGACAACTGGATGGTGAGTACTACCGCATTATCTCCTTACCGAATTTATTTCGCGTGGGCGGGACGACTTATGCAAATATTTGTTACGGTGGATTAAAGAATGCAGGCCCTTTTAAGTTTGCCTGCCTATATGTTAACACGAGAAAGTAATAATATACAGAAATATGTCGCTCCCTTCCGTGTAGAGATAGCGACTTGCGCCTTATATTCAGGTCAAGTTCACACATCCGACAATAACAGTGACTAAGTTGAGCAGTCGGAACATCATGAATTTTAAAAGCAATTTTCTTTTAACCTCCATGAAGTTGGGTGTGAATCGATATTTGGCCTAAGGACATGAGCTCAATTACTAGTACTAAAATTACGACAGGGAAAGGAAGAAAAACTAAACAATCATCAGATTAGAAAATAGAAAACTGTAACATACGGTCATGTTTACATTACATCCTGATTAAAGTAAGACAAATTTCTTATTTTATCTCTTTAATGTCATCGGGGTTTAATGTTTGCCCACTTTTCCGGAACTTAAATACTTGTTTTAACTATGAATAATATTTATAAAATTGTTATAGTGCACGAAATGTTTTAATGCATGTGAATATTGGCTCACTGGAGTTATTACATGATGGGTTTGTGATACTATGATTAATACATATGAAATCAGTAAAGTGACTGATTTTTGTGTTCTTATAACAAGAAAATTCAATTCCATTCACTCACGATATTGCTTAACAAGGAGAAGATGCTTTAATTATTTGTTAATGAATTACTACGTGGTGCATCTGTACAGGAAGGGCAATGCACTATGAAAGGGGGAGGGCCATCTATATGCGTTCTCTGGTTCGGTTGATTCCAGTGTTTATTACATCGTTTATATAACTGAAAAGCATCCTTACATCTCTGTGAAAGTGCCTCCCATACAACATCCACGTCTTGTGGCGGGAATTCTTTAAGAAATGCCGGCCCCATCTCGGCAAAGCCGTTCATCTTCACCTAGGGGCTGGAGGCACCTCCACGCACTCAGGTATTTACCGAGAATTTTCGCCCTAGTCGTCAATAAAAAGTGAAACAAACAAAATAAACAAGAAAAATCCTAATTACTGTACAATTTCTAAGTCAATTAACGAGTAATTCTTTATATTCATCTATATATATTAATGTTTATTGTATATATATATATATATATATATATATATATATATATATATATATATATATATATATATCTATGGGGTCATAACCTTTATCACAGTGACACTGATATTTATTATTAGAAACTCCATGGGTGCTACAATGACATGTGCGATTTTGAATAGTGGCAACTGAAACACCTGTCTGATTTATGCATAATTTATTTGTTCCACACTTGGCACAATTGGGTACTAACCCTGGTTGAACCACATCTGTCCCCAAGTCAACTATAACCGTAGTACACTTTTCATTAGTACTATATTTTAGTGTATGGCCTATTCTAGCGTACTGGCGCATTCCAAGTTCTAGTTCATGGCTTTGTTCATAGCTACACTGTAAACTTCCGCAATATAAATCTGTCGTGTTGCATTTAGTATAAAGATTATAAAGATAATCGTACCCACAATTACCGTTGATGCCACCGCGGTCATTATTTTGATAGCATTCAAAATCCATACTTTTGGAAGACTTTCCCCATAATTTTCGGCATTGATTTGTGTGAGTGGTACAGGAGCCGTGATAGCAAAATGCTTTTCCTTTCTTACAGGGAGTGCCGTCCATTTTATAAACATTATCTGGGCAAAATGATGAAGTACCGTCACAATAATCTGGAAGGTCACATTCGGAAGTAGAGGCACGGCACAATGTACCTTGACCTTTGGGGAGACAAGTTTCAACATCACAGCATTTACCAGTTGCGCAGGAGGCGTTCTGATATAGTGAGCACGTGGATGCATTACAACAAAAATTGTCTATATCACATTCCTCACCTTGTTCTAAAATTTTATTTCCGCAAAGGGGGCCTAAAAATAAACTGGGGGGGCTTGTTGAGAAGATATAAATCAATATAATGACTTAACGAGTAATCTAATTCACGTAAGTTACAGGGGGTCCAAATGGTAGGGATTGTTGAGGTAATTGATGCTCCCAAAATGCAACAATGTTCACATGGGCAGCAACCAGAATCATGGTGCATGCCAAAGCTGTGGCCTAGCTCATGAGCTATAGTTGTAGCTACTATTTCCTCATTTTGTATATCATCATTTATGACTGAGCCTGAGTGTTCATAAGTACACATAGAGTATGGGTAAACGTTTCCCACAACTCCGCATTGAAATTTTACAGCGGTAAGTAACTGTGCATGGTCATGAGGATATGCCTTGAGTAAATATTCCCGGCGATAGCGCAAAAACTCGTTTAGTGCATGGTGAGCGCTATCACTTACGTAAATCTGATTTTGAGTAGACCACACTACAACACCTCTGAGAGCAATTGAGATATTAAAAGGGGCGTACAAAGCGTTAACAAGGTTGATTAAATGCATACAATGCTGTTGTACACTGCGTCTGTTTAATGTTAGTTCCATATACAGGGTGTAATCGACAACAAATAGTAATTCCACAATACGCGTTACATCCTGGTGCACATCCTGGGTACGGAGATTACTGGGTACTCGTCTATATTTTACGGGAAACCGTCTGAGTAATGTAGGGTGTCCACATTCGGAGGATCGAAAATGTGTGCAGTTTCGACTACTCACCAGCGCTTTTTGGTAATGATGGCGAAGAACTAGGAAATTTGAAGTCTCATCTAATTCATTTTTGAAATAAGTATGTTTTGGTAAATTTATTGCTTTCTTCCCATCGTATATGATACCTTGCACATCGTCACATATGGATATTGCAGCCCAGGAAATACTTATACCCCGTATTTTCCCAATATATTGACAAAGTTTAGGAATGGTTTTATGGATGCGTTGACCACCTGTAATGTATGTTGCATAAAAATCATAAGACAGAAGCGCGGTATTCAAGTGGAGATCTACTGTATAATTTGTGTGGGGTAATTGGTACACAAGGGTGAAATTTACTGCCTGCTTATTTTTGGATAATATAACTGGGTGTCTATCATGGCTTGTGTGCCTTGTGGTGTCTAGGGTGACACATGGAAAGATTATAACGCTTAATAAAAGCAAGTCAAATATATTAGTAGCAGATCTCATTACAAAGGCAGAACTTAAGGGCAGGAAAATTTGAAACCAGCCCTTAACTAATGTATGTGTGACGCCGCGTCTTCGCTACGAATCCTTCGTAATATTTAGTGACTGGCCGATGAGTGCTCCCTCTATGAAAACAAAAGTGAACCGAAAATAATGTCTACAATATCAAAAAGAAACAAATGATAGCAAATGTAACATATCGAAGTTAAACTCTGAGCATATGGCGCATGCACCCTAAGAATTAAGAATACATTCCTAACAAATCATGACCACAGAGGGCCAGTGTCTTCTCAATAGCTCATAATTAAATTATTAAATCAGATTTTCCAAGTTTAGGGCGAAAAGTACACCCTCCAGTGGTGGTGCTATATGGGAACATTTAAACCTCTCGTCTCTCTATTTCTGATAAGTATCATACTTTTCTTACTACTCACCCCCATATTCAGGACATTTAACAATCTTTTTACCCTGAGGCGGGGTAGTTAACAATTTACTTCCCTTATGTACCTTATTTTTTTCTTTATATTTTTTTCTATATGAGCCTTGCTCAGAATTTACTCACTATAATACTAAACTACTTTTCACTTATTATCCTACTTCAGCTAGTCTATTGTACCTGCTTAATTTGTTTCGTCACCATGTTACCTTATGCTTACTTCTATTTTTTTAATATAAATATATATATATACATTTAATAGTATTTATTTTTCTTAAGGAAGACCCTCAAGGCACTTATCTTATCCTTATTGCACATAGTAGGGAAACAGTCTGGACACATGGACTGTTTGTTGCTTTAGGCGATGTCTGCTGTTTGATTGAATTACATAATTTACTGGGGATAATTTCTTAACAACGACAAACGGGCCGTAGTACTTATGCAAAAGTTTAGTGGTTTTCCCTTTCTTGCGGATTGGGGTAAATAACTAATTGGCCTGGAGTAAAATTAACAACCCGCCTTTTCCGGTCAAAGAGGCGTTTAGATTTCACCTGTGACTTAGTGATGTTATCCCTTGGAACTTTCCTAGCTTGCAAAATTTGCTCCTGAGTCTTTTTAATAAATAAATTTTCTGTTGTGGCCTTTAACTGCACCTCCTCAGGCAATGTTGGCTGCCGTCCGTACTTGAGGAAAAATGGTGTTTCTCTTGTAGTTTCCTGTTTAGACGAATTATAGGCATAAACAACATGGGGTAATGCTACATCCCAATCATTTTGTCTAGATGAACAAAAATGGCTCAACATATTGACAATACTTTGATTTCCTCGCTCTATTAACCCATTACACTGAGGATTGTAGGCGGTGGTAAAAGTGGGTTTCACCCCCATAAGTTTCAAAAGATGTTGTGTCACATCGCTCATGAACACGGCGTCTCGGTCGCTCAAAAGCCTAGCCGGAGCGCCATGTCTGCAAATAATCCGTTCCAGAATAAATCGAGCAACATGCTCAATTGTGGCCCGGGGCAGTGCATCTGCCTCCAAATATCTGGTGGCGTACTCCACAGCGGCTATAATCCACTTCTTGCCTGATTTAGATTTCGTGATTGGTCCGATTAGATCTATCCCCCAACACTCACCAACCTCTGTTACGGGAATTAGCTGTAGCAAACCCCCCGGCTTAACGTTTCGAGGTCCCTTACGGGACTGGCAACTCAAACAAGTCTTAACATAACTTTCTATCTGCTTTCGCATTCCAACCCAATAATAGCGAGAATGTACTTTAGTAAAAGTCTTAGTAAATCCGAGGTGTGCCCCCAAGGGGTGATTGTGAGAGGCATAAAGAATTTCGTTGTTAAGGGACTCCGGAATCACCATGAGATGAAGAGGACCCGAGGATCCAGCGTTCTTCCGATACAGTACCCCTGACTTCAGCAGGTAAGTTGCCGCCTGGCGGCGCATTTTGGCTGGGGCTCCAGCCGGGTTTTCTACAGCTGCAATAATAGGGGCAAGTTGTGGATCCTTCCTTTGTTTATACGCTACCTGAGTGGGAGTTAACAAACAAGTTATTAATTCGTCTGTTTGTGCCAATTCTTCGGAACTTGCTGTACATATAGGGAACCGGGAGAGGGCATCTGCGTCCGTATGCTTTTTTCCGGATTTATAGACTATTGTATAGTCATACTCTTGTAATTTCAGAGTCCATCTAGCCAACCTACCGGGTACATCTTTCAGGTTACGCAGGTAACACAGGGCATGATGATCGCTAACTATTTGCACCGGATATCCATATATAAAGGGTCTATAGTGACAAAGCGCCTATACCACTCCCAGCAGTTCCTTTTCGGATACACTGTAGTTTTTTTTCATATTTTGTAATCACACGACTACTATAGGCTATGGGATGCCACATCCAATTGATTTCCTGTAAGAGGCAACACCCTATGCCTACTCCACTGGCATCTGTATGTATTTTTGTAGGTGCAACCGGGACGTAGTGTGCTAGGACTGGAGCGGTAGTTAGGGCTCGTTTGAGGTGGACGAAGGCCTTTTAGTGTTCCTCCTTCCATATAAAGTCTTGATTTATTTTTGTGAGTGAATGCAAAGGGTGAGCTATGGTGGCAAAGTTCTCCACGAACCGCCGGTAAAAGCTGAACAACCCCAATACACGACGAACCTGCCGTACGGTCTTAGGTGTAGGCAGTTCCACAATAGCTTTTATCTTATCTGTGTCTGGAGTAATCCCCTGTTGAGATACCTCAAACCCCAAAAGTTTAATTTTTGTCATCGCGAAGAAGCATTTCTCGGGTTTTAATTTAAAATTAAATCTTTCCAACCGCTGGAACACTTCCTCCAAATTAGCCAAAAGTTGCTCATAGGTTTTCGCGAACACCAGGAAATCATCCAGGTAAACTACTGCCTTCTTATACTTCAAATCTCCGAGCAATTGATCAGCTAGTGAGCTAAAGTATCTAGGGGCGTTAACCAAGCCGAAGGCCATTCTATTGAATTCCCAGCATCCCTCACTCGTGATGAAGTTAGTATACTTTTTACTATCTTCAGCTATGGGCACCTGGAAGTATGCACTTAAAAATCCAATGAACAGTACCATTGCGAATTTCCTAAGTAACTGAGCAAGTCGTCAATTAGTGGCAAAGGGAAAGATGAGGTAACTGTTATGCTGTTAACCTTCCTAAAATCTACACAGAACATAGTCGTTCCGTCTCGCTTTTTGACCAAGACTACCGGGGATGCCCATGGGCTAGAAGACTCTCGGATGATACCAGCATCCTTCATCTCTTTAACCTGATTGTTGATTATCTGCCGCTGGTGGTGAGAGACCCTGTAGGGTCGCTGCTTAATAGGGGTGGGGTCGTTAACCTCAATTCTAAACTCATTCACATTAGCTGTCCCTAGATCCTGCAATCTATCGGCAAAAACATGTGAATATTTCTTTAATAAGACTTGTAAGGAACATCTTTGTTGAGCAGTAACTTTCGAATTCAAATGGAAGTTAAAATTATTAACCTGAGTATCCAAAACATCCTGAGCGTCCCAATTATTAGCTTGTACTAGCGCTACGTCGTAAATTTCCCCTAATGAGGTACCCGAAAACAGAGTCTGTGGAACCGCTGTATTGTTATGCACCGGTACCCGAATTTCTGAAGCAGCCATACACAGAACGGGTACGATCTGAAGTTGCTTCTTCTGCATTAGACTGAGGGAGGGTTCTATCAAAATATCGCGAGTGTGCTGATTTGAAAGTTTGACAGTTACATACGAGGTGGAAAAAGGGGATAACCGTATATCTTCAAACACTGCGGCCTTACATGGCTGCTCAGTTTGTGGTTCGAGTGTAATTTGCGACAACGGACAATGCTGCTGTTCCCCACATGGCAAAGAAACGCACTTACTCTGAGAAATATTTAAACACACTGTTGAAAAACGAAAATATAAAACTGCATGGTAACGCTTGAGAAAATCCATGCCTAATAGAAGACTATAAGGGAAATCGGCCACAACTAACAACTCTTCACTGAAATCGGTGTTTCCTAACTTAAATTGAAGGTTCGTATAATAAGAGACATCTAAAAGTTTATTATCCGCGGTTTTGAGAATAAACGGACCTGGCAAAGGGAGCTTAGGGCCATGAACAAAATTAGCATTAACAATACTGACAGCGCTCCCCGTATGCAGTAGTACGTCAATTATCAATTCGTTTATAGTGCCTTTGAGGGTCAAAACATTTGCCGGCGTGATGGTGTTAACATGTCGGTCCTCAACAGTTGTGTATTCCGACGTCACGGTCGATTCAGCCGTGACGGACGTTCCCCGTTTGGGCGATTCTGATTTCTGGTGCAATTGAGGGCAACGTGCCCAGGACGGCGGCAAATGAAACAGATAGGCCTCCCATCCTCCGTTCTTTCTGGGCGTGGACGTCCCTGCGCCATCGGGCGTCCCCGTACGGAACCCCTACCTCTGTTGAGATTGCCTCTAAATGGAGAACGCGGAAAGCTCCGTGTTGCCATCTCCCAAGATTTAAAATGCTTCATTTGTAGTTGGAGTTCCCGCATATCTTGCGCGAGGCTCTTAATTTGTTCCTCTAATCCGGAATTAACAATGGCGGATACCGGAGGCTGGGTGGGAACCATATTGTCAACCCTCTGACCCGCCAAATACCTGTCAGTCTCTATTCTACGAGTGTATTGTATCAAGTCTTTAACTGTACGTGGGTCTGCTGGCAGCACCTGCTCCAGCAGTGATGGTTTAAGACCACGTAGGATATGCCGGATTTTCTCCCTTTCCGACATGGCCGGGTTAACTCTATCACACAGCGCCAACATTTCATATACATATTTTTCTGTTGGTTCTGTAATTTCCTGTACTCGCTGTCTAAGCTGAAATTCCAAAACATCTTCCTCAGCGAGGGGAGCAAATGCTTTCTCTAACGCCCTTCTCAAATCTAACCACAGATACCCAATATTTCGAGGAACAAACGTTTGGAACCACGTGGCCGCGGCTCCTCTTAAGTAACATGGAAGATACTGCTTTTTCTGTTCATCTCCCCATCCATTGGCTGCCGCAATGGTGTCAAAGTTGTAGAGGTAGACCCTAACGTCCTGCGCTGATTTTCCTTCAAACGTTCCTGGGTCGATAACAGGTATGGCAAAGGGAAGATTTGGGGGTTTTGATGCTATCCCAGCTTTGATCCCTGAATCTGGCATGATGGTTTTACTATCCTGCTGTAATTCTTGGGTTTCGCTACTAGCTAGTTGTTTATCTAAATCCCCAACACTCCTACTACGAACACGCGAATCGAAACTTAACACTTCCCTAGATCTATCTATACAACGGCCTGACCTTAACCTGCTTTCCGACATATACTGATTGGCGTCCTGTAATTCAGCCGAAATGCCTTGAAGATCTTTCAAACTGTCAGTACAAACTTTTACATGAGAAACCTGCAAACTTCTATATTCTTTATACAATTTGCGTAATTCCTTTGAGGTGGGGCTATCGCTTCCGAAATTATCCACGAAGTTTCGCGACATAAAGCATGTAATTTAGCACCTTGACCAAGAAGTGGGTGGAAGAATTTTACCAAGACATAGTAATAAATACAATATGCATCCCAAACACAAAAAAAAACCACATAGTACTAAGCCTAGCGTAAAATTATCACAACGCATGGCATGCAAGAGTATACCTATAAAACCCTACTTTCGGGTATGATATATCCCAAAAGTCGGCGCCTCCACCAATAAATGTTACGGCTATTCCATGAACATTTGGGGAAAGACCAGGGAATGGCTGAGGTAGGGTCGACAAATAGACGCCCACTTTAGTTACCTGCTGTGATACCTTTACTATTATACTAAGCTAATACATTTTACTATAAGGTTGCACAATTCCCTTTCTCTTATTCACTAAGAGAAAACATAGCTGTCAAGGCCGGACTTACCGAGAGGCGGCGAGCTGGAGTACCAGGGGTCAGTCTGACGGCGTCCTAGGTGACACAGAGTCCCCTAGATCTGCGCTGCGAGTCCCGTCAACGTTCTGTTCTCTACGGCTATATCCTAACTCCATATCCGGCAAATTCCCCTGGCAATGCACGGAAGTGCGTCACTAGGGGTCTCCACATCCCCTAGAAAACCGGAGAGTTCTTCCGGTTGGACTCTCCCAGCCGGGAATGCGGTAAACCTCTAGCTTACTGTAAAGCTTAAAAACAGGATCCCTTCCATCCGTAAAGATGAACTCCGTGGGTTTAGAGCGGAAGCCAGGGCAACTAGAATAGCCTATGAAGAGGTGTAACTTCCGCTCTCTGACGCACATGCTTAAGTCCAGACTTTACCAAGAAATATTGAACACAAAATGTACTGCATAAAATGTACTGAATTCAGGTCTCCGATATTCCAGCTCGTCACAATATTTTAATGATGCCATATTTGTATACTGCCTGTAATGAGCTTTAAACCAATTTTTGTTTAATTAAAATACTTTATAAATACGAAAGATATGAATGTGTATTTATGAAGCAGTTTGACACCATGAATCTCATGTACTAATGTTATGCATTGTGCGCAGAAATTTTAGTCTTGCAGCAACAGTATCACGTCTTTCAGGTGGAAACTTGCAACCATCATTGCTTCTCCTATATTTGAACCAAAGAGACTTAAAAATATTATGCATAGAAGATACAGAATCCGTACATTGCATTTTACCGCTCATTAAATAGGTCAGCATTTTGGCAGTTGGATATTCACCCTGGCCATATAAATCATAAATTGTTCTAAGTGAAACACACTTTTGAAAATTGTCTAAGTTCTTAGCAAGTTTTTTAGCTGCTCGATGTTTCCCTGGTGATCTAAATATGAAAACTTCTCCTAATTTGGTAAACTGTTTGCCTTCTTTAACAATGTTCGTCACAAAATGAGCACTCACGTGACAAGCTTGTAACTTTATTTCTCGACTCTGAGCGAAATGTGTACTTTCGAAAATGTCTTTAATTGACATTTGTTTGAAAAAGGACTACACATTAACAAGAATATGTGTAGTCTATTTATATAAAATCTTACGAGTTGTTTTGCAGTTACTACTAAGCGCACCAGTACTAGGCTTCCTAAGCCGTAGTTATATTTACTTACTTTGAAAAGCTTGTGTCCACTCTTAGAAGATCACCACTTTACTGAATGCAGGGTACAAAATGCAACTGCAGTATAGCATGTGTGCGCTTTTCTTCACTGGGAGTTAATTAGTTCTATCTTTCTAGTCAGTCGCCTTATCTTTCCATATCTCCGAAACCAGATGTGCTACAAACATGGGTTTTGGACAGTAATCCTCAGAGAAAATGGCTCTGTAACTTGGGAGAAACAAAATAATTTTTAATTGGTATATTTAGAGCGCGCAAAGAAATCAGCTGCATGCTTCTACAACGCGAACATGTGTGCATGCTTAACTGTACAACGTTCCACGCACCGCATTGGCTAGAGGCCATAGAACATCCACGCCTAGCCCCGTCTTATGTTCCTTCCTATTTTGCAGCGAACTTAAAACAACATATTGCTGTTGCATACCTGACCTTCTACAACCTTAACTATATCTGTTTAAAGTGTTATTGCATAACTAAATAATAAGATAAATAATAAAAATAAGAATAATATTTATTATTAACATTATTATTATGATCATTACCATTTTTGTCACTGCCACTGCCACTGGCACTTTGATGATGATGATCATCATCATCATCATCATCATTATTATTATTGTTATGTGTGTAGTAGTAGTAGAAGTAGTAGTAGTAGTAGTAGTAGTAGTAGTAGTAGTAGTAGTAGTAGTAGTAGTAGTAGTAGTAGTAGTAGTAGTAGTAGTAGCAGTTGTAGCAGCAGCAATGGCGATGGTGATGGTGGTAATTATTTATTTATTGATACAATAACAACACTTTAAACAGATATATTCCATTGAACTGGATACTTCATCTTCATTTGTACAAATTATTAATTTCGGTATGGGCTATTCTTTACTGTAGGGAAAATTGTAAAGATTAGGTTATTATTAATGTAATGAAATGTTTTCAGAATCAGCGTTTAAAAGGGTTTTATCTGGACCAGTGAATGATGTGAGTGGTCTGGCAGATCATGAAATAATGGAATTGGCAGATTATTTTGCTGGACAAATCTTTTACACTCAGTTCTGTGAAGCGACTCACGAAAAAGGTACGTAACACTCTGCTTAGCTAATAAATGTTTAGCTACTTCCTAAATTCATAAATTCATTTTTAGTGAAAGGCGTGTGTGTGTGTGTGTGTGTGTGTGTGTGTGTGTGTGTGTGTGTGTGTGTGTGTGTGTGTGTGTGTGTGTGTGTGTTTATGGGTGTGTGTGAACAGCGTATCTCAGAAACGTAAAGTTGTTAGAAATCAAACATCTTATTTAGGCACAGAGTCCTTAAAATAGGGCACATTTTTACATAAACTGAATCCATGTGAGCAACAGTTTGATTGGAAGATATTCAAAAACGTTTCAAGCCTACTTCGCCCAGCGATACAGAGATGGCACCAGCTGTAAAATATTATTGCGGGGAAGAATATTATTGATTATTCACAAAGTTTCATATGAAATTCTAGTTTTATTCCTCACATGCACCTTATTTTGATTGGCCTTTAGGTACGTGGCTATAAGCAGTTGTTGCAAAATATAAGAGAGAATATAGAACGAACAAACGATTATGGTGGAGAAAAGAAGTCTGCTAAAGTAAATATATCTGAATGATTTTCACTGCAATTTTTCATAGGTTGTTGGAATTATTCTTTAGGTTATAGAAAAAGTAAATCGGTAAATTTTGTTGGAACTTGTAACCAAATATAATGAACCCACATTCTGAAATGACACACGAGGTAGCTTCTTTGCTCCTCTAATTTTGATCAGGAGTTAAAATATCCCTGTTCCTTGCTCCAAATCGTTATTATGATTATTATAATTATCAGCTGCCAGGTTGTCACTCTTTGCTTTAATTTTCGAGGTGAGTTCGGCTTTCATTTCCATCATCTTCTCCCAAATATTTTCCAATGCAAACACCATATCGTGTAATGTCGCACTCCTGACTCCAATTGTGACTTTATGGGTTCGCAGAATTAAAAGCCTGAGCTACAGATATTTCAAATGTTCTTTATTTGCGACGAAACACACTTTGTAGCAGCAGAATTTCACCACATTTCACAATCTACAACACCAAGGTTGATGAAAATAACAAACACCAGCTCTCGTTACAACAACACACTACAGCTGTTTACTCTCCTGTTTAGCCCTCCTCTTGGTGAGTCGTCGCCTTCTTAATTACCTCATTAATAAAGTCGAGAGATTTCGGTAACAAACAAGAAAACAAATATTCTGTGTCAATCCAGATATCACTAGAACCTTCCAAACGTGGCAAGTCCCTTATATCTGCTATCCTTATTTGCCGGCTTTGTGTACACCAGTCGCGCTACCGTAGATAACGGGTTCGTAAGTAGACAAGCAGTACATTACAACCAATTATTGGTTCATTATAATGAAATACACGTTTTGAGAGCCCATTGAAGACTAAAAATATATGTTTTATAAAACAGTCTTTGTCATCAACATAACTCAAACACGAATTTGATTAAATAACAAACTTGTTTCCCTTGTCTAAGATCCTTCCTCCACACACAGGACATGCAAAAATTTTCAATAATTTTGATTTTCAGAAGAAAAACTGTAACAATTTAGTTTCACACATGGTATCTGTATCACAAGTTACAATATGTAGTATTTGTTGTATTTACTGGGAGTAACTTCTTCGTGCTGAATGACCTTGATATAAACAGTAACATATACAGATAATCTTGCTTCTCTTAAAAAGTCTACATCACAATAAAGCACTCAGCTATTTCTCAGGTGGCTATTACTTATTATTGGTTTGAATTGGAAATTCTTACACTATTTGTTCTTTCTATCATGTATATAGCAGATATAAAAGGTATTGCATTCCAACCCGAAACTAGATACCAAGCTTTAATTAGTAATATCAGTTTTAAGTCACTTTGATGTCATAAAATGCATTTAGTAAGGAACGTAATCGCACGTTTGTGAGTCCATGAACAGATAAACTCAAAGGTAAAAGTTGTAATTGTCAGATTGGTACTGCAGCATCCGAACAGGGGACACGAAGATAAAGTGTAAAAATGTTGCTAAACGTTATAAAGTACAACTTGAGCCTGTTTAATGCTTTTTTCTTAAATTCCAGATCTATGACTTGTTATTAGTTTAAATTTCCAATATCTTCTTTTCTTAAATTATAAGTTATACATTTTTTGTTCTACAAAGGAAATGGTATATCAAAGCGATTACATAGGGACCAGCTGTTGAAAGATTTCTTCATCGCTTAAGTCTACAGCATTGTCATATACAAATTATTTTAGTAATCTCTTGATGTCGCTACAGCTGACGATAGATATCCAGAAAGAATAAAATACCAACAAAGGCAATGGATGAATAAACTCCCGTAATAGAAATTGGCAAATCCGCAAACATGAGAGATATTTTGGAAATGCGCTCACAGGTCAGCTGTGGTTATGGACATTTGTGAAATGAGGATAGGACTTGCTTACGTTTAGTTCTGTATAACTTTATACAACGTTACAAAAAGTATAAATGTCTTATTGATATAGAAGCACGAGAAAGCTATAGAAAACTATAGCCTGTGTCTTCAGACGACATATCTTCGCTCCTACAATTACCTATTCGTTCAATATTATAGTGACATATATTACGGATACTGTTTATCTTCATACTGTCGCGAAGCCGTTATATACGATAGCGTGGCTGGTGTATACAAAGAGACGGCAAATAAAATATGCTGAGATAAAGGTCTTGCTGGCATAGATTAAGTTATGCTTCCGGAAGGTGATAGAATATTCGGTTTCTGTATTGTTCTTGAACAGTGTCGAATTTATCAATGAGGTATTTAAGAAGCTGACGACTAGGCAAGAGCCAGTCGTAAGCAGAAAACAGTTGTGAACAGATTTTATGTAACAAGAGTATTGTAAACAGTGATAATCAGAACGTATGTTGCGATCATCGACTTGGTTGACTGAGCGTATGTGACGTAATTCTGTTACGTACGGATAGAATAGAGTGTATTTCTGCGCAAATAAAGAACATATTGAATTTCTGCAACTCGGAATTTTAATTCTACAAACCCACAAAGTCACAACTGGTGTCGGGAGTGAGACATACCACTATGAAAGCAACAATGGAAAAGTTTTTTGCGGAACTGGAAAAAATGAAGTCGGCTAACGACAACATCACCGAGAAGTTTCAAGAAATGAAGTCCCAATTAACAAACAAGATGGAATCGACCAACAACAACCTGACCGTGGAGCTGAAGAATATGAGAACGGCGAACGATAGCCTGGCCGAGAAGATGACCGAATTGACCACGGAGATGAAAGCGGCAAAAGATGCCGCAAAGTATGAAGAACAGTTGACCGGCGTCAGGAATGACGTCACGGAGCTGTGCAAGTGGAAGTGTCAAGTGGACGAGCGCCTAGCAAGCATGGCATGCCGTTTCAAAGAGCTGGAGGAAAAGGCCGAGAGCAACACAAAGTCCCTGAAAGCCATGGTGGAGGACGTCGTCGGCAGGAGGTTAAGGACTTAAATATCGACGGTCCGGGACACTACACAACATCTGCGCGCATCACAACTCCTAAATACGACGGCGCGACAACTTTCAAAGTCTTCTGCCGTCAATTCGACATGGTGGGCAAACACAACAAGTGGTCAGCAGAGGTTGAGGCCGCACAGCTTACAGCCAACCTCCAGGGATGGGTCGCATAAGCCCTGGATGCGGTCCAGACAGCGGCGGCATTTAAGGACATTTGGGAGGCCCTGGAGAATCGCTTTGGAAACCACCGGTTAGCCAAAGCGTATCAAGCCAGATGAAGACAAGGTCACAGCAGCCAAGGGAAACGCTGCAGGAGTTCGTCCTGGCAATCGAGCAGTTGGCCAGTAAAGCTTTAATCGACCTCCCACGTGAGTTCATATCCCGAGAAGTCGCTTGCACATTCGTTGACAGGCTACGAGATACGGAGAGCCATCAGCACCTAATGCTTGGCGACTACAGAACCATCCAAAAGGCGCTAACGGCAGCATTAAGGATGGAGGCGGCCAAGGTGACGGCTACCCCGACGTCACGAAACAGGAGTTTGCGCTACACTGAAGACTGAAGGCCAGCCGAGGGACGTCGACGAAGACCTAGTGGCGTGTGTTGGGAGTGTGTCGAGCCGGGATACCTGGAGAGAGATTGCTCACACCAGGGACCAGTTAAGTTAAGTGCAGAGGTTCTACTCCCATTAGTCCTTGACCCGTAGGACCAAGGACCCGGGCCTCTTCTACCCGGGAGCGATGGAAACTCCGGGGCTCTTTCCATAGGGCAATACCTGATTTCTCAAAAAGCCCCCCCGCTGAGCACAACGACAAGACGGGATGGAAGTGGATACGCCACTTACGCGCGTCAACCTCGCAGGGAAGACTACCGATAACCTCGTCACACCAGGGACCGCAGCCAGAAAACCAATAAGGGCCGTCGTGCAGTGGGGCACCCCAGCGACATCACCATCATCCCCTCGAGTGACACTTCACACCGCCACCCGGCGTAAGGATGACAGTCTGATCGTTGCCGTGCCGTGTGCTCGTACACAGTGGGGCAGCCGTGACCATAATTAAACCTGACGCGGCCAAGGGTTTGCCGTCGAGAAAATTGGGCTAGCCATACCAGCTTGTGGTGGCACTGGGCGAATTCTTGCCTGTAGAGAAGGAGGCCCTACTGAAGTTGGCCTTGGGACAGAGTGCCGTGCGTCTGTGTGTGTTCGTCCAGAAAGTATCTGAGGAGTTGTTATTGGGATTTTCTGACCTCAGGAGCGACGAGGCTTCGGTAGTCGTGGGCAGGAAGGTCCTGCGGCTCAACAGAGAAGAAGTTATACTCCGGCAGACCGAAGAGCGCCATGGAATTAGCAGGGTCATCCTGAAGGAAGATGTGGATGTCCCCGCGAGAAACGAGGTGGTGGTGATGTTGCGACTGGAAAGCCAGCGGGCGGAAAACATGATGCTGGGTCATAAGACACCTGTGCATGGGTTGTGTATAGCCAGCACACCGTTTCCGTGCACAGAGGAAGTTCCAGTGAGGCTGCTCAACCTGACGGACACCGATAGCGACATCCAGGACGGGACGGAGATAGAGACGTGCGAGCCCGAGGTCAGCGTGACAGCTAATTGACAAGATACTGGAGACGGTGCCGACGCACACCTGGGGCATGATTGGAAGGCTTATTGGAGAGAGCGGCCGACCACATGACCGCAGAACAGCTGGAGAAATTTCGCCAACTGCTGAGGCGATACCAGTGTGTCCTCAGCAAAGGCGAAAGCGACTACGGCCGCACGGACCGCGTGCTCCACCGCATCGACACCGTGAACGTCCAGCCTAATCGACAAACACCTACAGGCGTTCCGCTGGTAAAAATGCTTTGGCACGTGGTATGCTACATAACATCCAATCTTGGGCAGAGATTGAAGAGTCTGACAGCCCTTGGTGTATCCCTGTAGTCCTGGTGACGAAGAAGAACGGCAGGCTACGCTTCTGCGTGGACTACAGGAAACTGAATGTTGTCACCAGGAAGGACTGCGTTGCCTTACCGCTGATTGAGGACACCCTGGATACGCTAGCTTGCGCACTGTGGTTCTCAGCCCTGGACCTGAAGTCGAGTTACTGGCACATTGCTCTAGACAGGAGACGCAGGGAGAAGTGTGCATTCTAGATAGGCCAAGGGCTATGGCCGTACAAAGTTATGCACCTTGGCCTCTGCAACGATTCCAAAGCCTCATGGAGTCGGTAATGAGAGGACTGACTTATAAAGCCTGCCTCCTGTAGCCGGACGACATCATCATCCTCAGCAAGGTGTTTTAAGACCATCTCGACAACCTGAGTAAGGTGCTACAGAGACTGCTGCGACCAACCTGAAGCTGAACGCTAAGAGGTGCCAGTTCTTCTGCAAAGAAGGTAACTACTTGGACCACATGGTCTCACCGACAAGAGTGGCCACAGGGCACAGAATACACAGGCCAAGAGAGTTTGGGCTCGCCCAAAGAATAAGCGAGATTTGCGCAGTTTCCTGGAGCTGGGGAGTAATTACCGCAGCTTCATAAAGGGGTTCTCCAACATCGCCAAACCAGTCAATCGCCTGACAGAGGAACACCGTGTTTTGATACATACACCGTTATGAGTGGACAGATGACACCTAAATCGTTTTCTAGCACACGAGTATGACCCTGTTCAACACTCAAATTTCGGGATTTCCACAACCAGGCGGCACCTTCATTGTGGGCACCGACACCAGCGACCATTGCATTGGAGGTGTCCTATCGCAATTCCAGGACAGCCATGAGCGAATGATAGCCTACTACAGTAAGACGCTATTCAAGGCAGAGAAGTACCACAGCGTCACACTACGAGAGTTACTGGCAGTACTAAAGACATTGGAGTACTGCCGCAAGTACTGGTATGTTTAGCCTTTCCACTTGAGGACTGATCACACCACCCTAACCAGGCTACTGAGATTTAGAAACATGGAAGGCCAGACAGCACGCCGGGTACAGAGGCTGCAGGAGTACAATTTCACCTCTGAACATCGTAGAGGGAAGAGCCATGGTAACGCAGACGCCATGACCCAAACACCCTGCCCAGAGGAGTGCAGCCAATTCATAAGAGTGGAAGAGAATAATCGTGCCGCAGCTGTCATAGCCGTCAGGGCCGTGCCTGAGAATTGTTGGGATAGCGGATGCCAGAGTAGGGAGCAGCTGGCGGGCGCCGACTTGGGGCTAATTTTGATGGAAATGTAGTCAGGGACAAGACGAATCTGGGAGAACATCGAACCGAGTAGCGCCACTGTACAGGACTCAATTGAACTCATTAAAGATCCGAGGGGCGTGCTGCTCCGGGAATGTAAATTACGCAATGGGAAGACGTAGATAGAGTAGTTGTTTCTTCCCAGAAGTAAAGTCCTGGAAGACTTGGAGAAAGTGAACGCCGGTACTTCAGGAGGACACCTGGGAACAAACCGGGCAATCGGAAACTTCGGCAATGTTACTACTGGCTGAGGCCTTCAGCAGACGCTGAATGATGTCGCCGTTAATGACACGCGTGGCCCCCGGACTAGGAGCCGGGGTCGTATGCAGCAGTACAACGTCGGAGCGCTATTCGGAAGGATCACCGCGACATAGCTGGACCGTTTCCAGGCCGTTCCAATCTGATGAAGTAGGCACCAGAAGACTTGGGGTGAACAAGACCCGCACATTAACTCTGCATCCACAGTCGGTTGGCATGGTGGAGTGATACAGCAAGACCTTAGAAGAGCAGCTGAGGAAGGTCGTGGCCAGCCATCAGCTAGACTGGGATTACGAGGTGTCTCTGTTCTTTGTGGCCTGCCGCTCGTAAACACACGACACCACTGGGATGACGCCAGCCAGCCTAAATGATCGGCCAAGAGTTACGCGTCCCTTGTAACCTGACTTTAGGGAGCCTTACGGATTCAAAACAACCAGCAACTGAGTATGTGAAGAACCTGGTGCACCATCTACACGACATGCATGAAATGGCTCGTTAGAACATCCAGAAGGCGAGCGACCACATGAATACCCGATACGACAGGCAAGCCAATAGTCAAGGATTCCAGCAAGGTGACCTGTTCTGGTTTTTTCGCCCTAACCGGATCAAGCGACGCTGTCCGAAACTTCAACAGCCATGGTAAGGACGGTACCGGGTGGTGAAGAAGATTAACAATGTGGTCTATTGCATCTAGAATGTGCCACGAGGAAAGATGTTGGTGGTACCCTTGGATCCTCTGGGCCGCTACGATGGTGCTGTTCGGGACGACCAGCCTTGAGGAGGGCGCAGTGTCGCGAAGCCGTTATCTACGATAGCTCGGCTAGTGTACGCAAATAGCCCGCAAATAAATATAGCTGAGATAAAGGTCTTGCCGGCATAGATTAAGCTACGCTTCTGGAATTTCATAGAATATTCGGTTTCTTTATTGTACTGTAATAGCCTCGAATTTATCAATGAGGTATATAAGAAGGCGCCGACTCGCCAAGGGTCAGTCCTAAGCAGAAAAGAGTCTTTTTTGTTGAAATTTACGTCCTCCAACGTTAAGTCATATTGGACGACGAATGGAATGGATGAAATGATGTTCAAATAAGTGTGGGGTCCATAGAGCTTAGAGCTACCTGACATTCGTCTGACAAGATAAGGGAGAACCCCGGAAAAAAACCTTATCCAGGTAATTCACCGTGACCGAAATTCTAACTCGGCACCTCTTGAACGCTACCACCACGCTAGCAAGGCGGGGGAAAACAGTCTTGGACAGCTCTTGAGTAACATGAGTGTTGTAAACAGAGATAATCCGAACGTTAGTTTGGAAAACTGAAATTGGTACACTGTGTGTATGTGACGTAATACTCTTACGTACGGAATAAACAGAGTGTACCTCTACGCAAAGTAAAAAACATTTTGGATTTCTGTAAATTTTACCATTAATTCTACCAACCCAAGAATTCACAATACCATAAGCAGCAATAAAATCTAAACCATAATTAATGAACATAATTACAATTTGTCATAAAGTTTTATACATATGCACAAAGACTCTTTATACGCCAACCGATATTACAGGTAGTGCCATCTATGCGCAGAAATACGAGGCCGTTATAAATAACGTACCCTAGAGGACAATCAATAGAATTAAGAGATCGGCTCTTATATAAAAGCATATGCTTAAGACATTAAGTGGACAAATTCTAATTGCTTTCTCAAGCCAGTCTTCCAAACAGACTTAACCGTTTTCGAGGTAACTTAGTTACACATTTCTTTGTATATACAAAATAAATACAAGAGACTGAAGTAATAGTCTAATCGAAAACATTCGTATTCAATAGCTGTTAAGCTATCATAGGTGTTGCCAAAAAACAAGTTAATAACAAGCTATTCATATCTAATTAAAAAACAGTAAACAAGCTCAAGCTGCACTTAATAACGTTTAGCAACATTTTACACTTTATCTTTGTGTTTCCTGCTTGGATGCTGCAGTACCAAACTGACAATTACAACTTTCACCTCTGAGTTTATCTGTTCAGGGACTCACAGACGTGCAATTACCTTCTTCACTAAATGGATCTTGTGACATCAAAGTGACTTAAAAGTTACATTTCCAATTAAAAATTAGTATATAATTTCTGGGTGGAATGCAATACCTTATGTACTAGCTAAGTACGTGATAGAATAAACAAAAAGTGTAAGAATTTCAAATTCAAAGCAATAATAAGTAATACCACCAGAGAAATAGGTGAGTGCTTTAGTGCGATGTAGACATTTTAAGTGAAGTAAGATTACTTGTATATGTTACTGTTTAATACATATTAACGATACATACACCATAACGAGAGAAAGATGACTTATCACTTATCAATGAATTCCAGTAGCTGGTGATAGCACAGAAGACATTTGTGCTTAAATTGACTCCGCTGTGAGTGACAGTTTGATTTTAAGTTATTGAAAAAAAGTTTAAAACCTACTTCGCTCAGCGATATGGAGGTGGAACAACCTGTAATATATTATTGCGGGGAATTATATTATTGATTATTTACAGTCTCAGAGGAATTTCTAGCTTTATTTATTAGATATACTTAATATCTTGATTGGCCTTTAGTTACGCGGCAATAAGCATTATTTACAGAATATACGAGAGAATATCGAAAGAACAAACTATAATATGTGAGAAAAAAAGTTTGCTAAAGTATATATATCTCAATGATTTTCACTGAAGTTTCTCATAGGTGTTTGGAAATCAGACAGTAATAATGCGATGAATTTTGTTGGAACTTGTAACCTATTAAAATGAACACACATTATGAAATATCACATGAGGTAGCTTGTTTGATCCTCTAATTTTGATCAGGATTTGAAATGTCCTTCCGTCCTCACGAGATATCGAATAGTCAACACCGTCTAGAAAACACAGAAGCAAGGCCAAAGCCTTGCTTTCATGGCCTGGCGCTTAGCTACCAGCGATCTTCGAGGAAGCATCACAGCCGCCATCTATCTGCAGCTTCGGGACAGCATCGAGTCTGCGAGCCCGTAGAAGCAGTATCAGAGCCAGCTAGAGCTACAGATAAGAAAGTGACAGGGCAAAGTATCAAGGCCACAGCCAACAGTCCTAGTGACTGGATTTTAGGCGCCCTTACGGCGGGCCCTCTGATACTCGGGTTTATTGCACTTTGTTCTTTCCCTATTTTCTAATTTACCTCTATCTATTACATTAAGGTTCCCCGAGGCATTCCCTTTTCTTGCACGCAGCTTATCTGCTTCCGATTGGTTGACAGCTGTGCTCTCATTGGTCATTATATTGGATCCTCCTATTGGTCAATACATGGAAACCAAATCATCAATATCCATGCTCAGCATTCATCAATAACCACCCCGGAGTTTTATGGCACGGATTCCTCTGTTAATACCCAGACAAATAGAGAGCCTGATCCTTCCCCTTCCGGAAATAATGATCCGTCTCTACACGCCTTTGCTGGAGCAGCAACCACAGCTGAAGTAACAGAAATGTCAGCAAAGGAATACTATACACCAGGCGGTGATTGCCACACCTTTATGGGTAAAAACCTAATAGTAAGCTCAAAACTCCCACTCTCACCTGCAGTTGCCAGGCAATTGCAAATAGAGCTTAAGGCTCGACTGGCTTACTTAAAAAAGGCAGATGAGGCGCTTCGTAATTTGCTCCCTGCTGCCGACCCAAATGCAGTTGAGTACAATTTCGCATTTATTCGGCGCACCTTTTGAAGGTTGAAGCCCTCACTGGATATTTATTGCAACTTGAACGGCAATTAAAGAGAAACCCAAGCTGGCAAACCCCAAATCTCAAGAGGACAGCCAAACCCCCTGAAATCAGGCTTTCAGGCACAACCGCCAGAGATTACAAAAAGATTTGATGCCCTCTTAGATGACAGCGACAACCCAGACTATCCGGCTCTGGCTGATGCTAGTCAAAAGAAACGCAAGTTCTTCATGTCTTCCCTACCAACTAAGCAAATGGATGAAGGTATCTGACATGTCTATCCAACTCTCTGCTCAAGCCGAGCAAGAACAACTCATCCCTGCCAAACAACTTCCACCATCACAGAGAACTACACCCATAAACCTACGAGACCCAGGGCAGGCTCATGACCTTACAAATGTGCTTCATACAAAACACCCGGATATTCAATTTTTTCTTAAAATATGGACGGTACCATTGCCCTTTTACAAGCCACGCCCTCCGTTCACCGATTCATTAGGAAACTGCTAACAGAAGGAGAAGTACAGTACTTAACCACACTTCTGCCTGGAGGAAAGCTACTATACGTGGCCCTTAAGGACCTCCCTATGTATGTCACAGAAGCTGATGTCCAAACTCATCTGCAAGAACTTAACTACCCCGTGGGAAGAATTGGTCTGTTACGTTAAAACCGCTCTCCCACGCAGCAGAAACTTCCAGACTTTAGGGTAGCTCTGCACAAGGAGCCCCGCTCATCGGACATATACAGAGAAACAAGGATAATTTATGCCATAATTAGGGTAGAAGCTCATCAACCTCCTGGTCGCACTCTAAAATGTACAAATTGCCAGCAGGTTCAACATAAAGCTACGGGACGCCGTCTTAAGCCAGTGTGCACATACTGTGGGGATCCTGCACATAGACGTTCATACTGCAAAGTTATGGGAGTTGTGGGTCAAAACATATCTGCTACAACTGTGGCGGAAATAATTTCTGCCGAAATGACAAGTGCAGCCCCTGGAAAGAAGCAGGGATAGAAATGGTCCTTAATAAAAATGGACAACGCACGAAGTTCGATGCCCATCCCAAAGTTTCATATCACTTGGGGATTCAAAAGGCAGCTTTTAAGGGCACTCGCTACCCAGGACTGCCTCCAGCTAAGCGGCTGCAGCATGTATCTTACGCAGCAGCACTCCTGTCATCTCAATGAATGCCGCAGGATGAATCTTTACGGCTATCTACCACCACAGATTATAATTCTTTAATAGTCCCCAACACATTAGTCGTACCACATCCACCACAACCACCAACTTCCAAACAGCCTGAACTTAAACAGCCAAGCATTTGGCAAACCAACAGCCACAACAGGCTTCGTCCTGCCGCAGCACCAAAACTTCGCCTTCCTGCATCAAACCAAGTAGTGCACCAGAGAATGTCGACGTGTGCTCCAGCCTCCACTGCCTCTTCTCCCAAATCAACACACATTCTCATCTCTTCCAAATCAACAGTTTTTTAATCTAATGTCCCGCATCCCGCTACATCTTCAGGCTGATTTTGTAGCATCTCTGGTTAAAGCATTGGCTATGCGGCACTTATCTGTTCCACCACAACCCATTTTAGTCCACATTGTCTTCGTATTCCTGGGTAATCATGGCAGACACGAATGATAACATTCGCCACCTTCTGGACCTGTGCAGTTCTTCTTAGGATGCCAATGGTCTCACAAACAAATTGCGGGAAGCAGCCAATTTCATTGCTGTTAACAATGTGGGCATATTTCAGGTCCAAGAAATCCACTTCTCTCAAAATATGAAGGCCACCATCCCCGGCATGCAATGACAACGTGCTGGCAGAGCTGATGGCTATGGGAGCACAGCGGTGTACATACGACGTGGTATCCTACACCATCGATTATTTTTGTCAGATACTGAAGGATTGGAAGTGGCAGGAGTCCAAGTTGAAACAGACAAGGGCCCTCTCAATGTCTACTCAGTGTATATCCCTCCTGGTAGAGCCATCTCCTAGCGGGACTTGTATTTAACTTTTACGGGCGCTTCAACATTTGCATTGGGAGACTTTAATGCTAAGAGTACTCTATGGAATTCCACCATAACAAATCAACGTGGTCGCCTCCTGGAACGCCAGTTAGAGCGAAAAAACCTCGTTGTGCGTGCTTCTTCATCTCCTACTATCACTCATGGAGATCGCTGTCCACCAGATTGGTTAGACATAGCTCTTATGCAAATTGTCCGCTGTCATCCGAAAATATTTTCTCTCCCCGAACTCTCTTATGATCAGAAACCCTACTACTTTTCTTTCAGGCTAAAGTAAAGCCTAAGCTCCTAAATCATCAATTCACCCAAAGTGTACAAGTTGCAGTAAATTCAACAAAATCATGACTAGCAAGCCAGCGCAAGCAGAACCATGTGCAACTGCATAATTGGCTGATGAACTTGCAAACACCATCACTGCCAACATCTTAGCTGCCATGAAGGAAGCAATACCAGTTCGTCGAGACCCATACAATACCCAGAATTCTCTTCCCCAACCAAACCGCAGCTAATATCCGCCAAAAGCAGAGCCAGGCGTAGATACCAAAATACACGCCACCACAGGATAAACACGAATGGAATAGACTCCAAGCGCTGGTGAAGATGGAAATCTCTGACTTCAGAAATGACGAATTCGAAAGACCTCTCAGCACCCTTGATCCTGGGCATGTCTCTCTCTGGAGGGTGTCTAAGTCATTGCTACACATCCCCTCTTCTGATCCGCCACTGACTGAAGGGATAAATATGTGTGAAATAAGTAGTGTTTAACGCCCGCTTTTACTACATACAGCACCGCAGGCGATGACACTGATGGTATATGAGATGAAAATGGAGCACCGGTGGAATGAGATGGCGGGGGAAACCGGAGGTTCCGGAGAAAACCCGCCCCAGCGCAATGTTGTCCACCACAAATCTCACATTGCGGTCACCTGGGATCGAACCCGGGCCACCTTGGTGAAACAAAACGGTCTAACCACTGAGCCACGGTGCAGCCCTGATGGGAGAAGAATAACCCAATCGTCCAGAGAAAAGATGGAACTACTTGCCGAACACCTGGCCTCCACCTTTCATGCAGCTGAATCCCCAGATGCTGAGCCGGTAGCAGAAATATCGGAGGTTGTGAACCACTTCATTCACTCTCCTTACGATACCCACGACGTACTCCTTACAACACCACAGGAAGTTGAACAAATTACTGCTTCAGTTTGTCCTTTTAAAGCTGCTGGATGTGATAAAATACCCTATGCCACCGTCAGAGCCCTTCCGAAAAATGAATTGAATTGCTCTTCCATCTCTTCCAGAGTTTGCTTCTCCTCTCCCACTATCCTGCTACTTGAAGGCATGCTCGCATACTTATCCTCCCACAGCCAGGCAAAGATTCCAAAAAAATATCACAAATGACTGCCCATCAGTCTTCTTCCTGACATTAGTAAACTATTTGAGAAGGTACCTCAACATCGCCTACAGCACATCATGGATGATTAAAATATTCTCAGATCTGAACAATTTGGTGTTCGGAGACAGCATTCCAACACAGATCAACTTCTACGTTTCGTCGATCCGTGGTTTCAACAACAGACATTACTTTGTAAACCTATTTCTCGACATCTCTAAAGCATTCGGTTCTGTGTGGCACGAAGGTCTTCTTTTTCGCTTCATTCAATATGCCTTTCCCCCTTACCTGATCAATTTAATCCATAACTACCTAGCAAATCGCACCTTTGCCGTTGCTTGAGATGAAATTGTCTCCCAGCCATATTCCATGCATGCAGGGGTTCCACAGGGCGGTGTGCTTGGCGCCTTGCTCTTCCTAACTTACATAAACACCATACCTACCATAAGTGGCTGCTACGTATATTTATTTGCGGATGACACAGCCATTTCCACGGCATCCACTAGACACCTGATAGCAGTACATCGCGCTCGACGATATGCTGATATGCTGTCTGCGTGTTTCCTCACTTGGAGGCTACAGATTAACGCTAACAAATATCAGGCCGTTACTTTCAGTCGTCGCCAGCTGTAAGATGTTCCTGAGCTGCGTGTGGCAGGAGCCGCAGTACACTGGAAATCTGAAGCCCAATATCTCGAGGTACAACTAGATATGCGACTTACTTGGAAAGCCCATATTACACAGGTGGCCAATAAAGTCTCTAGACGAATGTCCATGCTCCCTCCAATTTACAACGAAAGTGTCCAGTAGCACTAAGAAACAAGTTACTCATTTATAAGGAGGTACTAAGACCCGCCTTGACATATTATGACTTTGTGGGTTCGTGAAATGAAAAGTCCCATTTCAACACTCAAAAACGTTCTTTATTTCCACCGACTTACAGTTAAACACTTGCCAATTACACAGAATTACGTAATGCACACAATTGCGATTCACCAGTTCGTCCGTTACAATTCCACTTGCACTCGTGATTACGTAAACTGCTCCGACGCACGTACGCAGTCCGTCCACTCACTGGGCGCTCCTCACAGCTGTTCGCCAAACACTGACTGACTTCCAGCCTGACGTGTTGCTTATATAGGGTCAGGTGACACTGCTCCCTCCTCAAAGCTGGTCGTCCCGAACAGCACCATCGTAGCGGGCTAGACGATCCGGTTATTCCACCCACATCTTCACTCGGGGAACCTTCTGGATGCGGTAGACCACGTCGTTAATCCTCTTCACCACCCGAAACGGCCCTTGCCATGGTTGCTGAGATTTCGGGCAGCGTCCCTTGGTCCGGGTAGGACGGTAGAATCAGACCAGGTCACCTTGCTGGGACACTTGGCTGTTGGCTGGCCTGTCATACCTGGTCTTAATGAGGCCGCTTGCCTTCTGGATGTCCTGGAGAGCCCTCTCGTGCATGTCGCGGAGATGGTTCACTAAGTTCTCCACATACTCGTTCGCTGGCTGTTTCGCTTCCGGAGGGCTTCCAAAAGCCAGGTCACAAGGGAGGCGTAACTCTCGGCCGAACATTAAGCTGGCTGGCGTCATCCCAGTTGAGTCATGGGTGGACGAGCGGTAGGCCAGCAAGAACAGTGGCACCTTGACGTCCCAGTCTCACTGATGGCTGGCCACGACCTTCCTCAGGTGTTCCTCTAAGGTCTTGATGTATCTTTTGACCATGCCATCCCACTGGGGATCTGGAGGCTTCGTGCGTGTCTTGTTCACTCCAAGCCTTTGTAGTGAATCCTTCATTGGGTCGGACTCAAAGTTGGTACCCTGGTCACTGTGTATCTCCAACGGCACCCCAAATCGACAGAACACTTGCTTCACGAGGCAGTCTGTGATTGTCTTTGCCTCTTGGTTTGGGATGGCATACACCTCCGGCCACTTGGTGAAGTAGTCCACGGCCACCATTAGGTACTAGTTGCCTCGGTCGGAAACTGGGAACGGTCCAGCAATGTCAACGGCGATCCTTTCGAATGGTGCTCCGACGTTGTACTGCTGCATGCGACCCGGCTCCTAGGCTAGGGGCCACGACTCGCCGCGTACACGTGACACTTACGACACCACCTCTCAGCATCAGCTCGTAGTCTCAGCCAGTAGTAGCCCTGCCGTAGTTTGTCAATTGTTCGTTTCGCTCCCAGGTGTCCTCCTGAAGTACCGGCGTGCACTTCTTCCAAGAGTTGCGGGACCTTACTCCGGGGAAGTACCAACTGTTCTACCTGCGTCTTCCTATTGGGTGACTCATATACCCGGAACAGCACGCCCTCTCTGGTCTTCAGCGAGTCCTATTGGCCCCAGTACCATTTGTCTGTGGCGCTCCTCGGTGCGATGTCCTCCCAAGTTGGTCTCTTCCCTGCCTCCACTTCCCTCAAGATTGGCAGCTGCCAGCTGCTCCCTCCTCAGGCCTACGCTATCCCAGCCATCCGCAGGCACTGCCGTGACTACTCGGACTGCTGTGGCCCGCTCCTTCTCCTCCACTCTTGTGCACTGGCCACACTCTTCTGGACAGGGTGTTCGGGACATGCAGTCAGCGTTACCGTGGCTCTTCCCTCTAAGATGTTCCGAAGTGAAGTCGTATTCCTGCAGCCCTTGGACCCAACCGGCCGGCTTTCTGGTCGCGCCGTCACCATCAACTCGCTCCTCGCGGACCAACCAGGTCTTCGTTCAGGATGACCCTGCAGATTGCAAGGCGCTCATCGGGTTGACGGAGTATAACCTCTTCTCCGTTGAGCCGCAGGACTTTCCTGCCGACGTCGACCGTCGCCTCGTGGCTCCTGAGGGCTTCTAGTCCCATAATCACTACCTCAGCTACCTTCGCGACGAACACCCACAGACGCACGGCACTCCACCCCAGGGTCGGCTCCAGCAGGGCCTCCTTTTTCACAGGCAAGGTGTCGCCCGATGCCATGACAAGCTCGTATGGTCGGCTCGGCTTCCTCTTCGGCAAACCCTTCGCCACGTCATGTCTGATGATGATCACGGCTGCCACAGTGTCCACAAGCACGGGGCACGGCTTCCCTCTCACCCACCCGTCCGCGATGAGGCTGTCATCCATACGCCGTCCGACGGCGCGCAGTGTCACTTGAGGGAATGGTGGTAATGGCGCCGACTTTCCCCTCTCCACGCCGGGCCTTATTCGTTCTTCCAGCTGCCCTTCCTGATGTGGGCAGTCTCTCTGCAGGTGTCCGGGCTGTCCACAATCCCAACACAGGCCACTAGGTGTTCATGGGTGTCCCGCGGCTGGTCTTGTGTCTCCGGTGTAGCGGACAACCCTCGTCCTCGACGTCGGGATAGCTGTTACCTTGGCCGCCTCCACCCTTAATGCCGCCGTTAGCGCCCCTTGGATTGTTTTATAATCGCCAAGCATTAGGCGCTGACGAATCTCCGAATCTCGTACCCCGTCCACAAATATGTAGGCCGCTTCCGGGGATAGGAACTCTGGTGGGAGTTCGACTAGGGCCTTGCCAGCAAGTTGTTCAACTGCCAGGGTGAACTCCTGCAGCGTCTCCCCTGGCTGCTGTGACCTTGCCTTTGGCTGGCTGCGGTACGCTGCAGCTAAGCGGTGGTTTCCGAAGCGATTCTCCAGTGCCTATCAAATGTCTTTGGGCGCCGCCATTGTCTCCAACGCGTTTAGGAATTCCGCAGCCCGTCCCTGGAGGCTGGCTATTAACTGTGTGGCCTCCTCCTCTGGCGACCATTTGTTGTGCCTGGCCACTGTGTCGAACTGGCGTTGAAAGGCTTCAAACTTTGACGCGCCGTCATACTTATGAGGTTTGAACAGCGCAGATGTTGTGTCGCGTCCCGGCGCGTCGGCCTTCAAATCCGTTACTCTCCTGCCGACGACGTCCTCCACCATGGCGTTCAGGGACTTGACGCCGCTGTCGGCCTTCCCTCCAGGTTGTTCACGCGGTTCGCAAGGTCTTCGACGTCTTCCACCACGGCGTTCAGGGTCTTGGCGTTATTGTCGGCCTATTCCTCTAAAGCATTAAGGCGGTCGTCTACTTGAACCACCCGTTTGCCCAGCTTAGCCACGTCATCCCTCGCGCCGGCCAACTGTTCCTCAAATTGGCGGCGAGGGCCTCGTTCGCAACCATCATTTCTTCCATCTTCGTTAGCCGTCTTCATTACTTCCAGCTTTGCGGCCAGGTTGATATTTGCCGCTTCTGTTTTTGTAGCGAGGTTTTAATTTGCCATCTTCATTTCCTTAAACTCGGCGGTAAGGTTGTCGTTGGCCATCTTCATTTGTTTTAGCTCTGTGGCCAGGTTGTTATTTGCCGCCTCCGACTTCGCTGTTAATTCGCTCATCTTCTCCAAAAGCATTTCCAATGCCGATTCCATGGCCGTAAGTTTCGGTGATGTAATCGTCCCTCTTCCTGACACCAGTGTGACTTTGTGGGTTCCTGAAATGAAAAGTCCAATTGCACCACTCAAAAATGTTCTTTATTTCCACCAACTTACAGTTAAACACTTGCCAATTACACAGAATTACGCCATGCACACAATTACGATTCACCAGTTCGTCCGTCACAATTCCACTTGCACTCGCGATTACGTAAACTCCTCCGACGCGCGTACGCAGTCCGTACCCTCACTGGGCGCTCCTCACAGCTGTTCGCCAAACACTGACTGACTTCCAGCCCGACGTGTTGCTTATATAGGGTCAGCTGGCCAATCTAGAAGTTTCCAGATTATACGAAACAATCCGCACGTTCGAGAACCTAGAGGGAGGGTAAAGAGACAGCCCAGTGGCCCGCAATCCCTCTCCTAATCATCCTTTCAGTTATTGACAGGAGAGAAATGAGTGGGTGTTGGGCGGCCTCTGCTCTCTTACTCAGCTGTCGTTTGTTGTGCTTCCCGATATTTGGGTGACAATATGCTTGCAAATATGGGGAGTTGCAGCTAAAACCCAGCTTAACAAACTCCATGTGCCACAGAACAGATATCTACGCACAGCAACAGGTGCTGACTGGTACATACCAAACGCAAATATTCACTCTGATGTATCATTTCCTAAGTTGACTGAATACATTCTTGACCTTTCACGTAAATTCTACACCAGCCTTTCAGAGAGTTTTAACCATTTAATCCATGACCTCGGCGAATATGATATTGACCCCGGAAACACCTATCATCATCCCAGAACAGTTTTAGGCACTTAATATCATCTCATCATTGCAGCTGCAAATTACAATTTATTCTTTCACATCTTCCATACTTAACTTTACATTAACCCTGCTAGAAATAAAACGCACTGCCTAACCACCATCTGTTTATCAGCTACTTCTGTGCCAGTTAAGGAAAATGTCCCGGGATGACTAAATGTCGAAGGCCCCTACTCTTCGAAGTAGGTTATACTTTCAACGACACCACTTCTGCTGCTATGTAAAGTTAATATGTGCTGGAAATTATATCTGATAAAACAAATGACATGTATGTTTATAATCATGAAAGAACCTAAAACTTCTGATATTTCATTTAAATATTGCTAGCGCTATTATTCACAAAATAATGATGACGTGTGTTCGGTAAATCTGCTTAACAAATCGTGTAGCTTTAATATTGTGGGGAGATTCCTAGAAGTGCTTTCGATTCAGAATAACTGAATGGATGACTGCGGATTGAAACGCAAATGTCCTTCTACCGCACTTTGGAAGGAAAAACAGAAGAAAAAAACTTTCGAAAAGCTAAATTGTTTAGGTTCGAAAAACTACTTATATCGTCCGAATCGTCTTTAGTTGTCAGATCAAGCAGTGCTTCTTCTTAAAATATATAGACTTATATGACTTTCTCAACACATTTTGTAAACAAATATTTGAAAAAGTTTTCTTCTATTAGTGTAAAGTGCAACGAGAAAGACATTAGCCGCCCAGTGGCTGGGTGGGTGGGCTGCCCGACACACCAAGCGGGGCTGGGTTCAATCCTAGGAGACCGCAAAGTGAGATATGTGGTGGACAATACGGAGCTAAGGGCGGTTTTCTACGTGTCCTCCGGTTTTACCTGCAAACATTCAAACAATTACTCCATTATCCTTTTTCCTGTAATTTATCTCACCCTCCTTCTGTCAATCACTCCTCTGACCCTCAAACAAGGCACCCATGCTGGATTCTCTCTTTCACTGATCCAGGGATTCCGTTCCTCAACCCGTTTAAGAACAACAATGTCCGGTAGGAGTATAAGAGGACAGTTAAAGAAGAAGATGAAGAACAAGAAGAAGAGACAAATAATTGTATATATACATTTTATGTATGTACTAAAACGTACTAGAATAACTCCAGATTGCAGAAGGCTTTGTGCAGTTCTCAAATATTTAGCGTGCTGGTGCAATATAAGGCTTGGAAATGTCGTTATTTTTCCTCTAGCAAGAGACAAAAACGAATACTCACTTCCATTTGAAAATTGTTGCTTACATTTGCCAATAACTGTCAGCTCTGTTGAATGTTAAGGTGACTTACTATTTTGTATCCAGAGAGGAGAACCGTAGTGCGTGATTTTTAATATATCCTATATCTCTGTTGCACCTACAACAAAATCGGAAATGAGACTACTTCTGTGAAAGGGTATGCTAAATTTTGAATTGTTGGGAAGATAAGCCATTATAAATGAGTGATTTGAGAATGCAGTGTGATTGTAAATACGTTAAGTTACTTACATAGCATACAATATGGTATACTAGGAAAGACGAATTGTAATTTACGAAGATGTATAAAATATGTAACTGCATTCGTTAGGTTTAGCAATTCGACTCTCAGCAGCCGAACAGTGAGAACGTCACCTCAAGATCTTCAGTAACAGCGGATTGCCATCATCGGGAGCGACCTCCGAGCAGCTTTCGGCAATCGCGCTACTCCGAGGGAGAAGAAGACGGACCTCGCAGAAACCGTAGCATCAGCAGGTCTTCTTCTGAGGGACAACCCACAGAAGCCTTCACCAGCTTCACCAGCCAAAATAAGGCATTACAGGTAGCGGGGCCACTTAAGTCCAGAGCCATCCGGTGCTTAGTGACTGGGTAAAGCGCACTCTGTATAACAGGTGTCCGGTCCTCTGAGTTGCAAGCTGTTTAGCACCCGCTGCCTAGAGGTAAGGACACCCGTAGGGTGGTTGATTTTGCACTGCACCTTCGGGTGCAGGGCCGTAAGTGTACCTGCCCATATCATTTAATTTAGTTCCTTATCATAAATTTTCTTCATGGCAGAAGCCACACCTTCCACTTCGACCCGAATAGGGTCTCATGACCGGCCGCTACGGCCAAACCAGCTCTGGGCTTCTAGAGACAGATGTGATCGGTGAGGAATGGTCTGAACTAATTCTGCGAACTGGAGCATAGAATTGGTAGAGCACTCTGATATTGTTGGTTCAGTGGTGGTAGAACTAGTTGTTGCTGAGGTCTTGTCCAATACAGGCATTTCTTGATAAGTAAGTCCTCTAAGCCATGTTTGAAACAGAAAATGCTTGTTATACTCTGGTTGTTGGCCTATCGCTATTTGTAAGCTTTCTGCGGCCATAAAAGCTTCAATACCGAGATGACCTGGGTCGAGAGGCTAAATACCAGTGCACTGCAAGCCATGGGCTGTTATTTATTTGTATTTTTGTATAAGATTAATGGAAATTAATAAATCACTGTAAGTGATCCGGTGAGTAAAATAATTCAGCATTCAAATACGTGTTGTATAATGGCGCTTGCCTGGCGGGAAAGAGCGCTCAGGATTATGTGTCATTAGCTGCCGAAAGGATCTTGGATTTATCATGAAAATCACGCATCAAACACATCACAAAGTCGAGTAAAGTATAAAATGGTAGCGATATATATGGACTCTAAACCTATGTACCTTGTAAAGCATGTTTAGAAATCTATCTAGTGTTACGCTGTAATGATCTTGGTGTATCAGCACTAAGCAATTCGCACAAAACTCGCCTCTTCTCAACAATCCTACATACACTGCTCTACGGCCACGATACTCCTGTGCGTTTCCATGACTCTCCAATATATGTCAGTGGTAAGCAGTAACTGCTGCAATCATTGAGCCATTGTACTGCTCTACCTTAATGCTTCTCGTATCGTCTAAATGTGTAGTAGCAGTATAACCCGTGCTTCACAAATTTTATAAATAATTATCCGTTAATTAATTACCTCTACTGAGTAGCCAGAGAGAAATGAAATAATCAAACTTTAGGTATTCTGGAAATGCTAATGAGGTGTCCCAACAAACGCCACATTGCACCAAAATCAAATCCATATCATTATGATCATCTTTTAATTAAAGAATCAACAAACATTTTCCAAATGTAACATTGAATTCATATTTTAGGTAATATAAAACTTTTGATAGTGACCCAATTTAAAATGCTTCCATTCTTACGCACTATTAGTTGTTTCTTTGACGTAGTGTGTATACATTCTCGCTACTCTTAGCTTTTTGAAGAAGAAACGCGTTTAAATATACTGTAAACAGAAAGAATACAGTCAAATATCTTAGAAAACATTGCAAAGTCTTAAAATTATTGTTTCTAGGAATGAGAGATTACAGGTAGAGCCATCTATGGACGGCAAACAGGAGTTGATTGGCATTTTTATTGTTACTGAGAAAAAAACTTATTTCCTGACAGAGAATCTGTAACAGAATGATTGTCTCTCATTTTGGAGTACGTTTAAGTTTAGGATTACTTTGGAAGTGATTCGGCACTGCGACCAGTCTTGAGCCATTGTACCTATGCCCCAAACGGGGCATCCCCGGGAGGGAGGGCGAGAAAACAATGGTTGGCCGTCCCAAGGAGCCACCACAGAGCAGAGGGCATACGCCTACATTTTTACTTAAGTGGAAATCTCCCCCAGTATAACAACCGAACCAGGACAACATACATTCAATTCCAATTAATAATAAAGATCAAATCAAGGGTCAGAATATTCGGGGGATGTAATTAACCTATCTAGCATTCGCCTGGCGACCCAGGATAACCCCCGACATAACTCTTGCTTTAGGTAGGTGGCCACGGGA
This sequence comes from Mantis religiosa, assembly GCA_030765055.1. Taxonomy (NCBI): domain Eukaryota; kingdom Metazoa; phylum Arthropoda; class Insecta; order Mantodea; family Mantidae; genus Mantis; species Mantis religiosa. Next base: position 255,417,337 of record CM060950.1, read on the forward strand.
ATCGAACCCGAACCTCCCAAATGCAGGCTGGAGATGAATCCGCCTGATCCATTCCGCTCGGTATGTCGTATGCCAATATGTGTATAAGTAACGATTTAGAGAAGTTATTACATTCTGATGTACATAAAACCTAGATGTTGTCACATGTGATAAAAATTCGGTCGGCTGTTGGCGTCTCAAGCTTTATGCTGAGCTGTTGCAATCACTAGAAGATCTTGAATGGGGACTAGCATTTTTAAGATATAACGATATTCTAAAATTAAAACTACAAGCAAAGAACATATCGAAATTGTTTAATTAGATTACATAAACTTATATAGTGTACGCTGATTAATTATATTTTATGAGTTACAAGGAAAGCAATCTTGCAAATGTTAGTCAGAACGAAAAGCAGGTGTGAAGCTGTTCCCAAAATATTAAAGCTACACTTCATCTGATATAAATATGCCGAAAATACGTCATCATATTCAAATCGCTAGTTATGATTAACAAAGTTAAGAACAGCACAAAATGTATCTCTTTTGCAGTTAGAAATCACATTGTATACTTTATTGTAAACTCTTATGTTACGGACCAATATCTCTGTCTATGGTTTAAAGTTTACTTTTAGTTATTACGAGAAGAAACTTGTTCCACCCAAACATTTTCCTCAGAGATTAGCCAGAAATCCCAGTTTTGAGACTCTCTTTAGAAATAATACCATTTTCAACAAAATCTCATTCTTGGGATATCTGTTGGTTGTGAATAACACAATTCGAAAGTGAAATCAAACTTAACAAGGGTTGACGACACACGGCTAATGTGGAAGAAATGCCTATTTTCTAGGTAAATTTATAGTCATTAGTCCTAAATCCATACTTTACCTAAGTTAAAGCGTCAATATATATCCATTTTAGGAGGCTTCCTCTCTTGTACATTTGTGTGTACACAGTTTTATCTACTCTTAGTTTCCATGAAATAAAACGCCATCCGACGGGAGGCCCGAGGACCTGGACTCCTGGCCTCCCTCAGTAGCCGAGGTGTAAGAGGAGTTGCAGGAGAACACAGATGTCCTCACACTCCTAGTGGTGAAACTGCCCAAACTGTTGTGCTCGACGTCGGAGTCAGACTCCGGAATTTTGTGTGTACGAGAAATAGCTTCCCGCGAGACGCCCTGGTCAGATGTACTTTCCAGAAGAAAAACCTTGCCCTTTCCGCTTTGGCGTTGTTGGCGAGGTTTCCTCTTGGGTAAACTCTAAGTGGAAAAAAAGCTGAAGTTTTTTTTTTTTTTTTTTAGCTTCTTAGTGGAAGCTACGGCTCGGAAAGCTACGCTTATAAAGCAGTTAATTGTACAGAAAATGCACAGCACAGATAATATACGTGATTAGCTAATCAAACTCTTGTACATTTTTGCACACTAAAACAAACGGATATCGTGATACCTATATTCTAGATCGTCATTATATTGAAAATTTTGAAACTGCCATTGAATCAAGGAATGAGCTATCCAATGTTGAAAACCTAAAGATTAGAATCTTGGAATAAATAAATTAATATCTATACTGTACTATCTAATTTTTCAAGAATAGTACAGTGGTTCAAATTTGATAATATTGTGAAAACATAATCAGCTTAAAGAAAATGGTACAACAAGATATTAGGAATTTTAAGACAATATTATCACACATTGCTAAACATTAAGTATTGGAAACCATGAACAGAAGATAGAACAATGGGTTCAACAGTTTTGGCAGCAGAAATTCAGAAAATGCATCATAATAATATTAACAAGTAAATTCAAAATAAGAGAAACATATAACAAACATAATACAAATGTCCAAATATATAGAAATAAAATAAGAATTAAAAAGCTAACAATCGAGTTGGAGGCTAATGGATTTTTTAAACTCTTTTCTTTAATTTGCTTCAACACTACTGAGCGGCTAGCACACATAAACACAGGTCGTGGTCGTGTAATATTTATTATAAGGTGAGAGAAAATATTTATCTACGGAAAAACATAACAGTTTATCGATGTATTCTTTTATTTTTGAATGAAATAGTTCTGAAATTTGTGACTGACAAATCTCAGACAACATACAATGGAGTGTTAAGTATTTTATTATCCAGATTAATTTAACCCTATTTTACACATTGGTATATTAAGGTTAGAGTTGATACATAAAAATATACAAGTTAAGTCTTAAAACTAATAAAAGATACAAAGTACTGTGTTATTCTTATACACCCGAGTATACCCTGATGGTGAAATTTGATTTGTCCTTCTGAGCTGCTGTAGAAAACAGAAAGATGGCGGTGAAGTCGTCCAGATTCGACCCGACATTGTAAGTATAGCATCAGATACACAACACCGCACCAATATATTTACAATCCTTTATACTTAACATTTTATATTATCTCTTCTTGAGCAACCTTCAGCCTTTGTTTAGAACCTGATTTCTGCTGTCTGTTTATGTTTTTATCTATCTTTATCTCACCGACGTAAAATAACACATGCACAGCCGATTTTGTAATCTTTTAACTAGGTATCATTACTATACTTGTCTATAGAATTCATTCGGTAGTTCTTCATTTATATTGCCACCTTTTCGTTTTATGTTGCATATTTTGACGTCATTCTTATTTAATTCTCACTGCGAGCTATTGAACCTGGCAACTTCTTACATTATTTTATGGCATTTACTAAAATGCTCCATTATAAGAAGAAAGGGAAGACACAACCTCGCATTCAGTGTTAGTACAATTGATAGCATCACTTCTAAACGGGTTTACCTAACATCAGTCGAGAGATGAAACTCATTTCACAATAACAGACAATTCTTTCGAAGTCAAATTATATCTGCTATCGACTACCACATGTTTGTGTGGCTAGCTTCAAGTTAGTTTCTTAACCGTTATCCTAGATAATGGTCAGGTCAAACTCCCAGTTAACATTTAACCTGAGATCACAATACAGACCAATTCTGGGATTTTCTCTATTAACAGTTCAGTGTTATATTGTAGTAAACATATACCACGCGATTAGATATATCACATACAGTTTAAAGTCTAAGGTGAAAACATTGACCCTTCTAACAGACTTATTGTAGCATTAATGGTTAAAGTCCTGAATGAGAAACAAGCAACTGTGAAAGTCTTAAAATAGACGGCTATTCATGAATACAATGACTGGCTGAGTGACCGAGGAATGATCTCCCGAAGAACGGACAAAAAACGTGGGTTATTATCCAGTGGTTCTTCTGCCACACTGTAAGTGAAGGAAATTCTAATCCAGTATATCAAATTGTTCTTGCCTTGACATACGTATTTTCTATACGTGTAAATTTATTTAATTTCACTGCAAATGTGGATATCTGTAATATAACGGAAATGAGTGTTTTGAAACCTCCTCAATAAAAAAGGATGGCTAATTTTCAATCTAACTATTGCGATTAAACCAAAATAGGGATAAAACTTTTTTAAATAAAGGTGTATTAACAATTATCATTAAATTGAATTATCTGCAAATCTCTTCAGAAATCTAATTTCATTCTCATTGACCTTGGTACGTATAAATGACAAGCTATGAGTATTTGCTATTAATATTACGATGAGTAACTTTACAGTTTTAATTATCTATTAATTTGGGAGTTAGTTTAATTAGAATAATAAATTTTAGTGTTAGGACGTGATCTGTCTTTATTTATATAGCAGGATATGCTACAACAAATGTTATATCTATTTTTGAATTATAAATATTACTTTTAATTATTAGTCCTAATTTAACAGTTTTTTTATTTGGTGGAGATGCTTATTAGTGTTATATATTATCAGAATATAAATTTTTATAATATCGGAATATTAAGTCAAGTAGGAGATTTAGCTACTGCGTTAACGCTGTAAGATAAAATTATATTTATTATTTAGATTGCATAATAAATGTTTATTTTCATTATTAGTTGTATTAACGGAGATAGCTCCTCCAACCTCAGTTCACTGTTAGACTTAAGAGTTTATTTATTAATTTGATTTAGTCAGTCTCTTACTAATTGACCTTTGGAGTTGTTTATTAGTAATTTCTGTTTTGAGATATTTATATCTGAATAAGGAGCTAATGCCTAGTTTTCTTTGGACAAAATATTACTATGAGATTTTTATTTAGGGGTTTTTTATTTAGTTTCTCTACCTCTTTGAATTTTTGCCTTATTATTTATTTGTACATGAATAGTAGTATAGTTTGTCTATCTCTTATAGTTTACTAGTCATACAAACGTAATTCCAAATGACGTGCACTTAGAGGGACATTCACTGAATACTTATGATATACATTTTATTTGTTATGAGATTATCTCGTGCATAAATAGTTTAATAAACGTTGTTAGACTCATGTTTCATAAAATCATAGATAGCGAAGGTTGTTACATGTAAAAGAATGTCTAGAATTAGGTATATTTTCAGATAATTACTCACGTATTCTTGAAAAACGATCAACTTAAATACAAAGTTTAGTACACAAAGAGAGGACGTTTCCCAATAAGTCTATTTCATTCAAAGTGCTTTAGAATATGTATTTACCTTGTTATCTAGTTATCTGATTTATGAGTAAGACGAAATACATTCACAACAACTGAATATCGACTTGGATTTGTGTAAGATGTAAGTATCCACCGAAACATTCGGACAAATAACAACGAATATCTCTGAAATGGTTCACTACAGAAAAATATATCAGATATATATTGTGTGTTATAACATTATTTACGTCATATGTGTACTAAGACTTTGTTTATATCTTACAGTTGACATTTATGTAACGTGATAACGAGCGGAACGCAATTCTTAGGACCTTCCCTACAAATTGAACTGATTAATTTCATTTGTCATCAAAATATTTTGAGGATATACTCCTTTAATGGAAATCATTACATTTATTTTTATAGAATCAACATTTTTGAAAAAATTTCCATTTTAGTGGTAGTCGGTCATGACGGGGTATCCTTGAACATTTTTCGGTTTCTTCATTCAAAATACTTAACTTCTATACAATTTTGGTATCTAGCAGACTTTCCTATTTTTGAGTTTTGCTGAAAAAATATTCCTTTGAATGCAAGATATATATTTCCAGTAGAATCTCCGCTAATAATTTGGGATGTAATGTAAGTCATCCTCTATCCACTATATATGTGCGCGCTAAAGATAGCAATGTTTTAACGGCGAAGTAAAGCACAAAAAAGCGACAAACCTGCACTTAATGTGTTCCGCGTGTTTACTGAATGACTACGACCACTGCCTACGAACTCTCATGCAATAAAAAGTACACGTAAGCTGTGACAGATGTCGCGCAAGCTATAATTGCTATCTACTTATCAATATGTCCTAGTCCTTATGACTTAGTCCTTAGTCCTTATGGGTTTTATATATACCCACGTAGACAATAAGCATTTATTTCCCAAAATATAACCTCAATGAAAATATTAGTATGTATCCGGGCCCCTTTGTACCGGCACCAGGCCATGAACCTGAAAATAAAAACCTGAAGCCTGCTTCCTATCATGGCTTCATGACTGGAAAATCAAAATTAATGCGAACAAATACCAACTTATACATTTTACAAAGCCGCGCCCTTTGACAATAGATCTAACGGTCCATGGTCAAGTATTGCACTGCCGTTAGCAGGTCAAGTACCTCGGCGTGACCTTGACACGCACGATGCAGTAGACTATCCACCTAAAAGATAGCGCCAACAAAGGGCGGCAGCGATTAAAGATGTGCACCCCCATATTTAGGAGCAAACAGCTAACGCTGCGCTCTAAGATTGTGCTCTACGAATCTTTTATTTTATCCGAGGTCCTGTACGCCTGCGTTGTCGGGGCCATCACCTCCAAAACCTCAATGAATATATTAGGCGGTAAGCCGGGCCCCTTTGTACCGTCACCAGGCCATAAAACTGAAAATAAAATTCTGAAAACTGAAACCTGCTGCAATTAACCCATTCCAATAATGCATGTACAATTTTTATGATATAGCATGCTATATCTAATTATAATTCATTGAAATTTAACTCCAATTGAATGATGCTTGTGAACTAATTTAGAACCTTCCAAGTAACATAGGCATTGCGTACATTTTCATTTGGCTTCCACGTCGTTTTGCCATTTGGCAATATTGGTTAAAACAGATTTGTTTAATTTTATTTAACGTTAATTTGTATTATTTTTATGTATTTGTATGAAGTACTTTACCCATATATAGTAACGATACATTAATGCGTTTAGTGAGAAATCGACTTTTATCATTATGTTCAAATTACTTTTATTTCGAATTAAAACTTTTAATATAAAAGTTTTAAAGCTATTTGTTAATTCGGGATTTTATTCCTTTCATTTTGATATTTCTAGACATAAGTTTATTGCTTAAATTTATTGATTACTGATCACGAATAAAATGTCTAGGTTTCATAATTGACGGACTTAAAATGTAAGACAATGTCGGAGATTTAGTTTGAAATGGATAAGATGGAATTAAAAGTAGAATTATATTATAAACATAAAACTTAGAGCTAAGTTATTTTGTATTGTTACATATAAGTTAATTGTATAATTGTATTTTTTAAGATACGAATTGTCTATTGGACTGTCAGGAGTTGACATTAGTATGTTTATGTCAAGTAACACTTCAACTGTTAATTTATCTGTAGCTTATTGTCGTGAACATTTGTTATTAATATTACATCGATTATCTTTAAATTTGTAAGTTTTGTATTAATTTGTAGTGTTAGGTCATGATATATTTGTCTTTGTCTTACACATAAGGATACGTTACCCTTAATTCTTCAGTTATTTATTATCAGCAGGTAAATTCTTATAATGTCGGAATATTAACTCAAGTAGAAGATGTATCTATTGGAAGATAAAATTACATTATGATTTAGATTGCATAACAAATGTTTAATATAATTAGCTGTATTATCAGAGATGGCACTCAGATTAAGTGCGGCTATAGCAAATCCGACCTCAGTTCTTTGGTAGACATTAGACTGTATTTATTAATTTGATTTAGTAAGAACTTTATTAATTCACATATTATGTCCTTTTAAACTCTAAAATTAATAATGTTAATTCCATTTTGGATTTTAGCCTTCTTTCATCATTTAACTTACTCCATAGTCTTTGAATTTTTAACAATAATAATAGATTTTCTCTTACATTTCACCAGTTATATAAAATGATTGCTAATCAAGCGGACTCCTGAGGACATTGCTTCAAAATTGAACTTATAAGCTAACTACTTAGTTATTCATAACAACAATTATAACATACTTCAGCCAAAGTCATTCAAACTGATTTTTCCAAAATCAAAGCTTCATTTATGTAGGAGAGATTTATTATGAGATTATCTTGAAAAGTTATGAGTGTCAGCCAGAAAATGTTGGACGTAAGTACAGTTTGATATTTATCCGTCTTTCCTGGGTTGACTTTTAGTTCAAAACGTTTTTAGTTCTTTTTGGATTCAGTGATACTACAAAATATTTTACAAAGCAACCTCAGATAATCGTTTTTTGCTTTGAATGCAATCCGATCCTTACCTACTATGTAAGTTCGTGATACATAAATTATTAATTTAACGCTAAAATGAAAAAAGAGAAGAAATAACCAGATACAAACCTGCAGTTCAAATGCTCTGCCTGTTTGGAGAGTGACTGCGATCACAGCGGCTTACAGTGGAAGTATTATAAAACACTAAGTACACGTAGCCGTTAACTGATGTCGCCCAAGTCATAATTACTATGCATGTATCAAAGTATCATAGTTATTACAAATTCATGATGTTCTGTTTTGATATGGAAGAAGTGTTTAATGTGAATGATAGTAATTTCGAATTTTATTTACTATATAAATCAATATAAAGTAACAAGGGCTATTATATTTATCGGAAACAAAGGCTTACTGAAAGTTGTACAAGTGCAACAAAATCAAGATAACGCAAGAAAACTTATCCCTACGCAAAATCCTGTCTGCTCCTATCCGAACAACAACTGCCACCATTCACCAAGAAACCCGCGTCCCTTGCATCTGCAAGGCCATCAACAAACGTGCCTCTTCCATCTGGGCGCCCATCCGACACCACCAAAACCCCACCATACACAAGATTGGGAAAGGCGAACCCAAGCACCGTAAACACGCCAAAATAGAAGCATATTGAAGAAAACTAAATAAAAAACAAAACGACTGCAAAATTATACGTCCCCAACCCTTCCAGGCTCAGGCCACGCTCCCCGGCAGAGGCCGCCATCATCGGCAGCCCAGGAGTCAGCTACCCGCTGCCGCACAGCCTAACTGCGAACATTGTAAATATTGTACATAGCCAAGTCTGTACAGTGTAGTGCGTGTGATATTGGGACGTACGTGGTATGCCCAGGGGTGCGTGTAAGCGAGCAAGATAAGCGCACTGTAAATATGTCAATATAAAAACAAGAAAAAGAAAGACAGAGATAAATAACCAGATAAAACTGGTTCTCGGCGGCCTCAGAACTGGTCGCCGTATGGGTTTTAGAAAAACCACAAAGATGAACAGTCGGCCTTGAGCTGCCGTGCAGTGAAGGTCGTGCCTACCACGCGATACGGCAATGCTGTTTTGCCTGTTGTATGGTGTGAGGTTCAGCGGTCGAATTACGGCGTTTGTACTCAACGACTCTCAGTTATTTTATTTCTTCTTACTCTTTCCTTAGTTCTTCAGCGTGCCTGAAGCTTGAGGTTGGATTTTGTTTTTGTGTTCATACGGTAATAGGGCTACTGTTAGCATGGAAATCTACGGCAGGATAAATACCCTGCGAGTGAAATTTGAGTTCACTGCGATGAGGCCAACGGCATTAGAAGTTCATGAGTTAGTAGCAGCTACCTTGAAGCTTACTGCTGACAAGGTGGATACGCTGCAGTTAATTGCGCGGGATTGAGCAATTTATATATAGCTCATTTCGGTGGTGCTATTGAAAGGCTGTTAGAGAAGTTTGCTGGTACCGCAATGTTTACCTATGCGAAAGGGGAGCGTACAACACTTACAGTGGAAAGGGCCACAAGCAATACCACGACGGTGCGTGGGTATGATCTACCGCCGAAATATCGAACGAGGCATTACGACAAAAATTGGAGCAGTGTGGCAAAATGTATGAAGTTCGGAGAGAGCAATGGGGCAATGCGTATAAAATACCAGTGAATACTGGTGTGCGTGCTGTGAAAATGGCTCTGAAAACTACGATTCCTAACACCATTATGGTTGTGGGCTCTCGTGGTACAGTGAGTTACCCTGGTCAGGTGAAAACCTGCTATGTCTGTGGGGAACCCACTCACGTCAAAGAAAACTGTCCCAATAGAAAGACGGTCTCACCTGTACCACCATTTCCGCGCAGGGAGGCCCCGGAAACACAACAAGAAATCTCAGTACAACAGAGTGAAATCCAGTCGCATGAGCTGTGAGAAGCAACACAGATGTCCCCTGTGTCCGCCGTCACAGTACACAGTCAACTACAAATGGATCCGAAACCAACGGGTTCCGAGGATTGCCGTGAGAAGGTGACGTCGCTCGTTTGTACGGAGGCGGGAGTTCTTGTGACGGAGAAGCGTAAAATTTGTCCTGCGACCGCCCTCCAGCCTACCCATACATCTGCTAGGACCACCTCACGAAAAAAGCCAAGAAGTCGAAAACCGCCCAGTCTGCTGTAGAATGGAGTGATTCAGTCACGCAGGTCGCACAGTCGATGTCGAGTGGTGATGAACCGACACTAGACGACGGCGATAAATTTGCAATGGAGGTGGTGTCAGGGAAGGTTCCGGGAGATGCACTACAATCAGTGTCTGTGGCAGTAGACGCAATTTCTAGTCCTGAACAACTACGAGTAGTGCTCTCTTCCAGAGACCCTAGTCTCAAACCAAAATTTTCAGTTTCTCAATAGTTGTCCCAACCATTATCATACCCCGGCACTAGTTTCTCCCTGCCTTGTATATCTGGAGCGACCACCACGCCGTAACGTGTGGCCTACAACTCACGGCTCCTAGTTTAGATACTGGAAGGATTTACTGGAAAATCAATTCAACCCTATTTAAGGATGAGGACCCTTGATTGATTTTGCTACAAGATGGGCAGTTTTAAAATCCTCTTATCACCGTGCCCACCATAAATCAGAATGGTGGGCCGTTACGGCAAAACCGGCCATCAAAGCATTCTTCAAAACATTTAGTATTGAGAAGGCGCGTGAAAGAAGAGAGGTGTATCAATTTTACAATGAGGTGCTTTGGAATCTACATGAGCAGCAGAATCGAGGTGCCGAGGTCGCTCCGGCTATCAGAAGAATAAAGGAAATAATTAAAAGCAAACAAGAGCAAATGCTGCAGGGTTACGCTATTCGGTCCCCCTTGACGCACGCTCTCTCCGATGAACAGGCCTCCTTTTATTCTTTGGCCAAGCCACGCACTCATGGACAGGCCAAGTACATTGCATCGCTCACTGACGCTGCTACTGGTGTGATGTTACATGGGACACGCCAGCTATTGCCTTACCGTCAGGAGCAATACCAGAGCCTATTTGGCGAGCCTCAAGCGGAACCCATGGGTAGCGCGGCGGCCCTGAGTATCCCCGTGGCTCACATTAGTCAGTCCACGGAAGAGAGTCTACAAGGGCCCATTACGGAACGAGAAGTACATCAAGTGGTGCAAAATTTGAAACGCAATACGGCGCCTGGCCCGGATGGTCTTACTTATGAATTTTATCTTGCATTCTGGCTGACAATTAAGGTTTAGTTTGTTGCAGTTCTATAGGAATTATGGGATGGAGGCTGGTTTCCAGAACATTTCGCGGATGGAATTATAATTTGCTCCCGCGGAAACACTGCCCTTAGGCAGCGACAGACTTTCGCCCAATAACACTGCTTAATTCAGATTACAAAATCTTTGCGAAGCTTTTGGCCAGCAGACTAAAACCACCATATGAGGAGGTGCTCCATGTTAATCAAACAGCTCTTCAACGCAAGAACATTGTTGGTGCCCTTACGGAATTAAGAGATGTTGTCGTCCATCTTGAGCAGCACCATAGCACATTGGCATTAGTTAATCTGAATTTTCATAGAGCTTTTGATGGAGTTCAGCACTGGTATATCTGGCGGTGCTTGCGCGCAGCTGGGTTACCTCAACAAATGGTAGCGGCGATTGATGGGCTTTATCGCCAAGCGTCGTCAAGAATACTTTGAGCGGCTTTTTGTCGACACCTATTCCAATACGACAATCAGTCAGGCAGGGGTTTCCCTTATCTATGGGACTGTTTGCCTTGACACCCAATCCATTACTCTAGATGCTACAAGATAGAGGGCAAGGCTTAAGTATAGCTGGGGAACGCCTTAAAGTAATGGCTTACGCGGATGACTTGACGGCCTTGGCCAAAAATCACCAGGATATGGAGGAGATAGCCACGGCGATTGAGACTTACAGTCGACTTTAGGGAGCTCAGCTCAACGTCCACAAATCAGAAATCCTTCCACTGGGCACCTGGGAATTTCCACCAACTTTGCTGCATGTGAAAGTGGTTCAACAGACCACTATACTGGGGGTTATATTTACCTCCAACCTAACAGAAATGATATCCCTTAATTGGACCCAGAGGCTCAACGCGCTACGTTTTAACCTATATGAAGATTGCTCTCGAAATCTAACGTTGTTGCAACCCGTCTGGTACATTCATACTTATGCCTTGAGTAAACTGTGGTATGTGGCGCAGATTTTTCTACTCCCTAAGCAGTTCGCCCAACGTTATGAGACTCTGCTCGGACACTTCCTGTGGACGGGGAAAGCATATCGAGTTATTCTCCCGCAATTGCGTCTTCCTCTAAGGAAAGGTGGTTGTTGTCTAGTGGATGTTGACAACAAGTGTATGGCGCTGTTGGGAAAGAGAGGATTGTCCTCGTTACTTGGCATTGAGTCTCCGATTGACAAGAAGTTTTGATATGACCAGTTACATACCGTGCAGAGACTGGCACGGGAATTTAATCGTTTGGTCGCCAAGCTTCGTGCTCTTGAAAATTCCGGGGAGCGACTGGAGAATTTCCTGACTACCAAGAACCTCTATCGTCACTTGGTGAAGCCAGGTATTCAACGACCTAATGTGGAAAGAAAATACAGTCGTGACGGGGAATGCGTTTGGGCCAATGCAACCAACTGTAACCTTCCGTCGATATGGAGAGAAACGTTTTATGAAGTGGTTAATGAAACGGTTCCAACTGCAGAAAAGGTGTGGCGTCACGGGAGAGTGAATTCGAAGATCTGTGGCGTATGTGTGGAAGATGATACATTTGAACATCGCTTGAAAACTGTCAGCGGGCTGACTTGATTTGGACCTCCATCCGAGGCACATTACATAACTTTCGTCCAGAAGAACACTTACGATCGGTACCACAGCTGGTACAACTGGAGTTTCGTTTCAAAGACACGAAATTTCACAATCTTGCAGTGTGGTTGGTTGCTGGTACACTACATTAGCTGCTGAAAGTAAGGCAATGAGACACTGTGTTAGGAAAGCACCTACTTATATTTTTGAAGGAGCAGAGATGGACCTATATACGGAAGAAAAGCTTACGTTCTCTTGAGCCATAGATTTATGACTTGGAACAAATGCATATCTTATAACCATCTAAGCAAATAGAACCCTGCATTAGTGTCACAGTACATGCCGATAAAAACCAGAAATTTTCTTACCCGGTACCCATTTCCGTCTTAAATAAAGAAAACAAAAATGAAAATAAAAATAAAAGAATAGAAAAATAAAAAATAAAACAATAAAACAAAAAGATAATAATACAAAATAAAAAATAGAAAATAAAAAATATAAATAAAAATAAAAAATACAGCAGGTATACATACAGTTCTAGTAAAGAAAGAAAAAAAAAGAAAAAGAGACAATAAAAATACCATACCCAGAATTATAAACCCTTATAAATTTAGAGCCTGTAAGCCGGGTCCAATGTACTGGCACCAGGCAAATAAGTTACAATTAAAAAGCCTTAAGCCTTCTTTGTCTCTTCCCTTCAATACCACATTTGATATGTCGTATTTCTGAATCATTATAGATCGTTGTCACATAAATACGATTAAACAACGAACATTGTGACATAATCCAGCACTTGCCAGATCAGATAAACACAAAAGTTGTATGCACTGGTGACCTTATTTTGACATTTTCTAAACATTTGTATTTGGTATCAAATATTGACATAAGTATGAAGGCAAGTACATTATGTTTGGGTAAATCTGTAAAATTTAATTCAATCAGAGCTATACAGAGAATGCGTGTCGTAAGACTGCGTCGTCTTATCGGCTCTGTTTGAAAATATAAACTATGTATCATAGGATACTCCTGAAGTACACGATTTTATGCTTTTAATGAAAGAAAATGTTCAATATTTCCAAGTCTAGGTTTGAAAACAAATAACAAACAAAATTGTTAAAGCTGAATTGTATCAAAACTTGTTTCTTGACAGCAAAAAATATTTAAAATCAATTACATCCAACAAGAACGTGAGGTCGATTATACTTTGTTTATTGCGCTACGGAGTGAACTTTTATGTTCAAAAGAAAAGGTTTATAAGAAATTGCTACAAATACTAGTGTTTGTCGTATCGAACCTCTAAAGAAAGACAATTGTGATAAGTGGAAAGTGAAACTACAAGAGGTGCTTACTCGAATTGGACTTTCTGAGTGTGTGACCGGAGAAAAAACAAAGGCCAAATGACGTCAAATCCGAGGAGAAAGTAATACAAAGACAGAAGTGGTTCTTATGATTTCACCTTCAAAATTAAAACAAATAAAGCATTACTTAACCTCAAAAGACGAAAACGTACAAGTCCTGCTCGTAAAGCTATAATTTTGAAGCAATTAATTGTACAGAAAATGCACAACACAGATATAATACGTGGATATCCAACAAATTTTGCACCTATTTTACAAATTAAAGGAATAATGTCGTGATATATGAAGACTGATTGGCAATAATTGTGCTATATTCTCTATAAGCTTAAATTGAAGAATTTCAAAATGCCGTTTGATCAAGGGATGTGTTGAAACCCTAACATTTAATATCTTGGACCAAACTGAAGCCAAAAAAAGACAACACTTCAAGTGAAGCAGCCATATAAACAGGTAATAACAGATATCAACAGAGATGTGCCTAAAACAAGAAGTAACAACCCTTCACAAAGCAATTTGCAAGAGGAAATCTCAAGTAGTCTCTCTGTGACGTCTGTACGAACACAAATGACAGTGCATCTGAATGCTGGTCAAAGGAAAAGAATTTAAAGAAACCTGAGCACACCTTCGTGGTAGAACAATCTTCAGTTTGAGGCTGAATGTCTACTCGCGACTGTAGTAGTACCAACACTCGCATGTATTTGACAAGTTCATAAATTTTGTTCGAGTTATGAGGCATGTCTCTGTCCTCATTAACACTAATTCGTACAACAATTCAATTGAAGTTTAAAGCTTGCCACAATATTTTTATTTTCAGTAATTATGTTTGATTGTTCTAGTATTTCCTATAATGTTCCACAAGGAAAGAGAAGCGGAAGAGCAAAGCTTATAAAAAGTTTTAATATAGCTGACAGCAGAGCCTCTACAGGATATAACTAGCAATAGTCGAGACATCAAACATACTTCACAATAAGAAATGATTATTTCTTGAGTTTGGCTTCAAGTTAATTAATTCATGCATACTTAATATCAATATGCAAACTTTGGATATATTGCAGTAACATTTCTGTCTATAAAGTCGTGAAGAAACAGGTGACAGTATATTTAAGAGACAGTCAAATGTTTTAAAAGCACTTAACTAGGGTATTGAATTTTAATTTCCCTTGTATTTTTATCTACAATAGAAAATAAAAGATCTCATTGTAACATTCATATAACTTTCTCACACCTTTCATAGATCGAAACTGGGCCTCTGCATTTCGTGCACTACTGTGACATATTCGTAAATGCGTTTTAATTCGAGGGGCTTCGAAACGTGTGTTATTACTGAAACCTCGGTATTGAATTATTGGACGGTAATGCAATACTTTCCAATTCGAGTAGGTCGATAACGCAGAAACTAACAACTAATTGTGTTTTAGAAAATTATAATTATTGGAAAATTGTGAGTTATAACCAAGAGTAATTCTAAAATGGTTGACTCTACAAAATAAATTGTATGAGAGATAAAATGAATGTTATAACAAGATCAACATTATAGGTGTAGTAAGATTTTGTTTATATCTTACAGTTTACAGTTATGTAATTCGATTCAGGATGATACGATTTCTGAGGACATTTACTGCGAATTTAAAATATCAATCTCATTTTTCACAAATATATTTCAATCATGTACTACTTCAATTAAAGTATTAGAGTTATTTTTGACAAAAATAATGTAAGAAATATTTTCGTTTAATTGGTAGTGCGATATGGCGGGTTGTGTCTTTAACTCTAGGCGCGTAAATGTAGTATTGGTTTGGTATATAACCGATTTTGCTGTTTTGAGTTCCGCTGAAAAAATCTGTCTTGGTTGTAGATTCGGTGACACTAAACTATATATATCACCAATACAATGTCGTTCTTAAATGTCTGGTTAGAGGGCAACTCCTCCTCCACCTGCTATTTATGTTCTTGGTACATAACATAAAGCAAGATAACAGTAAAAGAAAAGTCGAAAAACGAAACTGGGCAGAAAACCAGTTATATTGCCCCTCCTGTCTAGTGAGTACGACTACAGCGCACATAGTGGAGTCTCCTGCAAGGTAAAGTACACGTAGCAATTTATAGATGGCGCTAAGCTTCGAATTGCTCATTAGTACGAATATGTCTTAGTTATTAGGAATGATTTAAAAATGCAAGACTAACAATGTTTCTTTTACGTTCAAAGGGAATTCTAAATGTAAATAATAAACAACTGGAGCCATGTTGTGTACAAAGGTCAATATAGACAGGCAATAATTATTGTGTTTGGGAGGGAAGGTCTCCATAAGCTGGTTTATATATAACAGATTTAACCAGTTTTGTTTATATATTCATTTCAATTCAGTAAATTGGTTAATGACCATAGGTACAATGTGAGCGTAGTTGTGATATGAAACTATTAAACGCAGATCTCCGCAAATGAGATGTCATCAAAACAATGGTTTGGTAGAAACGTAGAGTCAGACTGAAAAATTTAGCCTACACACCGCCAGTGTGAAAGAATAATTAACTTGCATTAATTAACTGGTTTGGTACTTTACCACTTAGATCTTTTCTTGACAATTCTTTTAGGTAGCTGATTTATCAATTTGTGTACTGTTGTTCAAAATTGCAAATATTGTGCAAACATAATATCAATTAGAGAATATTATAAATCAAAATATTAGGAATTTTAAGACAATGTGATCACACATTGCTAAATATTAATCATTTTAAAATATGAACACAATGAGAAATATTGGGTTCAATAGATTTGGCAGCAGAAAATCGGCAAATGAATCATATGAGATCTCAATTATTATAAACTGGAGAAACATATATCAAGAATAATACGAATGGCCAAAGACTTGAAGTGTATCTATATACAAGGAGACGAGAAATAAGAGTAAATTGCTGAATATTCAGCCCAAGATATGTATAATATTACCACATATCCTGCATGTGATCGACACAAAGCTGCAGCTACGAGAGCTGTTCAATAAAGAATGATCACAATATTTTTTTCAACGTAGCCTTACTCATCCTCATAATTTCGACGGACCTTATCAAAATAGTCACCCCTGATTGCGATGCAGTTGTCCCAGTGTTTCTGCCAGTCTTCAAAAACATGATGGAAACCATTTTTGAGAGATCGTTCAGAATCGTCTCCGCAGCCGTCACCACTGCTTCTGATGATGGATAATGCCTCCCACGAAAGGGTTTCTTCAGGTTAGGGAATAGAAAAGAGTCACATGGGGCTAAATCCGGACTATAGGGAGGGCGAGGGATGCACTTCGCGTTGATTTTTCAAGCTATTCAGCAACAATAATGTCAATATGCGGCTGGGGATTATCGTGGCGCAACATCCAGCCTGCTTCAGGGAAAGGTTATCTTCCTATCCGTCAGCCTGTCATACAAATCTAATTAAACAACCAACGTTACTTATGAAGGAAAACTTTCCAAATAATACGCTGAGCTCAGTACGGCAAAACTTTTAGGTTGAACTAGATTAGTTTACCATTATACGGTACAATAGATTTGGCAGTAGATATTCGTAGCATCATAACTGTAAACCTCTGTTCGTTTGCGTATGTAGTACTGAGCATTGGCATACATTTTAAGAACAGTACATTACTTCATCGTATTAGTGGTAATAGGTATCTTCTATTGTTGTGTCCTACTTTAATTTCATAGTCCTGTTTGGGACTTTTGATTGGCTTTTTTCAGGAGGCACTTAAAACTCTCAAAATATTACAGTTTAGATAGAAATTTGGCATTGAAATTATCGCTCAAATCCTATAACATCTGGAACTCTACAAGATTTTACTAACTTCACATAACTAATGTTTTAATGGCGAAATTATCTGTGGCACTTATACTAAGATAATAAAATTAAACATATAAACCAACCTGGCTCACGTCGTCTTATGCTAATGAGGAATTTACAGAAAATTAAAGATATTTATTTAATTTATTACTAAACACCATAATCATAAAATATTTTTAACAAATCTTTAAAGTCATTTTTGATGAAGTGAAAATGTTTGAGAAACTTTCCATCTAAAGTTGTGCTGTTGTAGAATTCGTTGGTCGTTCCCGCGTCTCGTTCTTGAAAACAGTTAAACAAGTCTTTTACAGAAATATAAATATTTCTAACAAAAGACTACACTTATCTTAAGACATTTGTGCAAATTCTTGTTTGTAATGGAGATCGATTTCGAAGTAGACATTTTTCATCGTCAGTCCATCAATAAACTTCGTAGACAAGGATTCCGGTTACCCTGTTCTTATGTTTTTTCAGTTTTACCAAAATATGAAAAACGAAACACGCCTAAAAGCAGAATCATCTACTGGTATTTCAAAATTCATTACGCGATGTTTATTTTATAAAATAAATATATTTTCACAAACCATTAAAACTATCTAAGTAATAAGCATTTTACAGGTTTAGGTGTTTACCTAATTTCCAGATATCTGCTTTGCACACACACACACACACAAACATACACACACATACTCACAAACACACTCACACACAGCCGCACCGTGGACGAGTGCTAATACCACTCGACACTCACTAAAGCGGTCCAGGTTCCTGAAGACCGCATGTGATATCTGTGGTACACAAAGCTGTGTAGGGTCGCGTTTCCTCCTAGTTCTCTCGCCATTTAAATCCCTCGGAACTTCATCTTCACTTTATGTCTCATAATTGCCACCGCCTGCGGTGCCGCATGTTGTAAAAGCGGACGTTAAACACTACAACAGACATACACACGCACCCAACAAATTTCTTATAAAATCCCTTCCTCCAAAATATGAATTCCCAGTACAATCTTGATATGGTGCTTTTTGATATAATTTAATTCTTCCTCTACCTGCTCTGTAACTTCGTGGTACAGAAAATATTTAAACCTAAAACAAAGATCAAGGGAAGTAGTCGGCACAAATCTGCAGATCAAATGTCCCGCGTGATTCCCGAGTGACTCCGACCACAGCGACACGCGGTGGAAGTCGTCTGAAACACCATGTACACTTAGAATGGTACAGGTGTCGCGCAGATCGTAATTGCTATGTGTAGAGCATTATGTTTTAGTTATTAGTTTTCAATAACTTTAGAATAGTGACACTTTTCGTGATTTTGTGAAAAGGTATATCCTCAATAGCAAAAGTAGCAAGAGGGAGTTTCGCACAAGTATTCTTTTTCGGAAGAAATATATCCAAAAGCATATATAAGTTTAAGACCCAACCGTGCTTAATTTATTGCCCATTCCATTATTTTTCCGTGTTTTTTGTGAATGTTCCTGAAAATCTTGTTAACTAATGTAGGAATTTCCTTATCAGATGTCGAGCGTAAGAGCAGTGTACATTAAAGTCCATTTTTGACGTGTTGTCGTTTACCAATTCTAAATCTGACAGTAAACATTCCTAGGTTCAGGGACAACATGCTTATATTCTCATTCAAATTTAATATTGGCAAAAATATTAAGACAAGTCAATGAAATACATTCGTTACAGCTCTTTCTTCAATCACATTGCAATTAATGGAAAATCGACACTTGTCTCTGTGACTTAGTTTCAAGAAAACTCTTTGACTGACGTCGACATTTTGCATAATGGCACATTAGAACAAAAGAAGCGGAGACAACATCCTATTAAAGTTAGTGTAATCGGCATCAGCGCCTCTACAGGGCTTAACCAGCAATAGTCGCCGGATCAAACATACTTCACAATAAGAAATTATTCTTTTGTGATCTAATTACATTTGCTGTCAAATGTTGGTGTGGTTACCCACATGTTAAGTACTTAAACTCTACCAAAGGCAATGGACAGGTCGGATAACGCATGTAACTGAAATATTTATTAAGAACTACAACAGTCTACAAATTTTGAACACGGAGTTATGATATAAATCCAATTAAACATTTTTTTATGAAATAATCCACCACTTTCCAAAACAGATGCTGAGCTGTGTACATTAATATGGATTTTTCACATCTTTATCTGTTTTGACAATATTGTACCCAATTGATTTGGCAGATATACACAGAGCAAACAAGTCAGTGCAGATTTTTCTTTATGTCTCTGTTACACACAAAACCACATGCCTCTGTGTCTACGTATATGGGGTTTTGGTAACCTGGCAATGAGTCCCGAAACCGAAAATCTGTGATAAGGTTTCCGCTTATCCTTGAAAGAGGAATGTCTGAAAACTCTGAGCTCCGTGATTCTTGCACTCATTTGAGCATTGTTTCATTCTTCCTAATTTATCACTTAACTTTGGACGCGTTCCCTTATCCTGATAGATGAATATCTGGTAAGTAAGCTCTATGTAGCCTTTACTCATTTTAACATCATTTCATTCTGCGTCCGATATGGCTTAACTTTGGAGGTTTCTCTTATCCTAAAAGATGAGTATCCGGTAAATAGAAGCTCCATGTACCCCGTAATCATTTGAAAATCATTTATCCGATTTTCATTGCTACTGAAACAATTGATGAGCTACTAAGTATTGGAAACCTAAAAATTAGAATCTTGGAAGCAAATGGAGCCAGATAAAGGGTCAACAATTAAAGCAAAAAGCACTATATGCCGGTAACAACAGATATCAGCAGAGAAGTGGTAATAATCAGAAGAAACAACACTTCACAGAGCAATGTGCAGGAGGAAATCTCAGGTAGTCTCTCGGTGAAGTCTGTTTGAAGACAAATGACAGTACATCTGCATGCTGGTAAAATAAAAAGAATTTAAAGAAATCTGAGCACACCTTCATGGCAGAACAATGTTGAGTTTGAGGCTGAATGTCAACTCGCGACTGTAGTAGTACCAACACTCGCATGTATTTGACAAGTTCATCAATTTTGTTCGAGTTATGATGCATGTCTCTGTCCTCATTCACAATTATTCGTGCAACAAATAGATTGAAGTTTAAAGCTTGCAACAATATTTTTATTTCAGTAATTATGTTTCACTATTCTATTATTTTCTATAATGTACCACAAGGAAAGAGAAGCGGAAGAGCAAAACTTATAAAACGTTTTGATATAGCTGACAGCAGCGCCTCTACGGGATATACCTAGCAATTGACAAGACATTAAATATACTTCACAATAAGAAATGATTATTTCTTGAGTTTGGCTTCAAGTCAATTAATTCATGGATACTTAATGTCAATATACAAACTTTAGATATATTGCAGTAACATTTCTGTCTATAAAGTCGTGAAGAAACAGGAGACAGTATACTTAAGTGACAGTCAAATGTTTTAAAAGCACTTAACTAGGGGATTGATTTTCAATTTCCCTTGTATCTGTATCTACAATAGCAAATAAAAGATCTGATTGTTACATTCAAATAACTTTCTCAAACCTGTCATAGATCGAAACTGGGCCTCTGCATTTCGTGCACTACTGTGACATATTCGTAAATATGTTTTATTTCGAGGGACTTCGAAACGTGTGTTGTTACTGAAACCTCGGTATTGAATTACTGGACGGTAATGCAATACTTTCCAATTCGAGTAGGTCCATAATGCCAAAACTAACAACGAATTCCGTTTTAGAAAAGTATAATTATTGGGAAATTGGGAAATTGGGAAATTGTAAATTATAACCAAGAGTAATTCAAAAATGGTTGACTCTACAAAATAAATTGTATTAGAGATAAAATGAATGTTATAACAAGATCTACATTATAGGTGTAATACGATTTTGTTTATATCTTACAGTTTACAGTTATGTAAATCGATTCATGATGATACGACTTCTGAGGACATTCCCTGCAAATTTAGCATATCAATCTCATTTGTCACAAACATATTTCAATCATATACTACTTCAATTAAAGTATTAGGGTTATTTTTGAAAAAAATAATATAAGAAACATTTAGGTTTAATTGGTAGTGCGATATGGCGTGTTGTGTATTTAACTCTAGGCGTTCAAATGTTGTATAAGTTTGGTATATAACCGATTTTGCTGTTTTGAGTTTCGCTGAAAAAATCTGTTTTGGTTTTAGATTCGGTGATTATAAACTTTATATGTACATCACCAGTACAATATCGTTATTAAATATCTGTTTAGAGGGCAACTCCTTCTCTACCTGCTATGTATGTTTCTGGTACATAACATAAAGCAAGATAACAGTAAAAGAAAAGTCGAAAAACGAAACTGGGCAGAAAACCAGTTATATTGCCCCTCCTGTCTAGTGAGTGCGACTACAGCGCAAATAGTGGAAGTCTACTGAAAGGTAAAGTACACATAGCAATTTATAGATGACACTAAGGTTCATATTGCTCCTTATGTAGGAATATGTCTTAGTTATTAGGATGATTTAAAAAATGCAAGACGAATAATGTTCCTTTTACGTCCAAAGGTAATTCTAAATGAAAATAATAATCAACTGGAGCCATGTTGTGTGCAAAGGTCAATATAGACAAGCAATAGCTATTGTGTTTCGGAGGGAGAGCCCCCATAAGCTGGTTTATGTATAACCGATTTAACCAGTTTTGTTTATATATTATTTATTGTTGAACAATTTGGCTTCAGATCCCAGCACTCTACAACACAGCAGCTTCTACGCCTTACGGAAGCCATATCTAAAGGTTACAATACTAACAAATCGACTGGCGCCATCTTCTTAGATATTGAACGCGCCTTTGATAATGTATGGCATGCGGGCCTACTTTACAAGCTCAAATCATACAATTTCTCTGATTCGACACTTGCCCTCATTAAAGATTATATAAACGGGCGTCGGTTCCGAGTAACTGTGGAGGATGCTTCCTCCTCTCTAAAGCCTATTAAGGCAGGAGTCCCACAAGGAAGTTTGCTAGGACCGACCCTCTTTAATTTGTACGTTAACGATATGTCAGAACTCACTCGCACTGAAAAATACATATACGCCGACGACACGGCACTGGTAACTCAGTCCACTCAACCGCGGATAATACACCTGCGGCTACAGAATGCCCTGAATGATCTTGAACCATGGTTTCGAAAATGGAGAATAACAGTAAACTCCAGAAAGTGCCAATCAGTTATTTTCACAAAAAGAATCCAACATCGACATCCCAGGCACAGACAGCCACCTCTCGTGTATCATGGCGAAAGAATCGAATGGAAAGACCAAATTACCTACCTAGGGGTCACCATGGATCAAGGTCTCACATGGAAAAAACACATTTAAAATATCAGGGCCAAAGCAAATGGACAATTGAACAGACTCTACCCTTTGATTAATTTAAATAACCAACTGCAACTCAATATGGGTCTTACGCTATACAAGACACTAATCAGGCCAATATTGACGTACGCAGCCCCTGTCTGGGGATACGCTGCGAAAACGCATATAAACAGACTGCAGACACTGCAAAACAGAATAATACGAATTATTGCAAAGGTTCCTATAGTAGCTCCAGCTTATTGGCTGCACGAAGAACTGAAGCTCCACTCGATCGAACAAATTATTAAACTACTCAGTTATAACTTATATGACAGAAAGGCAAAAAACAAAAACCCTCTAATTCGCGACCTAGGCGCATACGGTACACAACACGACATACACAAAAGACCGCTCTCATTATTTGACAGAACTCTTGGCCTGGGAGAACCAGAAATAAACATTCAAGATTACCTAAACAACTTAGTACCACCTTAATCAGAAGCCATGGCTTAGCAAAAACACTACTGACAGACCAGTGGCCCTGGAAGTCCCTGCTAAGGGTCGTTCTGGGGACCAGTGAAAATGACCAAAGCATACCACATGGACATGAGAAGACTACTCAATTGTAGATGTATAAACAAAACAATAATCTAGCAAGATTAGCTCACATGACGTGGACCATACTCAATCCTGAGCATATGTCCAAAATATTTGGTTGTTATTTAGTTAAGTTACATTAAATATATCCATTTTCACATTGAATGCATGTAAACCAATACCTAACAAATTGACGCCAGAATCAGCGCCGCTCCTGGCCTGATATCTTAAACTTATTCTTAAGCACTAACAATTAATGACACCGTCCTTATGTTTCAGGACCACACAGATATCTTGTAAGACGATGCCTCCGTCCCGAGGCACAACAATACTACATAAACCAATTCCACATCTGAATTTCCAAGGTCGCAAGTAGGACCTTGGTCATGCTTGTGTCTTGGCGCCATCCTCACCCGGCCTAGGCTTTGCCCGGCCGTAATATCCTCTCCCAGAATCCGCAGGTGCAATAGCGGTACTGCTGCACTTCCTCTCCCGAATTCTCACCGGTGGAGGTTTTTTTAGTGGGTAGGGCTGACGGATCTCTCTCCGTCAGAGGAGTCCCACACTCCGATCCCGGGGTTAGTGCGTAAATGCATTTTTCCTCCACTCGAAAAAAAAAGTTTATATACTCATTTCAATTCAGTAACTTGGATAACGACCATAGCTGTACAATGTGAGTGTAGTTGTGATATGAAACCATTAAACGCAGATCTCCGCAAATGAGATGTCATCAAAACACTTGTTTTGTACTTCACCACTTAGATCTATGCTTGACAATGCTTTTGTGTAGCTGTTTTATCAATTTGTGTACAGTTGTGCAAAATTGCAAATATTGTGCAAACATAATATCACTTAGAGAATAATATAAATCAAGATATTAGGAATTTTAAGACAATGTTATCACACATTGCTAAATATTAATCATTTTAAAACATGAACACAATGAGAAATATTGGGTTCAATAGATTTGGCAGCAGAAAATCGGCAAATGAATCATATGAGGTCTCAATTATAAAGAAATGGAAATAAATAAAATAGATTTAAAATGCTAACAAAGTTAAATATAGTCTTGAATCAAGTTAGAGGCTAATGTATATTTTAATCGCTTTTCTTTACTCTGCCTCAGACTTGAAGTGTATCTATTGACAAAGGAGACAAAAAATGAGAATACATTGCTCAAAATTCAGCCCAAGATATGTCTACTATTACAACATATCCCGCATGTGATCCTAACAATGCTGTAGCTACGAGAGCTGTTCAATAAAGAATGATCACAATATTTTTGTTAACGTACCCTTATTCAGCCTCATAATTTCGATGGTCCTTAACAAAATGGTCACCCCTGAATGCGATGCACTTGTCCCAGCGTTTCTGCCAGTCTTCAAAAACATGATGGAAACCAGTTTTGAGAGATCGTTCAGAATCGTCTCCGCAGCGTTCACCACTGCTTCTGATGATGGATAGTGCCTTCCACGAAAGGGTTTCTTTAGGTTAGGGAATAGTAAAAAGTCACATGTGGCTAAATCCGGACCATAGGGAGGGTGAGGAATGCACTTCACGTTGATTTTTGCAAGCTATTCAGACACAATATTGTCAATATGCGGCCGGGGATTATCGTGTCGCAACATCCAGCTGCTACAGGGAAAGGTTGTCTTCCTATCCGACAGCCTGTCATACACATCTGATTAAACAACCAACGTTACTTATGAAGGAAAACTTTCCAAATAATACGCTGAGCTCAGTACGGCAGAACTTTTGGGTTGAACTAGATTAGTTTACCATTATACGGTACAATAGACTTGGCAGTAGATATTCGTAGCATCATAACTGTAAACCTCTGTTCGCTGGCGTATGTAGTACCGAGCATTGGCATACATTTTAAGACCAGTATATTACATAACCGTATTAGTGGTAATGCGTATCTTCTATTGTTGTGTCCTACTTTAAGTTCATAGTCCTGTTTGGGACTTTTGATTGGCTTTTTTTCAGAAGGCACTTAAAAATGTCAAAATATTTCAGTTTAGATGCAAGTTTGGCACTGAAATTATCGTTCAAATCCTATAACATCTAGAACTCTACAAGATTTTTGTAACGTCACATAACTAATGTTTTAATGACGAAATTATCTGTGGCATTTATACTAAGATAATAAAATTAAACATATAAACCAACCTGGCTCACGTCGTCTTAAGCTAATGAGGAATTTACAGAGAATTAAAGATATCTATTTTATTTATTACTAAAACACCATAAGCATAAAATATCCTCAACAAATCCTTAAAGTCATTCTTGATGAAGTGAAGATTTTTGAGAAACTTTCCATCTAAGGTTGTGCTGTTGTAGAATTCGTTGGAAGTTCCCGTGTTTCGTTCTTGAAAACAGTCAAACAAGCCTTTTACAGAAATATAAATATTTGTAACAATAAACTACACTTATCTTAAGAAATTTGTGCAAATTCTTGTTTGTAATGGAGATCGATTTCAAAAGCTGATTTTTTTCATCCTCATTCCATCAATAAACTTCGTAGTCAAGGATTCCGGTTACCCTGTTCATATGTTTTTTCAGTTTTACCAAAATTTGAAAAACGAAACACGATTAAAAGCAGAATCAACTACTGGTATTTCAAAATTCATTACGCGATGTTTATTTTATAAAATAAATATATTTTCACAAACCATTAAAACTATCTAAGTAATAAGCATTTTACAGGTTTAGGTGTTTACCTAATTTCCAGATATCAGCTTTGCACACACAGACACACAAACATACACACACATACTCACAAACACACTCACACACAGCCGCACCGTGGACGAGTGCTAATACCACTCGACACTCACTAAAGCGGTCCAGGTTCCTGAAGACCGCATGTGATATCTGTGGTACACAAAGCTGTGTAGGGTCGCGTTTCCTCCTAGTTCTCTCGCCATTTAAATCCCTCGGAACTTCATCTTCATTTTATGTCTCATAATTGCCACCGCCTGCGGTGCCGCATGTTGTAAAAGCGGACGTTAAACACTACAACAGACATACACACGCACCCAACAAATTTCTTATAAAATCCCTTCCTCCAAAATATGAATTCCCAGTACAATCTTGATATGGTGCTTTTTGATATAATTTAATTCTTCCTCTACCTGCTCTGTAACTTCGTGGTACAGAAAATATTTAAGCCTAAAACAAAGATCAAGGGAAGTAGTCGGCACAAATCTGCAGATCAAATGTCCCGCGTGATTCCCGAGTGACTCCGACCACAGCGACATGCGGTGGCAGTTACATGAAACACCAAGTACACTTAGAATGGTACAGATGTCGCGCAGATCGTAATTGCTATGTGTAGAGCATTATGTCTTAGTTATTAGTTTTCAATAACATTAGAACAGTGACACTTTGTGTGGCTTTGTCAAAAGGCATATCCTAAATAGCAAAAGCAGTAAGAAGGAGTTATTTGATATATAAAAAAGACAATTGTTTCGCACAAGCATTCTCTTTCGGAAGAAATGTCTCCAAAAGCACATATAAGTTAAAGACACAACCGTGTTTAATTTATTGCTCATTCCATTATTTTTCCATGTTTTTTGTGAATGTGCCTGAAAAGCTTGTTAACTAATGTAGGAATTTACTTATTAGGTGTCGAGCGTAAGAGCAGTGTACATTAAAGTCCATTTTTGACGTGTTGTCGTTTACCAATTTTAAATCTGGCAGTAAACATTCCTAGGTTCAGGGACAACCTGCTTATATTCTTATTGAAATTTAATATTGGCAAAAATATTAAGACAAGTCCATGAAATACATTCGTTACAGCTCTCTCTTCAATCACATTGCAATTAATGGAAAATCGACACTTGTCTCTGTAATTTAGTTCCAAGAAAACTCTTTGACTGACGTCGACATTTTGCATAATGGTACATTAGAAGAAAAGAAGTGGAGACAACATCCTATTAAGGTTAGTGTAATCGGCATCAGCGCCTCTACAGGGCTTAGCTAGCAAAGGTCGCGAAATCAAACTAATGTGCTTCAAAACAAAGAGCAGCTTCAGTGAATACAGCGATAACAACAACAAAACCTAACAAAATAATGCACTTTAGGAAAGGAATTCTTTGAAGGTATATTTCTTTTTACCGTATTTTCATCCAGGAGCTAGGTTGGGACTTGTATTTGCAATGACCGATGCCCTTGAAAATGTGTGCTTCTTAGGAATTTCATCTGTGTCAAGGATTTTAACGCAATTGCTTGTAAGAAGACTTGATAAGTAGTAGTTATGTACCTCAAGTTTGAGAGGAAAGCGTTGTGAATATTATATTGTAATGTACATATTTGAATGGATAATATCAGAATTTTACCTATTGAATTATAAAATAAATTAAAATAAAACTTAATTTAAAATGTATATAAATTAATACATTTATTTATTTCATATAAGCATATACTAAAACAAAAATATTGTGACTTTGTGGTTTCGTAAAATCAACAGTCCAGCTTGCAGTAATTAAAATGCTCCCCATTTACGTAGATAGACACTTTTTACAGCTATAAGCAGTTAAATTACTCAACATACACAAATAAAACCTTCAAGGTCGTCTGTCCTTCGACCACAAACGAAAGAGTTCACTTCCAAATCACACGATTATCGAGTTCAATTACGACTCTACCCTGACAAACTGGCCGCGCCTTCTTTTATACTTCTAGTCATGGTTTAAGAAATTAGTGGAACGCTCTGTGATAATCAAGCCGGCACCAGATAGAGACGAACATTCCAGTAGGGGGAGGGATCCGTCCCTTTCAGCTGCCAAGTTGCGGGCGCTGCGGACTCCTAGCACTCGTGGTACCTCTGACGTTACAAGAGGAACCTCGGGCCGAACATACTGAGCCCCTCCCGTATGGGAGTTGTTCGGATTGGGTTGGAGTCGAGGGGGCAGTGTGTTACCACCACCCACGGGAAACAGGGTACATCCGGGCAGGCTACTGGCCTCCCGGAGGGGGTAGAGGGTTGCCTTATAAGTCCCGGGTGCTAGCCACCTCTGGACCTCTGGACCTCTGCAGAGTTAGTAGTTGGTGTGCTAGACACCGGCGGCCCTAACAAGGTTATTTGGTAGCTGATTCATTAAGGACCGGCGCGCAAGTGGTGTATCCACTTCCTTCCCGTTTCCTTGTGCAGCGGGGGCGGGGGTTCTTAAAACAGGCACCGTGCTACGGTAAATACACCCGAGAAGCCCGGGTTCTGGTCCTACGGGTCCAGGACTAATGGGAGTAGACCTTGTATTCAATTTTAGACATCTATCTGTCTGTTTCGGCAAGCTTTAATCTCCGCACTGCCCTGTGCGTCTCTCCGCGCTCCGTGGTACTGCTCTCTCCTCAAGGCCGATAGGCACGAGCAGCACCATCGTAGCGGGCTAAACGATTCACATGTACCACCATCTTTCCCCGGGGCACATTCGGGTCCAATTACGAATTTGAAATATTAATTCTGTGGAACAATTTGAGAAGGCGAATTTATCAAAGATATAGTTTCTAAGACCTTCAAAGTTAAATAAAATAAATTCTGGACTTAGAACTTATATATAACTTAAATATAACTACAAGTGCACTTTCTATTTATGGCCTCTAAATATTTTGTCAAAATGCAAATCAAATGTAAATTTTTGTGAGATTTTCCTAAATTTGAGTTTATATTGCGTTAAATGATTAAGAATAGAAAACAATAACTTAAATATAACTACAAGTGCACTTTCTATTTATGGCCTCTAAATATTTTGTCAAAATGCAAATCAAATGTAAATTTTTGTGAGATTTTCCTAAATTTGAGTTTATATCGCGTTAAATGATTAAGAATAGAAAACAAAATGTCATAAATTGATCTAGTTTAATAAATGTTAGATATTGCATACGTTTGATAGCTTCTAATATCGAAGGCTATATTGTTAGAGTTTAATTAATATAAATATTTAAATGAAAATATATTTTAAATTTATAATATAACATTCATCTCAAGGACTCGGGTTCAAATCCGGTGTACACTATCGGTGTTAAATGACAAGACTTACACGATCCTGAAAATGTTAATTGAAATTGAGGTGAACCAGATTTATTTATGTAAATGGGATATCTTCTAGAAACTTCTATTACCTCAAATCTAGCTCCAATACTTTTGATTAAAGTAATAAAACTTAAAGATATATTTATGTCAAACGAAATGTATATCTTGAATTTTCTGGGAAAGACCTCGCAGGTCACCTTCGTTCTCGTTGACAGTTCCACAACAGGGAGAAAATAAGGGATATACAAATATTACTGCACAAAATATTCACACCTCCTTATAACACCCAATTTAAGTGAAATCCATATTTATGGAATTTATATTTCTCAGATAATCCCAGTAATTTGCACTTTTAAAAGTCTATGAATTTAGCACTTGGCACTGTACTTCAACATGTGGCAAGCAGATAGCGCTAGCTAGGTCCAGTCTGGCTACATGGCGGCCTCTTATCTCATATCAACCTGTTCTAATTTTTACAATATTAACGACAAAGAGAGAGCGTTTGTTGGAAAGAATTTGAATGAACTGTAAGCTTGAAAGAATTTCAAAGTAACTTATTTTGCATCTGCTTACTTTGGAAGAATTGCTGTATAATGTGTCACAAAATATTTGTTATTGATAATGATCTCAAATCTGCAATTTCGCGTCGTCCCGGCTATTCCTAACAACAGACTAATAATAGGAGGTACATCCAGAACGTAGGTTCTGTTTGGCAATACAATTAAATTTTGTACAGATACAGAACAACTATTTATTGCACAAAATTCTACAAACCTTAAACTAATTTTCCACATAACTGCCGAAATTTTGCAGGCATTTGTCATAGTGAGGCACAAATTTCTGTATACCTTCTTCATAGAAGTTTTCCGCCTATGTGTTCAACCAGTTGAAAACATTTTCTTTCAGCTCTTTGTCACTGTTGAAGGGTTGACCGCCAAGGAAGGATTGGGATCCAAAAACAGACGAAAGTCGCTAGAAGCGGGGTAAGGGCTGTACGGGGGTGTTGTCAAACACGTCCAAGCCAAATCCATGTAGGATGTTTTTCGTCGCATTTGCAGTGTGTGGTCGTGCGTTGTCGTAAAGAAGCACAACAGCTTTTGACATCGCAAATTTGCCGATAAATTTCAATTGGTGTACTTTCTCTGCATTCAGAACACGAATCATAGATCTGTTTTCACAAGCGGCGGGATTTTCAATCAACATTGACATTGTGAACAAGCCCAACAAGGCGTACTTGGCTGACAGCGATCTCACAATGGCGCACGTTTTTGCTTCTTGATACGGAGCGTCTACCGCGCATGGGCGGAACTGCCATCGCAGCGCTGCAGCGGAGATAAATTGAAGCATAGCTTACTTTCTGGACGCCGCTTGTAATAACAGTAAGGCATATGGGACAAAGACGGACTTTCTTATCCGGTCCCTGACTCACTCCACGTTCTGCAAATGCTACATAGTGTATGAGTGACCTTTGCTGGTCTACAATCTACTTGTGTAAGTAGAGCAAGTATTGCATTCCAACCAAAATTCAGATATCGACATATCCGTCTGTGTGGTACAGTTGGATAGGAACTATTGCTATACGTCTAAAGCATTACAGGAAAAATATTTTTTGTAGGAAGCTGAACAGCAAAAAATGCATTTCGGGAAAAAATTCACATATGTAATGCGGCATGAAGTGGTTCTGTCTCACTCTTCCTCTCACCTCGCGCTTGCGCTGCGCAGATCTGTTTGAGTAAGTGTATGTGTGTGTGAAAACCGGAAAAAATCGTATTTCACTTACATAATTGTCGCCAGTCACCTGCAACAATTCCATTGCTAATGTTGTGTACCTAAATGCAAGGGCAATAAGGAAGTTTCGTAAGCACCAACTCATCATTAAGAGAATTTCAATATTTTGTCCTTATGATGACTTTAATGTCGATAACCGCAGTAAAAGAAGTTCTTGTATATATTTGTTACAATTAACTAATTACATTTGCCTAACTCTGTGAACGTACGTCCATCAAAAACAGAAGCATCCATTAATGAGAACCTAAAATGGAATGGCAGCGTGCTTCTATGTGTGCCCAGCAGATGGCATTAGGTACGACTAGTTTGGCTACATCCACTCTTACGTTTAGTTGGCGGACCCTTAGATTGTATTATTCTATTGTAATTTTTGTTTTGTGAACATGGATGACATTTATGTCTCATTTAGATAGTGTGAAAAATGTGATATTTAAGAAACCCAGCATAGCATAGGCTCTCGGGATTAGAACGCGGTATATTTCGACTGGATGCCACAAGGATTGTGTACCACGCGTGTCATAGATTGCATATGTAAACTTAATTTTTGTACCATTATCAGTTTCCTAAATATTCTTTAGTACTGTTTTGTATTTTCGAATGCCTGGTACTTTTTTGTAACTTTAAATTTATCTTATATTTTTACCTCCTATACTATGAATAGTAAGTAGGTCAGTCTTGTATACGTCGGAATACATTTCAGGGGGTGAGGATATTGTTTTTGTAATAGTGCAACCTCAGAACAATAGCTTTGGAACAACTCAAGGAAATTTGGATGCGGATTTGTACGTTTACTGATGGTTTGAGGTTATTGATATGACAATCCAGGTTTTATATTGTAGATAGAAGTTGACATATCAAGACAGTTTCTTTCTTTTGTTTTGGTAATGTTTACGTCCTCCAACATTAAGTCATATCGGACAGTGAATGAAATGGGTCAAATGATGCTCAAATGTGTCAGAGTCCATGAAGATTAGAGCCACCGTACATTAATCCTTCGGGATAGGGGAAACCCCCGAAAAATACCTTATCCTGATAGCGGAACCTGACCGACATTTGAACTAGGGACCACTAGAATGTAAGGTACACAGCACCACTACTATTGGAAAGAAAAGTCTAATTGCATAAAAACGTAGTTAAGTGAAAGCCGCTAATCATTCACGTGTAGATGAATGTGGATCACAAGAATGTTGCTTACACATTTCTAAGATAGCAAATGAAAACTAAAAACAAGTTGATCATCCAGGGATGGCATCATACATATTATTTCACCTCCAATTGTAAATATTATAGCCGTATACACTACAAGTATGGAGTAGGCTGTAGTAACATTAAGCCCATGTGGTAGAAGAAGAGAAAGCAGTAAATACCTTTTGGTAATCTTACTTTGTCATAAAAATAACTGGTTTGTTAGATATTATCTCAATTCTGGACACAAAATCAAGTGAGATTAAAAGAAAATATATGTACGCGTGAGGTATAAAGTAACTATTCTGTGACAGTAACCGTAGAATGGTAGAGCCGGAGCCATAGCCTGGGTATAAACCACGGATCACTTAGTCTTAACCATGTCAACATAACATCATGACAACTAAATCAGCAGCACATTCCAAGTACTCAAGATACTTGTTAGAAATTATATACTCAAAGGAACATATGGACAGATGTCAATACCATAACACTGAAATCATAGCAAGGAGGTCCAGAGGTAGTCCTAGCCGGGTGGGGCTATCCCCGTCCGGGTGTCTTATGCCGCAGTACCTCATGTGCTCATGTAGGATATGAGCCTGGAATCTCCAGCCTGTATCGTAGATGATGCGGAGTGCCTTGTTCTGCAGCGTCTGGAGTCTGACGAAGGTGGTATTAGCCACTGTTCCCCAGATCTCACGGCCATACAGAATCATAGGCGGAATGATCGCCTGATACAGTTGGAGTTTGAGACGGATCGGCATGGTTGATCTGAAAATAGGGTATAGGCTCCGGAGTGCGACGTGCCCCAGCTGGACCTTGCCCTTGACGTGCGGAACGTAAGTTAACTTACGGTCCAGCGTCACCCCGAGATACTTCGCCGTTTGCACCCATGGGATTCGACGGCACCGTAAAACGAAGTTCTGCTGCAACCGATTGGCTATGGTTTTCGCCAGGAGAATATCATAGCTCTTCTCCGGGTTAATTGCCATTCGCCATTTTGCGCTCCATTCGCCAATGGCCCGGAGCTGGGTTTGGATTTGTCGGAAGCTGTACCGTGTATTCCTACTGACTGTGAAGATCATGAGATCGTCCGCATACTGACAGGTTTGGGTGTTGTGGTGCGTTGGGATGTCGGCCATGTACGCTGCGAAGAGCGCGGGCGACAGCACGCTGCCTTCCGTTACTCCAGCGCCAATGGGCCGCTCGGTAGACAGCTTCCCCTCCATCTTTACTCGGAAGCTTCGGTTTTCGAGGAAACCGGCCAGCAAGGAAATGTAGGGACGGGGAATTTCATGCTCCAGGAGTTTGTAAATAAGTCCTTCATGCCAGGTAGTGGCGAATGTCTTCTCCACGTCAAGCAGCACTGCTACCGTTTTAGGCCTTACCTGGAATCCCAGGGAGGCCTTCTCGGCAACCCGCAGTAGCTGCTCGGTCGTGGAGTGGCCAGAACGGAAGCCAAACTGGTGTTCCGGCATTAGACCCCTTTCCTCCAGATGAGGAAGAAGCCGGGAGAGGAGCAGTTTTTCGAATACCTTCGATAAAACTGGGAGAAGGCTGATAGAGCGGTAATTGGAAGGAAAAACCGCATTTTTCCCCGGCTTTAAAACGCACACCACGCGCGCCTCCTTCCAGATAGCTGGAAAGTGGTGCATGTATAGGCACGCATTATAAATCCGGGTTAAGTGAATCACGGCTCTTCGTGGAAGGTGCTTGAGCATTTCCGCTGTCACACGGTCCTGCCCAGGTGCTTTGTTGTTTCTTAGAGGGTTAAGCGTGGTCGCTAGCTCTCTAGGGGTAACGATGGGAATGTGGAACTTCTCGTGGTCAGGCGGCGGAGCTTCTAGCAAGTCCTCCACCACCCGTTCCACGAGGTCAGCATGGTCATCGTCCATTGGCTCTACCCTGGGTTGGAATTGAGCCTCCAGATAATCTGCTAGTGCATATGCCTTTTCTTTCGACTCGTAGTCGAGTCTACCTCTAGGGCTATGTAGGGGATGCTGGTGTACTGTTCTGTCTTTCCGCAGGCTACGGACTATTCGCCACGGTTTTCTCTCCTGGAGATTGGTTTTCCTTAACATGTTTTCCCAGGCCTCTTTGTGGTGTGCTCTTAGGAGTCGTCTTGCCAGGGATTTGAACCTTTGGTGTACTTCTCCTATCGTGGGATGGCGAAATCTCTCCCACAGCTTTCTTACGGCGTTTTTAGCCCTTATAAGTTGTTTGATGGGTCCTGGGATATCTGTGGGGTTTGGCGTGTCTATTGGAATGCGGTGTGTGTGAGCACGGACAGCATTGAGGATGGATGTGCAGAACTCCCTGGCTGCCGCCTCGAGTGACTCCACAGAGTCGATTCGAGGGCGGGCTTCCACGGAGTTTTGGATGTCAAGAATGGCGGCATCCCAGTCGACTTCATCCACCCAGTCAGCCGTTGCCAGAGCTGCGACGGTAACGTCTGAATTGATCACAACTGGGTTGTGGTCAGAATCCAGAGCATTTACCGCCATGAGGTCCAGATGAAATGGAATGTTCTTGGTGATTGCGAAGTCTATGACGTCCGCCCTGCCACGAGGCGGGAAGTGCGTTGGACCCCGCGGACCATGCGCATGAAGGGTTGGGTCTCCGCTGATGAGGCGGTAGATGCTCCTTCCCCTATCATTCTGGATGCGGCTGTTCCATCCTGGGTGTTTGGCATTGAAGTCGCCAGCTATGCACACTCGGTGGTCTAGGTTGAGGAGTGCCCTGTAATCCGCTTCATAGAAGGGATGGTTGGGCGGGCCATACACCGCCACAAGCACTAGGTCTGAACCGCCCAAGGAGAGCCTTATGGCGGTCGCCTCCAAGTGTTGAAGCGCAGGGATGGTAATGGGAGTATGGGTGATGTGGTTTTTGATTAATATAGCTGTACCGCCGCCCCGCCGGCCGACTCTATCGGCTCGGTGGACGGCGTAACTTGGCACGTTTAATTGTACACCAGCATGCAGGTGCGTTTCGCATACCATAAGGAGGTCAATCCCGTGGTCACTTACAAACTCCAAGATGCCCGGTCTCTCTTCCCGGACACCGTTTGCGTTCCAGAACGCGGCTCTCAATGTTCGCTGAGTTTTTCTCAACGCCATTTACGAGCTGGAGTCAGGGAAGAGGAGCCGTGCAGTCTGTTGCATAATGGTGTGCTTTTGTAGAGCAGGGATGCGGGGATCTGTCAGTTGCTCCCTGGAGCGCCTCAGAATGGGGAGGGAGCGTTGAATTACCTCGACGAACCAGGCAGAAAGCTCATGGAAATCCGCCAAGTCCTCATTTGAGACGCCAGTGTCCCAAACCGGCGCAGCTGTCGTAGGGAAGGGTGCCTTTTCCTCATTGGCTGTTGCAGCCACTGTGAATGGAACTGGTAGAGGGGGGAGAGCAGTGGCAGCAGGGCCGATCTGTCTCCCCACAGATTCTGTGGCGGACTGCCCGGCCGCTGCTGCCGCAGTTGCCGGCGGTTTCTCCCGCCAGGCTGCGGTGGCCTTCTTCTGGCGAGGAGGCCGCTGTGGTTTGGCTGCAGATGCAGCTGGTGTTTCTGTGGCGGTAGCTCCAGAGCTTTCTGACTGGGTCGCTGCCGGAGTCTGGCCTGCCTCGGCCTGCTGCAGCACTTGTTCGTGCTTGCGCAGCGCCTGGGCAAAACTGACTCCAGGCCGAACTTTTGTTGGCTCCCTGGTTGTGCTTCTGCCCTGTCTTGCCTGCACTATACGCAGTCTAGCGGGACAGCCGCCGTAGATGCCTATGTGGGCTTCTCGGCAATTGCAGGCTGTCTTCCTTTCGCACGCATGGCTTGAGTGGTGGAAGCCCAAGCATCTGTAGCATTGGGCTGGTTCCTCTCTGCCACGGTACGGTTCAATTCTGATTTTTGTATTATAGAGGTGGGACACCTCGTCGATTTTGGGAAGACCATCTCCCTCCTTCTCCACTATTACGAGGAATAGTGGCATGGGGGTCCTTATGGGCTCCTTGCCTTCCTCGCGGACTTGCCTGGTCAGCTGGACCACGGTACGCGGCGTAATGCCGTGTTCTTCCGCCAGGCCTACCTTAATATCCTCCGGGTCGGTTTCAGAGCCAAGACCTCGGATGACTCTGCGCACCAGGTTAGGTCGCTGCAGCGAGAACGTGTGGAATTCTATCT
The DNA here is from genome assembly GCA_030765055.1 of Mantis religiosa. NCBI lineage: Eukaryota > Metazoa > Arthropoda > Insecta > Mantodea > Mantidae > Mantis > Mantis religiosa. Next base: position 255,453,963 of record CM060950.1, read on the forward strand.
CCGCTTGCGCAGCACCTCCTGGCGGCTTCATGGTCCTCCGGGGTCGTTGTCTTTATGATCACCCGAATTGGAAAACGGGTGGCCTGGAAGCCAGCCTGGAACTTGGCCCAGAGTTCCCTCATGACCTTTATGTGTTTGGTGAACGGGTCCGACACAATTGGCGGAATTCTGGCCGTCGTTTGCGTGAGGGGGCTCCTGGCGTCCGCGTGCACTGCAGGGGTGCTGGGAACAGCACCCTCCGGCTTCGAACCGGAGGGTCTTTTGCGCCTTCCCTGCACGGTGACAAATCCTTTGGCGTCTGTGTCGCTCTCCGGTAGGGGAGTTGAGACACCCTGGAGGGGGTTGAGCGTAAACAGTTCTACACATATATTCAATTTAGAAGGCTTCCTTTCCCATAAACAATTACTAGTTTTTTAGACTTTGTCTCACTGTGTGGTATGACTACTCCTGGTCTCCATGCCATAGGAATAAATTAAATATAGTTTATTTTTAAATAACATTTAAATTACAATTTGTTACTTATCTTTGCGAATATTTAGAAATTTTATTTCCTACTATGCAATTTTACAGGTAGAGCTACCTGTGAGCAGACGCACGCGTTGCTCCATTACTGGTCTTCCCTGGCGAGCAATTTAAAATAACAACGAAATCGTCTTATTCATAACGTATATTTAAAACAAAACATTAATATATTTCACTCACACTAATTTCTCAATCCAATCTTCCACAAAGGCTTATTCTTCCCCCTGCTCAAAATATAATATAAAATTTATTACACATTTCGGTGTGGTTACAATTAAGATAAAGGGTCTAGATGCTTATTCAACACTTGAAACGTAACCCATGAAAGAGGTTTGCTGCAACAACTTTTTAGTGATTAATTTTGTTGCTATTATTGTTGTATATTATATACAATGTGAGTAAGTAGCCTCCTTCTGTCATATACACTGTTTAGAATTTATGAAGTGCAGCATTTGAAAATAGAATTCTTGACTTACGTAATATTGGTACGGGCTCTTTATTTGACACGATAGAACGTCCAGGGTATGTAATATTATCGAACCATTTTGTAAGTTTAGACAGCGTTATTTGTTTTATTGTGCTAAATTGCCGACCGCATGCTCTGCGCAATTTGGTCCAGGTATTCAAGTGTCTGAATAAGAAACCTAAGATGGTGTCAGAAAAATAACCGGAAACAAAAGTACAGCAATTGCGCAAAGCATGTAAAATGCACGTAATGATTAGCTGTAAATCTTTACTTGTAATTCTTTAATTAATTCTTTAAGTAACCTAATCATTACTTGTAATTCTACAGTCTATTCGTTTACATTTTAGACATTCTTAGTAAGCTAAAATAGGAGATAAGGCTGAATTGTAATATCCATAGAAACAGGTGATATTGCATCTTACGTGGTCCAGGGTACCTTTCTAGTCTTTTCGTTACAAGGTATTGAAAACTGCGCTGATTTGCAATTTTTCAGGTGTGATGCTTACGTAATTATTTTATATATATTTAGTAGAGCAGATTTTCTTATGGAAATCTGCAAACAGCAAGCGAACTATGCCTTAAACTACACTCCAAGTAGGGTTAGGACTACTACGGAGAGGAGTTGGCACAGCGATTAGCCTTGATTAATTGCACAGACGCGAGAAAATGTGTTCCGATGTATGCATGGCTGACCTACGGGCGGGAGGTGGTTTTGCATCAGTTAGTTGCGACAGGACGGCTCAGTTTCTTTATACCTAACCAGCGAGTTTGGCGCACAGTTATTTAAGCCTCAAAGAAAAATAAAAACAAGTTTGCCACATGCAACGTAGGTGGATTTACACAAATCTCCAGTATCAAGTTATGTATTTATCGTTCCTATACTTATTCACGTTATTCTCTCTCTCTCTCTCTCTCTCTCTTCATCTCTCGCACATACATTGCTCAACCACTATAACCTCCATTTCTTCTTTCTAATGCATTTCCAGTAGTCACACTTGTAGTGTTATCTGGAACGAAATACTTCTACTTTTCATAGATTAGCGATAATTAATATAGTATTAAACTGAGTGGTATCTATAATTAAGCGTGTCTTGTTCCGAAAATAAATATTTCTCTGTTCCTGTGTTACAGTTCTCAAGAACAGATTATATGGACATACTACTACAATTAATGTAACCACCAAATTACCAGATGACTTGACACCAAATGACTGAACGCTCAACGCAATAATGCGTTGATAATGACAGTTCATATACACAATCACATTAGCGTCACCGGCATGTCGGAGGTTTTACCAAGGAGCTCTTTAAATGTCAGTAATACTGGTATTATGCATTTCACGTTTAATTTATCCTCCGGCGGGTTAGACTCTGGAATAAATTAATGAACGAATGAATGAATAAAGCTCTCAAACTATCATATTAGACGATGAATGAAATGATGCTTAAATTAGTGCAGGCTCCATAAAGCTTAGAGCGCTTCCATCCTTATTACCGTTACAAAATATAGAACTCAAATACTTTATAATGTTTCCGTGTTTAGTTAGGTCAACTGGAATTGATCTATTTCGGAATTTACTACGGATATTATTCCGTCGTGGGCGTTCACTACTTCTATAAGAAGTCGTGATGAACAGCGGGTAAGGCACGAAATTTTTAGTAGGTTTTGATTGAGGTTTTTTCACACTTGTATAGTTTTTAGAAAGTTTTATATCTGGCTTTTAGCATGACTAGTTTTTTAAAGGGTGCTGATGACCGCCGTAGTTGAGCGCCCTTATATATACAATATATATGTATATATATTCAATTACTTTATCTGACAATATATCAAATATTTAATAATAATTCATTGTTTTAATAATTTCAATAACAATTAGGCCATTCATTTAAACTATATGTACATTTATAACTTCCTATATGTTAGAGCTGTTGTTATGTATTATTCCTGAGTAACAAATATTAATTACAAAACATTTTAATACATCTTAATTGTCTATTGGACATATAGGAGGTTATTGTTTGCCTCAAGTATCACTTTAACTGTTTATTTGTAGGTTATGGTCAAGATTCTTTCTTAATAATATTACATTGATTACTTTTAAATTTGTTAATTTTGTTTTAACTTTGCTTATATTCAAAATAGAATTATAATGCTGATTGTTAGGTCAAGATATATTTGTCTTTGTGTTATATATTAGGAAAGTTTAGTAAATTGTTTTAATTTACGGTATTCATATTTGTCTTATCACTAATATTTTGTATTTTTGTCTTCATTTAAACAGAATTTTATTTGCTTTAGAGAGGTCATATTGTTTGGTTATTTATTATCTGAATGCAAAGTCTTATAATGTCGGAATATTAACTCAATTAGGAGATGTAGCTATTGTGTTAATGTTTCAATATAAAATTATATTTATTGTTTAGATTGTATAATAAATCTTTAACTTCAATATTAACTTTACCAGCAGGGATAGTACTCATATGGTAGACTCAAATGACTTGCTCTACTCTTGTATAAACACTTATTTCACCTGCTACTTCAAGATAAACATCTTATTTTAGTTAAACGGAAATACAGTACATGGACTTTAAGTGATAGATTTTGTTAACCGTTTGTCTAGGGGACGTCTCTGAGTAATATTGTCATTCTAAATTATTCTTCGCTGTTTTAATATTAGCTTGTCTTGGCATTCTAAGAACCATATTGCCCCTTTCCATTTCATACCTGGACAGGCCTTATTTGAAGATACGCTTTAACTCAGAGTACATCAAAACGTATAGGTGCTGCCACAGAAGGCTCTGTTCAATTTTTGGACCTTAACAAAATACTTTCCACACCCAAGTACGACAGAGGGACTTTACCTTTTAGAAAATATAGCTATTGTGGAATTGTGGAATATAATCAAGAGTAAATCTGAAACGGCTTGCCTTAGAAAATAAAATGTATCAGACATAAATTGAATGTTAAAGCAAGATATACACTCCGTGTGAAGTAACAATTTGTTTATCTCTTCCACTTTACAGTTATTTAAAGTGATCCAGAGTGAAATGGAATTTTGAGGACATTCCCAGCAGATGAACATTTGTATTTAATTTGTCATGAAGATGTTTAAAGCATGTGATAATTTAATTAAATTTTTTAAATACCATTTTCTATAAAATCGAGATATTCTAAAAAGTTTCCATATAAGAGGTAGTTTGTTATTGGGAAACTTTCTTGAAAGTCTTGCTTGTGGTCCTTTAAGAAGCGAAACTTATATAAAACTTTGGTATTTAACCCACTTTCATTTATTGGGTTATGATGTGAGGATTTTCTCCCTATTTGGGTGTTCCATTTCCAAAGGAACCTCGACATTGGATTTTTGGGTCCTATACAATTCTACAAAAAGTACTATTTTAACGCTAAGGTACACACCAAAGAATAAACCGGTACAAACTTGCAGTTTAAATATCCCGCGTGCTTCCTGACTGACTGTGATCACGGCGACAGACCGTCTCGTGCAACACAGGGTACACGTAAAAATTGCAGATGGCGCTGACATTTTAATTGCAATTTGTATAGGTATGTAACTTACTTATTAAGCACCTTTTGCAACATACAGGAACAGCGATGTTTTGTTTAACTGCAAAGTATTTGCAAATGTTAACTATAATAATTTAGAGGTGTATATCACAAAATATTTCATATAGGCGGAAAAGAAGCATTGTGCTTCAGAACTGAAGCCTACAGAGAGTTGTATAAGTAGAAAACTTTCAACTCATTTCTTGCATGAATTTATTCGACTTATTTTTGTTTTGTCTGAATGCTCTGTGAACATTTCTAGCACAATATAAGTACATTGCATAGAGTAAAATAAACCAGACTTATAATTTATTCCATGTCTTTTGACATGAAATGCCTATTCTCAGCATTTCATAACTAATTTTGGTAGAATTGTTTTGGGAATTAACATTCGCAGAATTAGAACCATTATGCGTGTACTTGTATTTATATTAATAATTGGAAACTTCTGTATGCATATACATAGCACCATGCACTCACATAAATTTTAAGACAAGTATATCAATTTTGTTCGATTTATTTTGTATGTATGTCTTTATTACTTGTTTCGCACTTAAAATTATTGAAACTGGAAGCTCTTCCGAAGAACGTTGTCTTCAATGCCAAATATTGATTGACCTTTTATTTTCCACAATGACACATTAAAACTAATTGCAAGAGACAAACCTTCGTTTCAGGTTAGTATAGTTGACAGCAACACTTCTACACGACTTACGTAACAACAGCTGGGGAGATGAAACTTACTTCACAATAAGAAATCAATCTTTCCAAATGTAATTACTTCTCCTGTCGTATATTTGCTGTCGAATACCAAATGTTGGTGAAGTTAGGTTCAAGTTAGTTACTTAACCACTACCAAAAGTAAAGGTGAAGTCAGACTACCAGTTAACATCTAACCTGAGATCACAATACTGTCCAATCCTGGGATTGCCTCTTAACAGCTTAGTATTAAATTGTAGTAACATATCCCACGTGACTTGGTATACAACATACAGTTTATAATCTAAGGTAAAAATTTTGGCACTTTTTACACTCTTATGGTATCATTAATCCTTAAAGTATTGAATGAGAACCAACCAGATGTGAAAGCATTTGAAAAAAAAAAAGGTTTTCGTAGATACAATGATTGGCTAGGTGACAGAAGAATGATGTCACGATGAACGGTACAGAAAACGTTTGTTATGTCTCAGTGGATTAGGGACGGGAATGTAGAGCAGGAAATAAAATTCAAACCTTATATATGAAACAGTTTATAATTTTTCGTTCAGGTATTATAGCAATTAGTCAATTGATATTACAGTCGTTTCACCTAACTATTCCTGACAACGTTTGTCTAAGTTTTGAATGTTGTTAATATTTTCCCCGTTCCTGAGTCAATAAGTATCTTACCTAACACGGTGGGTTGTTCTCTCTAATATCTCTCTAATTTATGATTTCGGGTTTGAATATTTAGATAAATAAATAAATGACAATAAAGCTCACAAACCGTTATATTGGACGATCAATAAAATGATGCTCAAATGAGTCTAGGCTCCACAGAGCTTAGAGCGCTGCCATCCATATTACCGTTACAAAATATAGAACTCAAATACTTTTTAACGTTTCCTTCGGAATTTTTCCGAAAAGCAAACCAAAATTTGTGAGTCTACATCTGAATAAGGACTAAAAACACGTATTATATACAGGAAGGTTAATTTCATGTTAGGTAGTGTTATTGGCAGCACTTCTTATGTCCTTAGATAGGACCGTCCATAATGCAGATTTACCGATGGTGCTCCTGAGTGTCTAGTCAACTCTTGTGCTTGTGCCTATAGGAGCGTAAGTTATGCCACCGTAAAATAGATAGCGCTACGGTAGGGTTATGACCCTGCGGGAAGGAGTGTGCAAATATTTTAAAGCTCTGTGGTCCGTACTATCAACTTATCTACAGTGGAATCAGCCTACAAAGTTATTCCCCGCATTCTCTAAAGAAGATACAATTGTGAATTATTACATCTAAGAAAATTGTCTTCCGTAGGTTGGAGCAGGAGGGCGCCATCATAATTATAATTTCTTCAAAGTAGTTTAAACGGTATATTGGAATTGCTCAACGCGCATGTGGGGCTTCGGCTTCGTTATACCCCATGATGCGGCCAGTGATGCCCACACCCCTTACGTTGCACCTTCTTCAGTCTCTGATTCTTCCAATAATTCTTTATGCGTGCGAGGTCTGGGGCATGGCAGCAGGAACCAATCTGCTGCAACTCCAACCTGTACGGAATAGATGCCTTAGAGCCACGGTCTCTGAGGGCTGGCGGTTTCCCGCGAGATATGTTAATGAAGGCTCATCTCTCCACTATGTGGAAGATGTCAGTAGGCGCCGGGCCACAAAGTTCTACGAGAGTTTGCATCAACATCAGGGCGCCCTGGTCAGGTCTCAGGGAATTACCGATCATCAGAAAGACGCTTCAAGCTCTACTGGTTCCCCGAATGGCATGCGGGTACACCCGGTGATAATTAAATTGTTACTACAACGTCAAAATTATTCCTACCTGAAAAATTACACCAATGATTGTTCTAAATTAAACCCTTCCTTAATTTTCTCACACCAGCGGTGTACACAGGCGTTGCACCCGAGTCTGCTACCATGAGGAGCTACGGCTACCTCCTTTCTTCCTATCCACCTAAATTTAACCCATCACCCTGCAAAACACCACATATCCTGTCATTAATTGGTTAAGTCCGTACAGGACAGATACACGAATGACACATATCGTGCTTATCCTCAGTCAGCCGCCAGCTGCTGCTTGCTTGCCTGCTTGGAGTTGCAATCTGATCCTTTGGATTGTTAATTTGTTTTTTTTTTTTTTCATTTCCAATACTTATGATTAAGGTTTAACTACTATTATTTGGTATTGATTTTACATGATCATTGTACTCACATGATTTTCTTTGCCGTTGTGGAAGCCATTCTTACTTCCGTCATGCCAACTGAGATAGATGGTGCCAGACATTGCCTAATTGCTGCTCATCTTATTCGTGTAAATGTGGAATACTAGAACACAGCTGCTTTTAATCGATGGGGAGATGCTTAAGAGCTACACGTTTTCCAATTATACTTTCTTATTTGGATCTCTTTGCATTGGCCAGTGAAGGAAAAAAGACAGAAGAACATCCTCCCATTTGACAAACTTCTTTTAATAATTAAAATATTCAAACACACCTTCTCACATATAGGGCTTTTCACCCCATCTAAATGCAGATCCCAAAACCAAAGCGAGCAAGTCCCTCTCAAATACCAATTCATTTGTGAATATACCGTTCTAATTCAAACATTATTCCTTTCTCTGTAAACATTGTGATTTCTTAGATTCATAAGACTTTGTCTAACAATAACTGTTTACTTTTATGGATGAATGTAAACCTGGCCCCAAATGCATTCTTGTATAAAACTAGGGTGCGTTTATTAATTAATAATTAGATTCTGGTTAAATAGAACCAGGAATGCACTAAGGAAACAATACTTAAATTATTGTCCTTAGAATACAGAAAATCGAGGTCAACATCTCTCAAATTTAACTGATGGCTAAATTTGTTCGAGTGAGGTAAAAAACAGAAGCTCTGATGCGATTGTGAAATGTTTACATAGAAGGTCATTATAATGTTGGCATGAAAGTCGAGAACGAGTGGGTAATTATATTAAATTATGTTCTGAACTGTGTCACATAGCTTTTAGTTTAAAGCTATTAAACTATTTGACTACTTAGACAAAATAAATATTGTTAAATTTACAATCCTCGTACACCATGTACTACAATAGAAGATGGGATTTATAATATGTTATTAAAAGAAATGGTATCTCATTCCTGGGCTTTCATTTAGACAGATATATAGATTAGCAAGATCACATAAACCATCTCTTACACAAAATCAACACTGACCCCTGTTGTATCCGAGCACTGGTGAATGGATTTTCTGTAGATACACTTATATTGGTATACTAATTATATTGTAACTCAATTTGGGAATACAAAATATGAATGGAGCAGCTTAGTAGAAAGTAAATAAATATTTCCTGTGCAACAGCAGGTTAAACGCATGATTTCTAACACTCAGAGCAAGCACTTTAGCAAATATCTTTCAGAAGACTGAAGACATTAAACCTGCCTTGTATGTATATATTCTTAATATAAATGTCCTTTGTACGCATATGGTCATTAGCTTTAACAATTTAAAGGAAATAATATTCCCAAGAGTACTTATGATAAAGTGAAGCACAAAATTAATATAATTTTTAATTCTGGTATACGTCATTTATTTATATTTATTCGTTTGTTTGTGTTAATGTCTTTCTGATATCAGGTTATATGTCGTCCCAATGTTCCTAGGTGACAGGGGCTGCATCAATGTTTATTACTATTAACGGACCACCAGTACATATGTGGACCCCAGAGGACTATATAAAAGAATGTATAAGAACTCATAATCATTCTAAGAATAGATAAAGCAGGAAAGCGAATCTACAAGTGCAGCATTCTGATTGGTTCTGCAGGATCTGAAATTCTTAGGTGAGACCCACCCCCACATTTTTGTTAGGAATACGGCCCTGTTTATTGGACTATGTTAATATAAATTATTTTTAGTGGAATCCTCATTATTTGTTTAGTATGTCACCTGTCATAAATCTACAGAAGCTATCCTCACGCTTCCTATGATTAATTATTTACTTGTATTGTCATCCCCATTAATACTGGTATCATTTATTCTCATGTACGACGTGGTTAGGGTTTCATGCGCCGCCTAAACAACGGGAATGAAATGTGAAGGTCATCATATAGCGACTTGCACTAAAATAATTGCCTAAACTCTGAGGTCTACTGTATTGTCCTACATCCAGTGTAGTAGAAGCTACCTTAAAATTCAGAATGCACAACAAGAATGAACAGAGAATAAGAAAAACAACAAAGTGTTAACTAATTTTTGCAAGCACATGCAGTAATTGTTGAAGAATATGTGTAGAAATAGATGTGAACTAAATTTATGGGTACGACAATATATGGTTCAAAGAAACCTATGTGATTAAAGACCAAATCTCAAACTAATTCATTACTAATTGACTTTTATATACGTACCTTGCATCTCTAGAACTTTTTCGAAATGGATTTGGAGGACTCTGACAAACGTCCTATAGCCACTGTGACATTTCAAACAAGCAGCTTCAAAAGCTTTGTTCATTTTAAGCCGATGAATTTTCCAACAAAATGTTTAAGTTAAATGTTTATTGAAATCATTTAGTCACCAAAAAGCTGAGGATGAGATCGAATGATCTTGAAAACTTTTCAATTATACAACAAAAAGTAAGTGAATTTTGAGTGTAAAAATAGTGACTCATAAATCAAACTTAAATGTTTAATTGTTTAATTGTTTAAATGTTCAACATAAATGATAAAAAGAAATGGAATAAAAAATGAAATGAATTCGCGAGAAGTACAATGATAGCTTCATGATAGTGGACATCCTTTCCCAAAAATGTACTATTTGTACGTCCATTATTGTGCTAATTTACACTATTGCAAGTATTTATTTTTCCTAATTGAATAAAACTCAAGCCTAAGCTGAACCTCAGTTATTGCAGTTACAGTATTCCGTAAAAGCTACTTCAAATTACAATCATCTACCACTGCATCAAATATTACAGGTAGGGCCATCTATGTCCAGCAGTATACAGTAGGTGAGCGGTTGGATCTTCTAGCGGGCAGTAATACAGTTAAAACTGTAGACCCGTCTTGGTAGCGTAGATGGCAGGGTGTCTGCCTCACGTTCAAGAGGTCCCGAGTTCGGATCTGGGCCAGGGCGAGATACCTGGATAAGGTTTTATCTGGGGGTTTCCCTCAGCCTTAAAGACGAATGTCTGGTATCTCTAAGCTCCATGGAACCTGGACACATTTGAGCATCATTTCAACCCATCTAGTTCACCGTCCGATATGACAGCGTTGGAAGACGTAAAATTACAATATATATATATATATATATATATATATATATATATATATATATATATTGTGATTTTGTGGTTTCGTGAAAAGAAAAGTCCAATTGCAACACTCAAAAATGTTCTTTATTTCTACCAACTTACAGTTGAACACTTGCCAATTTCACAGGATTACGTAATGCACACAATTATGATTCACAAGTTCGTCCGTTACAATTCCACTGCACTCGCGATTACGTAAACTCCTTCGACGCACGTACGCAGTTTTCTCGACAGTTCGCTAGCTCGTAAACCACTGAATGACTGACTTCACTCGCTGCAGCCCTTTTTATAGGAATATCGCCGTCTTCTCGACGTCTCTAGTTTCTGTGAATCCACGCGAAGGTTCCAGGTGGCAGTGGAACAGGGGGAAGAGGCGGCCAGCGCAGGTGACATTTCCCTAATCATCCCCCTCAGTTAGTGACAGAGACTGATGATAGGGTGAGGCCCACAAGCCTCTGGTCCCTTCTCAGCTGTCGTTGCTCTGGCTTCCCGATAATTGGGTGACACTGCTCCCTCCTCATACCTGTTCGTCCCGAACAGCACCATCGTGGCGGGCTAGACGATCCAGGTGTTCCACCAACATCTTTACTCGGGGCACCTTCTGGATGCGGTAGACCACGTCACTTATCCTCTTCACCACCCGGTACGGCCCTCGCCATGGCTGCTGAAGCTTCGGGCCGCGTCCCTTGGTCCGCGTAGGACGGTACAACCATACCAAGTCACCTTGCTAGAACCCTTGGCAGTCGGCTTGCCTGTCATATCTGGTCTTCATGCGGTCGCTCGCCTTCTGGATGTTCAGGTGAGCCATCTCGGGCATGTCTTGGAGGTGGTCCACCAGGTGCTCCACGTACTCGGTCACCGGCTGCTTCGCCTCCGGAGGACTTCAAAAAGCCAGGTCGCAAGGGAGGCGTAACTCTCGGCCAATCATTAAGCTTGCTGGCATCATTCCAGTTATGTCGTGTGTAGACGAGCGGTAGGCCAGCAGGAACAGTGGCACCTTGACGTCCCAGTCTCGCTGATGGCTGGCCACGACCTTCCTCAGGTGTTCCTCAAAGATCTTGATGCATCTTTCGACCATGCCATCCGAATGCGGATGTAGAGGCGTCGTGCGGGTCTTGTTCACCCCAAGCCTTTGTAGTGCCTCCTTCATAAGCTTGGACTCAAAGTTGGTACCCTGGTTACAGTGTAGCTCTAACGGCACCCCAAATCGACAGAACACTTGCTCCACGAGGCAGTCTGTAATTGTCTTTGCCTCTTGGTTTGGGATGGCATACACCTCCGGCTACTTGGTAAAGTAGTCCACGACCACCATTTGGTACTTGTTGCCAAGGTCGGAACCTGGGAACGGTCCACCAATGTCAATGGCGATCATTCGAATGGCGCCCCGACGTTGTACTGCTGCATGCGACCCCGGCTCGTAGTCTGGGGGCCACGACTCGCCGCGCACAAGTGATACTGACGGCACCATCTCTCTGCATCTGCTCGAGCCTCAGCCAGTAGTAGCGCTGCCGTAGTTTGTCAATCGTACTGTTCGCTCCCAGGTGTCCTCCTGAAATACCGGAGTGCACTTCTTCCAAGAATTCCGGGGCTTATTCCGGGGAAGTACCAACTGTCCTCTCTGCGACTTCCCATCGGGTGATTCCCATACCCGGAACACCAGGCCATCTCTGGTGTTCAACGAGTCCCATTGGGCCCAGTATTACTTGTAGGTGGTGCTCCTCGATGCGATGTCCTCCCAGGTTGGTCGCGTCCCTGCCTCCACTTACTTCAAGAGTGGCTCCAAGTCTGCGTCCGCCAGCTGCTCCCTCCTCAGGCCTGTGCTATCCCAGGCACTGCCACAACTACTCGGAATGCTGCGGCACGCACCTTCTCTTCCACTCTTGTGCACTGGCCGCACTCTTCTGGACAGGGTCTTCGGGACATGGCGTCTGCGTTGCCGTGGCTCTTCCCTCTACATTGTTCCGAGGTGAAGTCGTACTCCTGCAGGATCTGGACCCAACCTGCTGTCTGGCCTTCTGGTCACGCCGTCACCATCACCTCGCTCCACGCGGGGACAACCACGTCTTCGTTCAAGACCACACTGCAGATTCCAAGGCACTCTTCGGGTTGACGGAGTATAACCTCTTCTCCTTTGAGCCGCAGGACCTTCCTGCCGACGTCGACCGTCAACCCGTGGCTCCTAAGGGCATCCAGTCCCAGAATCACCTCCACAGTCAACTTCGCGACCTATACCAGTAGACGCACGGCACTCCGCCCCAAGGTCAGCTCCAGCAGGGCCTCCTTATCCACAGGCAAGGTGTCGCCCGATGCCGTGACAAGCTTGTATGGTCGGCTCGGCTTCCTTGTCGGCAAACTCTTCGCCACGTCGGGTCTGATGATGGTCACGGCTGCCGCGGTGTCAACCAGCACGCGGCACGGCTTTCCTCTTACCCAACCGTCTGCGATGAGACTGTCATCCATAAGCCGGCTGACGGCGCGCAGTGTCACTCGAGGGGATGGTGGTGATGGCGCCGACCTGCCCCTCTCCACGACGGCCCTTACTCGTTTTGCGGCTGCACTTCCTGGTGTGGGCAGCCTCTCTGCAGGTGTCCGGGCTGTCCACACCCCCAACATAGGCCACTAGGTGTTCGCCGGCGTCCCTCAGCTGGTCTTCTGTCTCCGGCGTAGCGCACTCCTCGTTCTCGACGTCGGGATAGATGTTAACTTGGCCGCCTCCATCCTTAATGCCGCTGTCAGCGCCTCGCGGATGGCTTTATAATCGCCGAGCATTAGGCTCTGACGAACCTACGTGTCCCTTACCCCGTCGACAAAGTTGTAGGCGGTATACGAACTCCAGTGGCAGGTCAACCAAGACCTTGCTAGCCAGCTGCTCAATCGCTATGGCGAACACCTGCAGCGCTTCCCCCGGCTGCTGTGACCTTGCCTTCAGCTGGCTGCGGTACGCCGCGGCTAAGCGGTGGTTCCCAAACCGATTCTCCAGGGCCTCCCAGATGTCCTTGGGTGCCGCCGTTGTCTGCACCACGTTTAGGACTTCCGTGGCCCTTTCCTGGAGGCTGGCTATTAACTGTGTGGCCTCCTCCTCCAGTGATCATCTGTTGTGTTCGGCCACTGTGTCTAACTGGCGGCGGAAGACTTCAAACGTTCACGCGCCGTCATATTTCGGAGGTTTGACGCGCGCCGATGTTGTGTCGCGTCCCGGTGCGTCGGCCTTCAAATCCTACAACCTCCTGCCGACGACGTCCTCCACCATGGCGCTCAATGTCTTGACGCTGTTGTTGGCCTTTCCTTCCAGCTCATTAACGCGGCTAGCCAGGTCTTCGACGCGCTCGCCTAACTCTGTGACGTCCTCCTTTAAGCCGGCCAACTGTTCTTCAAACTTTGCGGTGGGAGCCTCGTTCGCCGCCTTCATTTCTGTGGCCAGACTGCCGTTCGCTTCTCTCATTTCTGTGGCTAACTCGGCCTTCATTTCTTCCATCTTCTCGGTGATGTTGTCGTTAGCCGTCTTCATTAGTTTCAAGGTTGCGGCCTAGTTGTTATTTGCCGCTTCTGTTTTTTCAGTGAGGTTTTCATTCGCCGTCTTTATTTCTGTCAATTCCGCCTTCATTTCCATCATCTTCTACAAAATCTTTTTCAATGCGGCGTCCATGGTTGTAATGTTCGGTGATGTTGTTGTCCCGCTTCCTGACACCAGTGTGACATGTGGGTTCGTGAAATGAAAAGTCTAATTGCAACATTCAAAAATGTTCTTTATTTCCACCAACTTACAGTTGAACACTTATCAATTACACAGGATTACGTAATGCACACAATTACGATTCACCAGTTCGTCCGTTACAATTCCACTGCACTCGCGATTACGTAAACTCCTCCGACGCACGTACGCAGTCTTCGCGTCCTTTCGCTAGCTCGCCAAGAACTGACTTACTGACTTCACTCGCTGCAGCCCTTTTTATTGGAATATCGCCGTCATCTCGACGTCTCTAGTTTCCGTAAATCCACGCGAAGGTTCTAGATGGCAGTGGAAGAGGGGGAAGAAGCGGCCAGCGCAACTGACATTTCCCTAATCATCCCCCTCAGTCAGTGACAGAGACTGATGAGTGGGTGTGGCCCACAAACCTCTGGTCCCTTCGCAGCTGTCGTTTGTCTGGCTTCCCGATAATTGGGTGACAATATATATATATATATGTGTGTGTGTGTGTGTGTGTGTGTGTGTTTATGTTGGTATATGAATGTACTAAAGTCATACTACTTTCTCAAACTACCCTACTACAGAGGACTTTGCTCCCTTTAATCCAAGTTTAATATTAAATATTTACAAATGTAGTTTCATTAAAATTTCGTTGTATATAGCTGAGCATAAGTCTGAAGAAATAGCTAAATGTTAAAAATGTAGGACGTAGTGTTTCGGCTTTCTAATTCGCATGATACTACAGCAGACTCAAGAATAAATATTAGCATTATCAAGATAGAAGAGCATTGGACATTATACAAGAAAATCGTCGATGACAAGAAGAACTAACCTCAAAGAAGCTATGTGTTTTAAGCAGATGTGCATTATTTGCGTCGTGTAAATAAGTTGTATGTTCGCCGGTTTGATCCCAGACGTGTCAGCTAGCGGGCAGATTTATAGGTACTAAAAGTGTGTTAAATGGGCAGGCAAAAACACTAAAATGAGCCAAACAGACACTTAAGTAAGCACTAAAACTTTGGTAAGTAAGCACTTAGAAATACAAAATTTTATAAAATTGCTCTTAAAATGTACTATAGCAAGATGGCAATCATCGCAACATATGCTGCAGCAAATGCGCTAAACAAATGCCTCTTTGCGTTTCCTTAGGAAAAATAGTTTTAACAGTTTCTGTCTAAATTACAGTCAAATTTTCAAACTGTCCACCATATTGTAATTTAAAAAACTAATGGTTGCTGTGTAATTTTCTATACGCATTTTCATCTACTAATGACCTGCACCAATGTTAAATACTTGTCGTCACCATATCAACGAAGGGAAAATGTAATCCTAACAATATAACAATTTCTATTTTCTTAGGCGTTTTAAGTAAGAGGTAAGTGTTATAATCCTTTAGAATACAAATAACAAAATCACAACAAATGTAATTGTATACACATAATATGCAGTTGCTCTTACAAACATGTTTAGAATATCATATAGATTAATAGAAAACTGCATTCTGTGGAACCTTTTGTAGTTAAGAAAATGTAGGGAATATGGACTCTGTGAAATCTGAGGTTAAAATCACGTACTGTCAGATAAGATACAGGTGTACGGTTAACTAAACCATCATGTGACATTTTCCGTAGTACCGTTAGAAAAAACAAACCCTATATTTTTGAAGTATGTCTATATTGATTTTAAGACAAAAAAAACTAAATTTGGGATTGCTGTAAGTTTTGGGCCAATTTGCCCAGGTATTTCTCCTTAATAGAAACAATTTTCAGAAAGATAAGAAACTCTAAAGTTCATCACAGCAACCTTAATATAACTTAAAATCATGTCACAAGTGTCAGAAGGATATAAAGCACAGAACAAAAATTAATTAAATTCTAAAGCAAGATAATCCTAGTTTTAGTAATAAAAACCCTAAATTCCCCATTGTCGTCTTAGAACAAATAATAAAGCACAGATTTATAGTTAGCGTTTCCCGTTCATTCAAACAGAATTACAGCAATTAAGGCATCGTGAAAATAATTCTTGGACCAACTTTTATAAAGGTAATTCTGTAACTTTTAGACAAACCATTAAACTTTGTTTTTCTGTAGTTTCATTTTCAGTGCTGGAAACAACAACGGAAGCGATATATAAAACCTTAGTGTGTGCAGCCCAGGTAATTAAGAGCTGGCCTTACAGGTTTAAGTCGTAACCTGAACAGTGTCCAAGAGTGGTGACTTTAAGATTGGCTAAAACAACAGCTTCATGTCTGAGGATTTACACACATGTAAAAGAAATCTTAAGGAAGTAAATTCCTGCTTAGCAACGGTACTGATTGTGATATAATATTATTTTTATCAATTGACATTATCAATAATTTAATTAATGATCCCTCTCCCAAGTATTACTATTAGCTCAAGAAATAAGCCTTTACACCAGCACAAAAATATCTTGATACTGCATTGAAACTGCCAAAGATAATACTCGGAACAGAATTGTAAAATCCAGTACACTGAGTTTGCAAAGCTGTACCTATGAGCTTCAAATATATAATCCTCTAATCAAGATAAAACGCATTAGACGTGCTTGTTAAAAGTTTCAAACATGCTTTAAGCTAAATATAAAGTCACATCATGTGATGAAGAAAATTTTACATTAGGCACATTTGGGCTTTACTTTGGATAACTGAAAAAATTCAGTTTATCTTCTTTCGGTTCTCCTCGACATACTAATTTGTACATCCTTAGGCTTTCAGGGCCAGCTTTAATCCAATCGAATGTATTTCCCGGGCTTGTGTACCGTGGTCCAGATGATGACAGTTATCCTGACGTTTCGCTCATATCTCCAACGAGCATCTTCAGAGGACTCTAGCTGGGTATTTGCTACTTTCCAGAGTGTGTCATTTTGATCGAAGGGGCATTTGAATCAAAATTTTGGGTTTACTAGGGCTTTATATGTTCTGTTTTCGGCAGAATTTCACAATTTTAGCCGTAGAATTAAAATTTCCTTACCAATTGTTTTAGTTGTAACATCGCGTGATATCTTTTAGCTGAATGATTATATGAAATTCTAATGAGAGAACGGTGAAGTTTTTGAAATTTGCTCTAAGTTCCAGTGTTCAAGGTAACTTTGCAGAGCTTTTATTTCACTTTCTTACTCTAAATATCTGTTAAATCGAAAATGGTGGAAATCGAAAGTTGTTAAACACATCTCTCGCAAAACAACTGTCATATACTGTACTCTCCGAGCTTATTTCTCTGTGAGCAGGGCGACATCTGTGTGATATGTGTTATTATTGTAATAGCGATGCGAATATCTCGAGATATATCTTCTGCATATCATATTTACCTTGACGAAAGTCCTGCTTTCCACCCAGAAATTCGACAATGAGATATCATTAGATATACACATTAAAAGTCCTCTGTATCCAAAAAAGGCATTCAATTGACTTTCTTTACTCCAAGTTGCACTATACGCTGGTAAAAATTTTTATTTTTCTATCTGCTTCATGTTTATTGAGATAAATGTTTGACTAAAGTTATCCTTATATATCCAGTGGGATTATATAGGAAAACTTCGCATATACAATAGCAAAATGTTTTAAGAGCATCTTGCTATTATATGACTTTAAATGTTCATTGTCTTATCATGACGAAGAGATAAAGAGCTAACGACATATTTTTGTGAGAGAAAAGTCGAAAAAATTTTGTCTTTTCCGTGTCTATGGGGAGGAACGCCAACAAATTCTTCGTAATGTTTCTTCGTGGCCATTTGGAAGGCAGAGTTTCCTTGAAGTAGATTCATCCAGGGCATCAACATTCGTGTATCTCACGAGGGAAGCCTTAATCTCGGGATTGTACTTTTAATTAGACAAATATCCGTCTCAATAAATTTGTGCTAAAATTTGTGCGGTATAGTTAATGAAAATATTTTCTTTAATTCTGAGTAAACTCATCATTAGCTTATACTCGACTATTCAGTTACAAAATTATCTGTTAGAATAGGGTCAATATAGCGAGTCCAAATAGAGTACACTGCATAACATCAGAAAGTGGTTTATAGTAAACAAACCGTACAAATGATCACAAAAGTGAAACAACTAAATGACAGTACATAAAATAAATAAAGGTATGTTGCTTAAACACAAGGAAGTTGTGAAACAATCGATCACATCTAGCGTCGTTTACATTCAGTTAATTCCGAGTACTACGCCACGTTATCCTTTTCCCATTAAGTCTGTATACTTGACAAAAGAATCCAGATGGATCAACGACTGTTGTTAATGTTCTACTTTACAAAATAAACACGCGGGATGGAATTACGAACAGCTGATTCTTTGATTTCGACGGAGAGCGACGCACCGTTCTCAGCTGTGTAATTTGTACTCTATCCTTACAATACAACTCTTTTGGAAATATAAATAAATAATAAAACTCTCAAACCGTTATATTGAACGATAATGAAATGATGCTCAAATGAGTGCAGGCATCATAAAGCTTAGAGCGCCGCCATCCTTATTACCGTTACAAAATATAGAACTCAAATTCTTTTTAAATTTTCCCTGTTTAGTTAGGTCACCTGGGATTGAACTAGTTCGGAATTTACTACGGATATCATCACGTCGTGGGCGTTCACTACTTTTATAGCAAGTCGTGAGGAACAGCAGGTAAGGCAGCTATTTGTTGGTCTAGCCCAGAAATTTAGTCCATTAGATCGCGCAATGTAACAAGAACTTACATTTGTCAATTAGAATCACTCATCATGGCAACAAAGTCGTTACGGCTATTAATTTATATTACTTTATCTGTCATCATAGTCAATTTTTAATAATAATTCATTATTTTGATAATTTCAATAACAATTTGACCATTCAGTTAAAATATCTGTACATTTATAACGTTCTACATACTGGAGATGATGTTATGTATTATTACAGAGTATTTAATAGTAATTACAACACATTTTAATATATATTAACTGTCTACTGGAATGGTAGGAGGTCAGTATTTAGCTAAAGTAACGCTTTAGCTGTTTATTTTCAGGTTATGGTCGGGATTATTTCTTACTACTATTACAATGATTATATTTAAATTTGTTAATTTTGTGATACCTTCGCTTTAGTTCAAAATAGAATTATAATGTTTAGTGTCAGGTGAAGGTATATTTGAAAAGTTACTGTAAATTGATTTAATTTTTGTATTAATATTTATCTTATCAATAATATTTTTAATTTTTAGTCTTCATTTAATCAGTATTTTATTTGTTTTATAGATTTCATTTTATTAGGTTATTTATTATCCGAACGTAAAGTCCTATAATGTCGGAATATTAACTCAAGTAGGAGATGTAGCTATTGCGAGAATATTTGAATATAAAATTATATTTATTATTTAGGTTGTATAATAAACCTTTAATTTTATTATCAGCTGTAACACCAGGGATAGTTCTGACGTAGTACACTCACTGGACCTTTTCTACTCTTGTGCAAACACTTATTTCTCTAATCAAGGCTTCGAGGGTGATCAGCCGTGTCGGGTTCCTGAAGAAGGCCATGGAGTTGACAATGGCCGAAAGCTTGGCGTTTATTAATTTGACACGGATAATCACCCGCGAAGCCTTGATTAGCAATGCTCGCCGTGAAAGCTTCAAATGTTACTTATTTCTCTAACTATTTTAAGATGAACATTATCTTATTGTAGTTATAAGGGAATACTGTAGTCTTTAGGTGATGGTAAAATGTATTTATGTTGTTGTCTAGGTGACCTCTTTGAAATTATGATCTAACTGTACTTTTTTTTTTTTTTTTTTTTTTTTTTTTTGCTATTCTAACTGAGCATGTCTCAGCCTTCTAAGATCCCGATTGCCCCTTTCCATATCATACACATACGGGTCTTATTTGAAAATAACTTTTAATTTAGGGAGCATCAAAACTTATAGGTATTTCCACTGAAGGCTCTGTATTGAATTTTTGACATTAACACAATACTTTCAACATTCGAGTACGAAATAAGGATTTTCCATTTTAGAAAATATAACATTTGTGGAGTATAATCAAGAGTAAATCTGAAATGGTTGTCCTTACAAAATAAAGCGTAATATGTAAAGCGTAAAGTGTATCAGAGTTAAGTTGTATGTTGTAACAATATCTACATTCTATGTGTAGCATGATTTTGTTTATCTCTTACACTTTACAGTTATGGAAAGTGATTCAGAATGAAAAGGAATTTTGACGACATTCCCAGCAGATAAACAAATGCATTTCATTTGTCATGAAGATGTTTTAAAATATAAATTAATTAAAATCATAGGTCCAATTTTTCATATAAGCGGGATATTCTAAAATACTTCCATTTAAGGGGGGTTTGTTATTCGGAGACTTGCTTGAAAGTCTTGCTTGTCGTCCTTGAAACGAAACTTATATACAAATTTGGTATTTAACCTACTTTCGCGTATTGAGTTTCGTTAAGAGGATTTTCTCCATATTCAGGTGTTCCAGAGCTATACATTTCCAATGGATTTTCAACATCGAATTTTTGGCTACAATGAAACTCTGCAGAAAGTACTATTTTAACTCTGAAATAAAGAAGAAAGGAAAGGCGGTACAAACTTGCAGTTTAAATATTCCGCGTGTTTCCTGACTGACTGCGATCAGAGCGCCACGCCGTTTCGTAAAACAGCAGGTACACGTATAACATTGCAGATGGCGGACCAGTCCTAATTGCAAGTTGTATAGCATTGAAACTCAGTTATTTAGCACAATTTTCAACATATTAGGACAGTAATGTTTTATTTCGCTGCAAAGTAGTTACGAATGTTAACTATAATATTTTAGAAGTTCATTCCCCAAAATATTTTATATAAGCGGAAAAGAATCATTGTGTTTCAGAACTGAAGTCCACAGAGAGTTCTATAACTAAAACTAGTTCAATCGTCTTTCTTGCATATTTTAATTCTCATATTACGAGGTATCCTTGTTGTTGATCATTTATAGACTTTTTGAAGAACTCTAGTACGCTGTAAGCACACTGAGCCACTTTTATGAGAATCAAAGGCATTAACTATTCCTTGTCTATCCAAATGAAGTGGCTATTTCCCGCATTTTACAGCTAAGTTCGGTAGAATAGATTTGGGAATTAACAATCGCAGCATTAGAGCCATTATTCTTTTACTTGTATTTAAATTAACAGTTGGAAACATCTGATCATCTGTAGTACCGGACACTTACATAAATCTTGGGGCAAGTATATAAAATTTGTTCGATTTATAATGTATGCCTGTCTTTATCACTTGTTTCGCACTCAAAGTTATTGAAGCTGGAACCTTCCCCCAACTACATGGTCTTCAATACCAAATATTGATTGATCTGTTATTTTTCACAATGACCCTTTAAAAATAAAAGCAAAAGGCAAACCTTCAATTAGGGTTACTGTAATTGACAACATCGCCTCTAAAAGACTTACGTATCAACAGGAGGGTAGATGAATGTTACTTTAAAATAAGAAATCAATCTTTCGAAATCTAATTATATCTCCTGTCGTATATTTAGTGTCGGCTACCAAATGTTTGTTTCGTTAAGTTCAAGTTAGTTACTTAACCGCTACCCAAGGTATTGGTGTGGTCAGACTCCCAGTTGACATCTAACCTGTGATCACAATACTGTCCAATTCTGGGATTGTCTCTATTGAGAGTTCAGTATTATATAGTACTAAACATATACCACGTGACTAGGTATACAACATACAGTTTATAATCTAGGGTAAAATCTTTACACTTTTACAAACACTCTTAACGTATAATTAAAGTCCTGAGGGAGAACAAAGCAGGTGAGAAAGTCTTAAAACCAATGTTTCTCATAGATACAATGGCAGGGTAGGTGACAGAGGAATGCTGTCGCGAAGAACGCTAAAGAAAACGTAGGTATGTTTCAATGGCCTAGCTACCGGAATGTAGTGAAGGAAAGAAAATTCTAACCTAATATTTGAAATAGTTTATCATCCTTCCGTTCAGGTGTTTCCTGTATTTTAATATACCAATTAGTATATCGATACTATAGTCGTTTCATCCCACTTTTCCCGACAACGTTCATCTAAGTTTTGAATGTTGTTAATATACTCCCGTTTCCTGACTCAATACGCACCTTACCTTAAACAGAGGATTGTTCTCTCAGATATCTCTATGATTTACGATTCCGGTGTTCAGTTTTTAGATAAATATACAAATTAAATAATAGTTTAGAGCGCTGCCATCCTTATTACCGTTAAAAATATAGGACTCAAGTACTTATTAATGTTTCCATGTTTATTTAGTTCACCTTCCAAATTTTTCCGAAAAGCAAACCAAGAATTTTGTATTCTACATGTGAATATGTGCTACAAACGTGTATAATATACAATAGGTGTCAGGTATATCGATTAGCTGGACTGTATTATTAACATAGTTATCCATTCTGTATTTGAATTTTTATTTTTCAGGCCATGGCAGTCTTCTACACGTACAGTAGTTTTAATATTTTGTGAAAAAGAGGCATAATGTCTTTGTAACTTATCCTGAAGTACTGCACATCATTAAATAAAATGTACACTTTTCTTTAATTTATCCATTATGATTTTCAATTTGTATTTAAAGTGGCATTTTGTAGTAAGTTAAATAAACATCTGAACAATAATTCTCTTGCAATTGCATTTTGCTGTGGAATACTGACATTCCCAGGCGGTGTGTCTGATTTGGAGTGGTCTCCTGATGACAGTATAAGATGACTTACACCTGTCTTTGCTGTCATTAATACACACCTAGGTTGTACGTCAATAAGTAATAAATAAATGTAATAATTGCGTAAATAGGCGACTTTGTAAGTGACAACACCTCAAACTCATTTAAGGCCATTCTCATCTTAACGTTATAGTTTGAATATCTCATGTGTGTCGTCATATAACCTTCACAACTCTTGTAAGAATTTGATTATGACATTGTTAATAAATTAGTGATGTTAAAGATAAATGACTTGACTTCCAAACCAAAGGAATTACAAAACTTGCAATGTGCTCATTGGGTTGATAACCTCGGAATCTGGACACCATTACCACAGAAGGAACAGAAACTACAAATATTTAGGAGTTATTGTAGATACAGAGCAAACACGGAAAAATCATATAAAACAATTGCAAAACATTTACAAGAAAATCTTACAATGCTCAAAATTACAGAGCACGTGTGTGCTCCGTGTGTGCTCATTATGCAGCATGTACTGCTCGATTGCCCGCGGTACGTCCGCGTTCGACAGTCTTTGGGCTTGGTGACTAACTTCCTCGGTGTTTTGGGGACGACCCAGTGGCCGTGGTTAAGGCACTGCGGTTTGTTTCTCAAATCGGTTTTAGTAAACAAGTCTGAATTGTACTTTATATTTATGTGTTTTTGAGATTTTAAATTATTAGTACTGGAATGAGCTTTTTATGTACTTTTAATAGTTGAGTGTTTTCATTTTATCTTACTTTTTAACTTGTGTAGCTGCTAGTTCTTAGAGTTGACTTCGGGCCCAAATGACCTTGTCGTCGACGGGCCCTAAAACACTACACACTCACTCACGCACTCACTCACTCACTCTAAAGTACGGCAGGCAGCAAATGCGACTACTCAATAACAAACTTAAATATAACATATAAATTGTATATAAAACTAGCTGACCAGGCGATGTACGTAGCGCCTATAAAAGTTGTCTGAACATATCTATCCAAATAAAACAAATTCCGATTAGTCAGTTATTTATTCTGCAATTGGCGGTTAAGTTTACATACAACATAGTTCAAATTAATATAGTAAACACATTGTTAATGGTAAACAATATCTTTTGTCCTTCACTGTGCTGTGTAAATATACAAAGATTAAGATTTTCCGATGGTATTGGCTTCCTTATTCCATTCTTTTTGCATGGTCAAAACATAAAAAGTGAATAACTACTTTCCATTTCAGAAAAGTAAAAGTAATTGAAAACTCAAAACAGTAACAAGGGACCTATCAGAAATGGATCACTAATAAAAAAATTAACAAAAGTTTTAGTTTTCTAGTTAATTATTGCAGTTAATCGGGATATTTTTTGCTTTATATATTACGATTGTAAGTGTTTCTTATGCTTTCCCAGTTTTATAAACCTTTTTAAAAGCAATAGTACTTTAGATGCTATTTGCAGAAAGACAATATATAAAGGTTTCAATATTCATAAAAGGATCTGAAAAAGTACGTATTTTAACACGCTTTTGAAAGGTCAACATTCTTTGAAAATTTTTCTGTGCTAACAATAATATTTGATGAGAGAAGTATTTGAATATTTGTTAGCCGTATTTCTGGAAGCACGTAGAATATAATTAATAAAGTGACCTTTCCTTTTTGATTTCTACTGAAAGACAGACTGTCCAGGGAAAGAAACACACAAACCCACTACATCGATCAAATAAATGTTTAGGGGACTTCGAAACGTGTATTTTAAGTGAAATATGGTGTCCAATTTTTGGGCGGAATACAATACCACTTGTGCCTACTATGTATGTAATAGAGAAAGTAAAACTGAACACAGTCATGCAGTGTCATGAAGAATACTTTAATTTCTTCACTAGTTACTTGCAATCCGCTTAAATGACATGAAAATGTTGCAGCGCGGTATTACCTTCAGTTGCGAGTTTGTTCTTAGACTTACAATGAAAATCTGAAACGTTCACTTAACACAACTGCATTGTAATTATTTCTGACATTTGTAAAGTCTAAAATTGTTTCTCTCTCTCTCTCTGTCTCTCTCTCTCTCTCTCTCTCTCTCTCTCTCTCTCTCTCTCTCTCTCTCTCTCTCTCTCTCTCTCTCTCTCTCTCTCTCTCTCTCTCTCTCTCTTTGACATAACGAGTGACATTGGAATGTTGGGATAATTTTGCTGCACGCAACGTTTCTTCCTGCATAAAATTAATAGTTATTTATGGGGTTTGAGAGTTAAGTTGAGGATTATTAGCGAGTACGCACTTCAACGCTTGAGGAGTTACACATCAAACCCCGCTAGTCCTATACGCAATTTTATCCATTACCAATTAAAGATGGACTTGAATTTATGAGCTTTTCTTGATCTTTATCGCGTCTACTGAAGGGTAGACAATAATCCAAATAAAAGGAAATTCCTAATTTCTTTTAGACCTAATTCATGAGGACAACGATGGAAGTGCGTAATTCCTTTTGCTTTCTATTTATGGTCATGAAACAGTAATCGAAAAAAAATCTGCAAGAACGACGAATATTACTCAAAACTGATTCTAGAGTGTGCTACTTCGCTATTCGTTAACGCAAAGGTATCATCGCATTAGTTTTGGTATTTGAGTATATAAACGTTTTGTATGTTTTACTTAATTATTTACCTATTTCTTCATTTATTTACTTGTTATCTCTCGAGATATATATAACTGAAGGAAACTCAAAACTCTTTGTTACGATCCCCAAACAATACACAGCTCTTTGACATTTTTTAATCTTTGCCTTCGCAATATTCAATTGTTTCTACTCACATTGCAATGTTGGTAATGAGACGAAGCCTTTAGCCCGTAGTATTTGCAGTGTTCCCAACTAAACCCATTTTCTGTCCTTCTTTCACTTTACTTCTTCTTCTTTGTCTTCTTTTTCTCCTTATTCGACTTTTTGACATACATACTTAAGCACAAATTAAGAGTATCATGATAATTTTAGGCAGAAATGAAACATAAAAAGCAGTATTCAGAAGAGGAAATCTGAAAGAATATGGAATAGTACTCAAAACTAATTATAGAGGGCGCTACTTCGCTATTCATAAACTAAACAAGCTCATAGCGGCAAATTTTTATATTTACTTGGTATTCGAAATTATTATTGCGCTTTATTTTTAGGTTATGCAACATCATGTATTTATTTATTATTTATATGTTGTTTTTTGTTTATTGTCATGATGCTGTGATCAGAAGAAGCAATCTAGAGGAGCAGGAAATAGTACTGAAAACTAATTCCAGAGGGCGCTACCTCACAATTGGTACACAAAACAATATAATCGCCGTAAATTTTTATATTTCATTGATATTTCACATTTTGTTGTTGTTCATTGTTCACGCTATGCAACATTTTACTTCTTTCTATTGATTTGTTATCTCCCGAAATGCAAATAAACGAAACACAGTCATACGTATTTTTACGACAACAAAATGTTTCGAACCTCTGCATTTTCTTTACGCTTTCCTTTCGCGACCTGCAATTGTTTATTCTCATAATGCTATGCCGTCAATAAGACGAAGTGTTTAGCTCATAGAGTTCTCAGTGCCACAAACCAAACGACCTTGCTATAATTTTCATTCTGCTTCTTCTTTTTCCTGTCCGTACTCTTTTAACACTCATATTTACAAAAACTGTCCTTATAATCTTAAGCAGTAGTGAAGGACATGAAACATTAATTATAAGAATATATCTGGAAGAATAGCAAATATTACTTCAGATTTTCTAAAAGGCACACTTCCTCAAATGTACATGAATCCATATCATAACAGTAAACTCTGTTATTTGAGACTCGACATTTTGGTCGCTGTTTATTGTTTATGCTATTATTTATTAATGTATACAATTATCTATTTATTGACTAATTTATTTAATCATTTATTTACTTTTTATTTACATATTTATTTATATATTGAATTGTTCACTTAGCAATTTTTTATAATCAATGAATAATAAATAAGAAAACTGGTACAACTAATATGGGCTCGTATTTAATATATGTTTATAATAGTAAGCTAATGCGTTACAATCACACTACATTCTAAACTCACTCATTCACGACCACTTGTCTCTCGTATTAAAATTATAACATGTACGCTTACATAGGTACTTTCACAGCCCATTCCGTTGAAGATACAATTTGTATATAGTCTGAATGTTCGAAATGTTGGCCAACTCATGTTGTGTTTCAAACATCATGCTTATCCTATGAATCTCTCAGAAAAACAAGAAAGGTAGAAAACGTTTCTGAAGTTTAACATTCATGGAAAATTGAAAATAAATGCCAGTAGGTTGTATCTTCCGCCAAAATGAAACTGTAGTTCCATATTTATCATATTAATAAACTATTTTAAAGATATAAATTTTTCAGAAAAGCCTCGTTTTTAGGCGATAGTTTCGGCAAACAGTGGCCTGTTGCCGCCTATATGCCGAAGACTTTTTGGGGCGTAAACATCCTTAGCAAGTCAACCTTCGGTAGGGAATTAAAGCCGGCAGTCTCTTGTCCATAGATCTAAGACACATAAAATACCCTCAAGCCTCTGCCAAAATAGATTAGGATACTGGGAACCACTGCGGCCAAAAATTAAAATATGCGTTCAAATCCAGGTCATGGCATTGAATTTTTTCAGCTTACTCTAATTAAAACCATCCATATCCTGGAGTATTGCATTTTAAAGGATTAATTCTCTAAGAATTAGTTCATCAATACAAAATTTAACATAAAGTGTATAATGATAGATATCCTTGAATTTACGAAATGACTTAACGTTGGAGGACGTAAATTACAACAACAAAAGATATCCTTGTGTTTGGGTACTTACAAAAGTAAGTCTCCACAAAAGTGTATCTCGACTATGAGAGCTTTAAGTGGTTTACCGGGAAAATATAATGAGTCAATTTGAGGGATTAGTGTCGCGTCGGCATGTTGACCGTGGCAGCTCAAGGGGTTAAGGCGACTGCACGGATGCGAGGAGATCCGTTGTTCAAATCTCGGCCTCGGAATTCATTTTTTCAGTTGACTCTGATTAATTAAAACATCCATAGACCGCAATAATGTATTTAAAGGGATGGATTCTGTAAGATTAACTTCCTCAATATAAAATGTAAATGACAATAGCTCGAAAGTTGTTCATAAAACAAATCAGAAGATATAATGGATACAAATTGCACGTTTTAAGGAGGTATATCCCCTTTGTTTATTGAGGTTTTGTCCATCTGTAACAGTAAACAAGTTATAAGTATAAATTTAACCAAGAATAAATTGGACTAATGTGACATTCCTAAAAACTGAGAACACGCTTTTGCAGTGTCATGAAATATGTTGAAAATACATTTTCAGTAACACTAAGAGATAAGTTTTTGAGAAACTAAACATTTTCCAAAATTATTACAAGTAAAGTGTTATAAGGACTGGTTTGATTTTCCTCCAAGTCTTCGTATCGCATTATGGAACGACAATGGCCTTAAATATCAAGTTTGTTATTAAACTGAATTTTCGTTTTCAAGTTATAATGCTCAGAGTTTAGATTTTTCAATTACGTCTTCTCTGGATTAGTTTAATGGTACATGCGTTGGGGCATACGACTAACCAGTTCTTTTAAGCGCTGCCCTAGTTTATGCTAATTTCAATAGTCAATCGCAGTTACCTGTTTCCTAATGTCTGTGTTTCACAATCGTAACCTACAGCGTTAAAATCCCGTGAGCCTAAGAATTCTACTGTATGTGTATGTCAAACATGATATTCCTTAATTTGCAAGTAAATGTCACAGCAAATGTTGCCATATTTATTTATAAACATTGTAAATCTGTAAATTTATAATACAAGCGAAATGGCTGTCATCTATTGCTTTAAAGCGGACACATTGACCTCTATCGGTAGGCTGGAGGAACCCGATCTCGGCTCTCCTAATGTAATCTGATGTGTTGGAACGCAGTAATTGTTTTACTTACCTAAGTAGTTAGTAGACCACCAAAGCTTCTTTATACGGTATGTAGCATTAACAGAATTTGGAAAAAGTCAGAGAGAGCATAAGACTGTTCGTCCTTGTGTCATATCCTTTTTGTGTCAATATTATTTATCCGTTATTAGGAACAACATGAGTCATTCGTACTTTACAAATATTAGATGACAATCATAAAAAAAACTGTTTCTGTCTCATTGTAAAATAGCATCTAAAATATGTGGAGCGTAAACAAATTACTATTTTGTATCATTTCCAAATGAAACAAAAAAGAAAGTTTAAGTACACTGCGATATCGGTTATGAAAAACAAATTACAAATTGTATAACAGTATTTTCTATTAATTTGGATGAAATGCATGCTTTCTAGCTTAGCCGATTTTGCGTTGCTAAGCAGTACAATAATGATGATAATAATAACAATAATAATGATAATAATAATGTTTTAATAATTATGATGATGATGATAATAGTAATAATGAACACAACAACAATTGTTATTATTATAATTATAATACCAATAATTATAATACTAATTATAATACTAATTATAATAATAATAGTTGATGCTCAAATGAGTCCATCGCCCATTGAGTTTAGAGTTACCCAACATTCGTCTTTCAGGATAAGGGAAAACCTCGGAGGAAACCATACAGACATAACTCACCCTGACCGAGATTCGAACTCGGAACCTGTTAAACGCGAGGCAGACATGCTACCACAAAGCTACAAAGGTGGGCATGGCGATATGGCGATATGGTGATATGGCGTTATGGCGAGATGGTGATATGGCGAGATGGTGAGATGGTGAGATGGCGGGATGGTGAGATGATGAGATGGTGAGATGGCGAGATGGTGATATGGCGAGATGGTGAGATTTTGAGATGGCGATCTGGCGATATTTCCATCTATCGATATGGCGATATGGCGATATGGTGATATGGCGTTATGGCGAGATGGTGAGATGGTGAGATGGCGAGATGTTGAGATGGTGATATGGCGATCTGGCGATATGGCCATCTGGCGATATGGCGATATGGCGTTATGGCGAGATGGTGAGATGGCGAGATGGTGAGATGTTGAGATGGTGAGATTGTGAGATTGTGAGATGGTGATATGGTGATATGGTTATTGATGATTGATGACTGGTGATGGAGGTGATTGATGACTGGTGATGGAGATGATTGATGATGATGGTGATAGTGATGATGATAATGATGACGATGATGATGATGATGATCATGATGAGGGAGGCACCTTTATCATACTTGAGGTTCATTAACTTGCTTTAAGTGACCCCTGGCATTACTTTACTCCCTCTGCCAGGCATGATACAGCGAGCTTCTGACGCACGCGCTAACACATCATAAGCACGACGTTTCTTTTTTGTGTATCAACGACACCTGCCGTTAGTGCTGGCAAGATCTTTGAACAGTTAATATATAAAAGAATAATGGAAAATCGGTTGATGCTGGGTATGAATAATAAACAATTTGGTTTCAGAAAGGGATATTCAACTGAGGATGCAATATTAAAAATTCAAGAAACAGTGTCAAAAAGCCAAAAGAATTATGTAATTGGATTATTTGTGGACATATCGGGCGCTTTTGATAATTTATGGTGGCCGTATTTTTTCGGCATTTTAAAAGACAAGAAATATTCAAGTACTATTTATAATTTATTAAAGGATTATTGTTCCAATAGAGAAGTATTCATTGGTGGATCAAATTTTGAAACTAGGAAGAAGATAACCAAGGGTTGCCCTCAGGGTTCTATCTTGGGGCCCCTCTTTTGGGATATTTTATCAGAAGATTTATTAGAAGTACTGGAAAGAGATCATAAGGTTTTTGATGTAATAGCGTATGCTCATGACATAGTCATAATGATGGATGGACAGAGCAGACTAGAGCTAGAAAATAAAGCAAGAGAAGTTACAAATACATTATCAAATTGGTGTTTCAGCACAAAACTAAAAATTGCACCAAACAAGTCAAATTATGTGCTTTTTAAGGGAAATTTAAAGCGGGATCTTACAGTGAAGATAAATAATCAGAACATTAAACGGGAAAAAGAGATGAGATATTTGGGTATCATGATAGATGAAAAATTTCATTTCAGAAAACACACGGAGTATATTAGGCAGAAAACAGAGAAAATAATGCTTAAGCTAGCAAGAATAACCAATTTAAATTTTGTACCTCCATTGCGTAACATACAGATATATCATAACACCATTTTTGCTTCAATTATGACGTATGCGGCAGCAGTTTGGGCAGAAAGGATGGATGATGTACAAATAAGAAGATTGTTGAGAAGAACGCAAAGAAAAGTATTATTTCGTCTGACAGGAGCTGTAAAAACAACACCAACTATGGCATTGCTAGTAACAACGGCCATTTGGCCGATTGATTTATTATTAAGATTGAAGGGCGCAAAATTTTGGGCGAAAAAAGGAAACTTAGAAAAAGTTTATAATATAACTGGAGTCAGAACAAACAAATCTTGGGTGATTAAAAATAGTTTATAAGATAAATGGCAAAAAGAATGGACAGACAGTCTAGAAGGTAGAAGAGTGTTTGAAATTTTTCAGAACGTCAAAGAGATACTAAAATTGAATTTTATTCAACCAACAAAGGGATTTATACATTATATAACTGGACACGGACCTTATAAGACCTATTGGAAGAAAATCAATAAAACTGAAAATGATATATGTGAATTATGTAACAAACAAGATAATCCTGAACATGTAGTATTTGAATGTGGAAGATATGCAATTCACCAACAAGAAGAGAGGCATGCGCTAGCAGGATATATCGTATATGACATAATTCGAGATCAACAATTGGTAAATAAATTACAAGTTTTGACTAACTTTGTAAGTAAGAAAGCATGGGAGGTAAAAATATTCAAAGGAGAAAGAGTTGATAATAGGCGAAGAATAGTACAAGATCCAAGAAGGAGTTCTAGAATACAAAATAGGATAAGACGGGAAGAATTATTGAATAATCTAACAATGGAGTTGACTGCATGGGCGGCGGAGGGAGAGAGTGATGGCAGAGGCCATGGTGGACTACAGAATTAGTAGATTTAGATATAGATTTAGGAAATAAGGATTTTGTAATTTTTATAGTTGTTTTCTTTTGTTTTTTGCTTTTTTGTGTTTATTTCTGTTATTTTATTTCATTTTATTTTTGTAGAGTAGTTTTCTGAGAGATCTGTATAATTATAACATTTGTAAGGATTTTATGAAAAAATAAAGAGAAAATTTGGATATATGCCCCGGTATAGTTGTCTAGGTGCCGGGGTAGAATATTCAGATTTTATTTATTTATTTATTTATTTATTTATTTATTTATTTATTTATTTATTTATTTATTTATTTATTTATTTATTTATTTATTTATTTATTTATTTATTTATTTATTTATTTATTTATTTATCTATTTATTTATCTATCTATCTATCTATCTATCTATCTATCTATCTATCTATCTATCTATCTATCTATCTATCTATCTATCTATCTATCTATCTATCTATCTATCTATCTATCTATCTATCTATCTATCTATCTATCTATCTATCTATCTATCTATCTATCTATCTATCTATCTATCTATCTATCTATCTATCTATCTATCTATCTATCTATCTATCTATCTATCTATCTATCTATCTATCTATCTATCTATCTATCTATCTATCTATCTATCTATCTATCTATCTATCTATCTATCTATCTATCTATCTATCTATCTATCTATCTATCTATCTATCTATCTATCTATCTATCTATCTATCTATCTATCTATCTATCTATCTATCTATCTATCTATCTATCTATCTATCTATCTATCTATCTATCTATCTATCTATCTATCTATCTATCTATCTATCTATCTATCTATCTATCTATCTATCTATCTATCTATCTATCTATCTATCTATCTATCTATCTATCTATCTATCTATCTATCTATCTATCTATCTATCTATCTATCTATCTATCTATCTATCTATCTATCTATCTATCTATCTATCTATCTATCTATCTATCTATCTATCTATCTATCTATCTATCTATCTATCTATCTATCTATCTATCTATCTATCTATCTATCTATCTATCTATCTATCTATCTATCTATCTATCTATCTATCTATCTATCTATCTATCTATCTATCTATCTATCTATCTATCTATCTATCTATCTATCTATCTATCTATCTATCTATCTATCTATCTATCTATCTATCTATCTATCTATCTATCTATCTATCTATCTATCTATCTATCTATCTATCTATCTATCTATCTATCTATCTATCTATCTATCTATCTATCTATCTATCTATCTATCTATCTATCTATCTATCTATCTATCTATCTATCTATCTATCTATCTATCTATCTATCTATCTATCTATCTATCTATCTATCTATCTATCTATCTATCTATCTATCTATCTATCTATCTATCTATCTATCTATCTATCTATCTATCTATCTATCTATCTATCTATCTATCTATCTATCTATCTATCTATCTATCTATCTATCTATCTATCTATCTATCTATCTATCTATCTATCTATCTATCTATCTATCTATCTATCTATCTATCTATCTATCTATCTATCTATCTATCTATCTATCTATCTATCTATCTATCTATCTATCTATCTATCTATCTATCTATCTATCTATCTATCTATCTATCTATCTATCTATCTATCTATCTATCTATCTATCTATCTATCTATCTATCTATCTATCTATCTATCTATCTATCTATCTATCTATCTATCTATCTATCTATCTATCTATCTATCTATCTATCTATCTATCTATCTATCTATCTATCTATCTATCTATCTATCTATCTATCTATCTATCTATCTATCTATCTATCTATCTATCTATCTATCTATCTATCTATCTATCTATCTATCTATCTATCTATCTATCTATCTATCTATCTATCTATCTATCTATCTATCTATCTATCTATCTATCTATCTATCTATCTATCTATCTATCTATCTATCTATCTATCTATCTATCTATCTATCTATCTATCTATCTATCTATCTATCTATCTATCTATCTATCTATCTATCTATCTATCTATCTATCTATCTATCTATCTATCTATCTATCTATCTATCTATCTATCTATCTATCTATCTATCTATCTATCTATCTATCTATCTATCTATCTATCTATCTATCTATCTATCTATCTATCTATCTATCTATCTATCTATCTATCTATCTATCTATCTATCTATCTATCTATCTATCTATCTATCTATCTATCTATCTATCTATCTATCTATCTATCTATCTATCTATCTATCTATCTATCTATCTATCTATCTATCTATCTATCTATCTATCTATCTATCTATCTATCTATCTATCTATCTATCTATCTATCTATCTATCTATCTATCTATCTATCTATCTATCTATCTATCTATCTATCTATCTATCTATCTATCTATCTATCTATCTATCTATCTATCTATCTATCTATCTATCTATCTATCTATCTATCTATCTATCTATCTATCTATCTATCTATCTATCTATCTATCTATCTATCTATCTATCTATCTATCTATCTATCTATCTATCTATCTATCTATCTATCTATCTATCTATCTATCTATCTATCTATCTATCTATCTATCTATCTATCTATCTATCTATCTATCTATCTATCTATCTATCTATCTATCTATCTATCTATCTATCTATCTATCTATCTATCTATCTATCTATCTATCTATCTATCTATCTATCTATCTATCTATCTATCTATCTATCTATCTATCTATCTATCTATCTATCTATCTATCTATCTATCTATCTATCTATCTATCTATCTATCTATCTATCTATCTATCTATCTATCTATCTATCTATCTATCTATCTATCTATCTATCTATCTATCTATCTATCTATCTATCTATCTATCTATCTATCTATCTATCTATCTATCTATCTATCTATCTATCTATCTATCTATCTATCTATCTATCTATCTATCTATCTATCTATCTATCTATCTATCTATCTATCTATCTATCTATCTATCTATCTATCTATCTATCTATCTATCTATCTATCTATCTATCTATCTATCTATCTATCTATCTATCTATCTATCTATCTATCTATCTATCTATCTATCTATCTATCTATCTATCTATCTATCTATCTATCTATCTATCTATCTATCTATCTATCTATCTATCTATCTATCTATCTATCTATCTATCTATCTATCTATCTATCTATCTATCTATCTATCTATCTATCTATCTATCTATCTATCTATCTATCTATCTATCTATCTATCTATCTATCTATCTATCTATCTATCTATCTATCTATCTATCTATCTATCTATCTATCTATCTATCTATCTATCTATCTATCTATCTATCTATCTATCTATCTATCTATCTATCTATCTATCTATCTATCTATCTATCTATCTATCTATCTATCTATCTATCTATCTATCTATCTATCTATCTATCTATCTATCTATCTATCTATCTATCTATCTATCTATCTATCTATCTATCTATCTATCTATCTATCTATCTATCTATCTATCTATCTATCTATCTATCTATCTATCTATCTATCTATCTATCTATCTATCTATCTATCTATCTATCTATCTATCTATCTATCTATCTATCTATCTATCTATCTATCTATCTATCTATCTATCTATCTATCTATCTATCTATCTATCTATCTATCTATCTATCTATCTATCTATCTATCTATCTATCTATCTATCTATCTATCTATCTATCTATCTATCTATCTATCTATCTATCTATCTATCTATCTATCTATCTATCTATCTATCTATCTATCTATCTATCTATCTATCTATCTATCTATCTATCTATCTATCTATCTATCTATCTATCTATCTATCTATCTATCTATCTATCTATCTATCTATCTATCTATCTATCTATCTATCTATCTATCTATCTATCTATCTATCTATCTATCTATCTATCTATCTATCTATCTATCTATCTATCTATCTATCTATCTATCTATCTATCTATCTATCTATCTATCTATCTATCTATCTATCTATCTATCTATCTATCTATCTATCTATCTATCTATCTATCTATCTATCTATCTATCTATCTATCTATCTATCTATCTATCTATCTATCTATCTATCTATCTATCTATCTATCTATCTATCTATCTATCTATCTATCT
This sequence comes from Mantis religiosa, assembly GCA_030765055.1. Classification (NCBI taxonomy): domain Eukaryota; kingdom Metazoa; phylum Arthropoda; class Insecta; order Mantodea; family Mantidae; genus Mantis; species Mantis religiosa. Next base: position 255,490,192 of record CM060950.1, read on the forward strand.
ATCTATCTATCTATCTATCTATCTATCTATCTATCTATCTATCTATCTATCTATCTATCTATCTATCTATCTATCTATCTATCTATCTATCTATCTATCTATCTATCTATCTATCTATCTATCTATCTATCTATCTATCTATCTATCTATCTATCTATCTATCTATCTATCTATCTATCTATCTATCTATCTATCTATCTATCTATCTATCTATCTATCTATCTATCTATCTATCTATCTATCTATCTATCTATCTATCTATCTATCTATCTATCTATCTATCTATCTATCTATCTATCTATCTATCTATCTATCTATCTATCTATCTATCTATCTATCTATCTATCTATCTATCTATCTATCTATCTATCTATCTATCTATCTATCTATCTATCTATCTATCTATCTATCTATCTATCTATCTATCTATCTATCTATCTATCTATCTATCTATCTATCTATCTATCTATCTATCTATCTATCTATCTATCTATCTATCTATCTATCTATCTATCTATCTATCTATCTATCTATCTATCTATCTATCTATCTATCTATCTATCTATCTATCTATCTATCTATCTATCTATCTATCTATCTATCTATCTATCTATCTATCTATCTATCTATCTATCTATCTATCTATCTATCTATCTATCTATCTATCTATCTATCTATCTATCTATCTATCTATCTATCTATCTATCTATCTATCTATCTATCTATCTATCTATCTATCTATCTATCTATCTATCTATCTATCTATCTATCTATCTATCTATCTATCTATCTATCTATCTATCTATCTATCTATCTATCTATCTATCTATCTATCTATCTATCTATCTATCTATCTATCTATCTATCTATCTATCTATCTATCTATCTATCTATCTATCTATCTATCTATCTATCTATCTATCTATCTATCTATCTATCTATCTATCTATCTATCTATCTATCTATCTATCTATCTATCTATCTATCTATCTATCTATCTATCTATCTATCTATCTATCTATCTATCTATCTATCTATTTATTTATTTATTTATTTATTTATTTATTTATTTATTTATTTATTTATTTATTTATTTATTTATTTATTTATTTATTTATTTATTTATTTATTTATTTATTTATTTAGTGCTGGTAATTATTGTTCTTATGGTGTCGAATAGAGCGTGCTACATTGTTAGAAGGGACATTTTAATCAAATATTTTGGGTTTCTTTGGACTTCACATATTCTGCTTTTGACAAGTGTTTAAGTTTTTACGCGTAGGATTAGTATTTCTTCCCTAACGTTTTTTGGCTGCAATTTCGCGAGATATCTTTAGCTGAATGTATTCGAATTCGCCCATCACTACCTTTACCTCCCTTTGCACAGTGGACGTCATAATAAAAGAGAACTATTCTTAGTAAAATCCCTTTGAAGAGTCTCTAATGGGAATGGTAGCTCAACGCAAGCACCAGGCCTGACAGTATAAACATATTACTAGATGGGTGTCAAGTTATCAACAAGTTTATACAAGCTACGATAACCATACGTAGTAGCATGATGTAACGATCGCTACCATTGGGCTTCATTGCAAGTTATATCATACCCTCAACTTGTCAAGTGAATAGTACTGCTTAGTACGATGCGTTGATATCACCAATTATATATTATAACAAATTTAACTGAATCAAACCCTACCCTTGTGTTCTGGAGCCTCAAAGACATTGCGAACTCGTAAGAGTGAAACTTTACATTAAAAAAAGGCAATTACTGTACCTGATACGAAATAACTGATGAAATTTGGAAAATCCATGTAGAATTTTTCAAGAAGTGCTAGAGTGACAACACAATCTTCTGACGGTTGTGACCTAAATTCATTGTAGGCAGCCAGTACACATCCCTCCTCATTTATATGTAGTGAATTATTAATTTATTAATTATATTTACACCCTCATTAAACAGCAGCTACAGGATCATCCTAATCAACATTAATCCATTGTCTTGGTCATCTTGTCACCTCAAAGAGAAAGCTTTGTAGGGGAACGTAGGGGATTTTTGTTCAACTTGCAGCGAGATTCAATGCATTATGGTTGGCAAAACTTTATGCACGTGTGCTTAATGTTCTGGTCCTATGACAGCGCAATTTATTTAGCAACTTAATACAAAGGTATAACACCCCATCTTCAACAAGACACGAATAATGACAATGATAGTCCAATGGTAATAATTGATAAATATTATCGTCATTTTGGCTAATTTATATACCCAGGCACAGTAAACTGTTGGCTAACGTCTGTGTTTCCCAATTGTACATAATATGCAGCGTTAAAATCCCGGGAGGATTCAAATTTTGTTGATTGTGTCGAGCATGATATGCTCCAATTTGCAGGTAAATATCACAACCTTCTTAAAATGTGATAAAATATTACACAGCACATGCACAATTTTGTCTGTAATTTTACGCATATGATTTCGATAGAGACACCTTTTCAATTTTACGTCCTCCAACGTTAAGTCATATAGGGCGGTGAATGAAATGGGCGAAATTATGCTTAAATGTGTCCAGGGTCCAAGGAGATTAGAGCTACCTGACAGTATTCTTTCAGGATAAGGTATTCCCCTAAAAACACCTTATGGAGGTAGTCGAACCTGAGAGGCATTCAAAGTAGAGACCTCTAGAATGTAAGGTACACACCAGTACTACTATTAGGGAGAGAAGTCTAATCGATACAAACGTGTAGATGAATGAGAATCACAAGAATGCTGCATACACAGTTCTAAGATAGAAAATGAAAACTAAAAACAAGTTGATCATCCAGGGATGACATCACACAGATTCGCCTGCCTCGGTAGCGTGGTGGTATCGTGTGGTCCTCACGTTCAAGAGGTCCCGAGTTCGAATCTCTGTCAGGGTGAGTTATCTGGAAAAGGTTTTTTCGGGGTTTTCCCTCGTCCTGGAAGAAGAATGCCAGGTAACTCTAAACTCTATGGACCCCGGGCTCATTTGAGCATCATTTCACCCATTCCGTTCATCGTACGATATGATTTAACGCTGGAGGACGTAAATTACAAAAAAATAACATAAATTATGTCACCTGCAAGTGTAAATATTATAGCCGTATACACTACATGTATGGAGTAGGCTCTAGTAACATTAAGCTCATGTGCTAGAAGAAGAGAAAGCTGTAAATACTTTTTGGTAACTTTCTTTGTCATAAACAATAACTGGTTTCTCAAATATTATCTCTGTTCTGGACACAAAATCAAGTGACATTAAAGCCAAATATATGTATGCGGGAGGTATAACGTAATTAACTATTCTGTGACAGTAACCGTGGAAAGGTAGAGCCGGAGCCATAGCCTGGATATGAACCACGGATCAGTTAGTCTTAACCATGTCAACATACCAGCATAACAACTAAATCACCAGCACATTCCAAGTACTCGAGATACTTGTTAGAAATTATATACTCAAAATATCATATGGGCAGATTCATTTTGATTGTTGAATGTTTATTTCAATTGGTCAGTACAGGTAACTTCCATAACACTGAAAAGTCCATCATTATCTCAAGTATAAATACGAAAACCAATAGTGACATAAAACCAAAATCATAGCAAGGGAAGCAAATAACTCTACATATATATTCAATTTAAAAGGCTTTCCTTCTCATAAACAATAATTAGTTTCTAGATTTCATCTCACTGTAAGGTATAACCACTCTTCCTTTCTATGCGGCATAGCTCAATTAGATATGGTTTATATCAAAACAACGTAATTACAATTTGTTACTTATCTTTGCGACTATTTAGAAATATTCTTTCCGACTGTATAATGTTACAGGTAGAGCCATCTCTGGGCTGACGCACGCGTTGCTCAATTACTGGTCTTCCCTGGCGGGCAATTTAAAATTACAACAAATTGTCTTATTCATAACGTATATTTATAACAAAACCTTAATATATTTTAATCACACTTGTTTCTCAACCCAATCTTCCACAACGGCTCATTTTTTCACCTGCTCCGAATGTAAGATAAAAGTTAACACACATTTCCTTGTTGTTACAAGAAAGATAAATGGACTAGATGTTTAGCCAACATTTGAAACTTGTCCTCCGAAAGAGATTTGCAAAATCTGCCAGCATGCAAAAATTTATGCGAAAAGCATGCGCTCTGCGCTTTGGTCAGAATCTGATAGCCTGTTGTCAGAAGCACGCATGGGATTTTAACAAAGGGTTGGTCCCCGACTGGATGGCACCAAATTTGTCTTGACGGTAAAACAGACAATAGAGTAGGGTTGTTTGTTTACAGGGATTGCAAAGGGAGTTTACCGACCTTCGCAGAGTGGCTTTGTCGCTGTGGCCGTCTCTGGAGTACTTGCTAGCATTCTGGCATATATCTATTCTTGTATACGTCATTTATTTATGTTTATTATTTTTTGTGTTAATGTCATTCTCATATTAAGTTATATGTCGTCTCAATTTTCCTAAGTGACAGGGACTGCGTCAATGTTTAAAACTATTAACGGACCACCAGTAAATATGTGGACCCCAGAGAACTATATAAAAGACTGTATAAGAAGTCATATCCATGCTGAGGACAAACAAAACAAGAAGGCAAATCTACAAGTGAAGCATTCTGATCGCTTCTCAAGGATCAGGAGTTTTTAGGTGAGGGCGCCCCACTTATTTGTTTGGAATACGGCCCTCTATATGAAACTATGTTGATATAAATTATTTTTAATGGAATCCTAATTATTAGTTTAGTATGTCACCTGTCATACATTTACAAAAATCATCTTCTCGCGTTCTATGATTAATTATTTACGAATACTGTCATCCTCATAATTATTGGTGTCATTTATTCTCGCATACGACGTGGCAAGGATATTACGTCCTGCCTAAACAGAGGGAATACAATGTAAAATTCATCACATAGCGACTGAGGTTAAAATAATTGACTAAACTCTTAAGTCTGCTGTAATGTCCTAATTCCAGTGTAGTAGAAGCTACTTTAAAATTCAGAATACACAAAAAGAATAAACAGAGAATAAGTAAAATAACAAAGGTGTTACATAATTTTTGCGAACACTTGTAGTAATTGTTGAAGAATAAGGGTAGAAATTGATGTGAACTGAAAACGAAATGAAATGTGTGGTGACCTACGTCCGCTTTTACTATATACGGCACCGCAGGCAGTGATGGCAACTGAATTTATGGATATGACAATATATGGGAACAATGAAACCTATGTGATTCAAGACCAAATCTCAAACTAATTCATTACTAACTGACTTTTATATACGTGCCTTGCCTCTCTCGAACATTTTCGAAATGGATTTGGAGGACTCTTACAAACGTCCTATAGCAATTGTGACAATTGAAACAAGCAGCTTCAAACATTTTGTTCATTACAAGCAGATGGAATTACCAACAAAATGCTTAAGTTAATTGTTTATCTGTTTAAATTTTGAAATTTTCAACAAGGAAGTTAAGAATAATTGGAATAAAACAATGAAAGGAATTCGTGAGAAGTACATATATAGCTTCATTATAGCGGAATTCCTTTCTCAAACTGAACTATTTGTACGTCCATTATTGTGCTAATTTTCACTACTGCAACTATTTATAGTTCCTAATTAAATACAAAGTCAAGCCTATACTGTACCTCAGTTACCGCAGTTACAGTATTCCGTAAAAGCTACTACAAATACAATCCTCTGTCACTGCATCCAATATTACAGGTAGGGCCATCTATGGACGGCAGTATACAGTGCGTGAGCAGCTGCATCTCCTAGTGGGCAGGAGTAGATTTAAGAGAGCCTTTGCTGTTATATATATGTTTATGTAGGCCCGCCTCTAAAGCGTAGATGACAGCGTATCTGCCTCACGTTCAAGAGGTCCCGAGTTTCCGTCTCGGTCAGGGTGAGCTACCTGGATAAGAGTTTTCCGGGGCTTGCCCTTATCCTTAAAGACAAATGTCAGGTATCTCTAAGCTCCATGCACCCTGGACACATTTGAGCATCATTTCACCCATTTCATTCACCGTACGGCATTACACCTTTGGAGGACGTAAAAGCTACAAATATATATGTGTATGTTGGTATATAAACGTACTAATGTCATACTACTTTCTAAACTACTCTGCTACAGAGGACTTTTCTCTCTCTACTCCAAGTTTTAGATTAAATATTTACAAATGTAGTTTAATTAAAATTCCATGGTATATATTTGAGTGCAAATCTGGAGTAATAGCTAAATGTTAACAATGTAGGACGTAATGATTCGGCGTTCAAATTCGCAAGATACTACAGCAGACTCAGGAATGGACCTTAGCATTATCAAGATAGAAGAGTATTGAACATTATACAAGAAAATCGTCGATGACAAAGGCAACTAAGCTCAAAGAAATTATTTGTTTTAAGCAGATGTGCATTATTTGTGTCGTGTAAATAAGTAGTATGTTCCCTGGATTGATCCCAGACGTGATAACTAGGGAGCTGATTTTTAGGCACTAAAAGTGTGTTAAATAGGCAGGCAAAAGGACACTAATATGGGCTAAATAAACACTTAAATAGGCACTAAAACTCTGCTAATCCAACACTTAGAGATACACAATTTTAGTAAAAGGGCTCTTAAAATGTGTTATTGCAACATGACAGTCATCGCAACATGTGCTGCAACATATTCGCTAAGCGCATACTATATTACGTTTCCATAGGCGAAATAGTTATACACTTATTCCAAATTTCATAAATGGATCACAGCAAGTTAAAATAACAGATATTGTCATATAACTAAAATTCATATAAATCCACTTCACTAAGTAAGAACCATAATGTGTAGAGAGGTGTCAAGTAATTACGTCAGAAAGCGAAAGAGGTGGTTTAGTGGCAGGGGTGGGAGCTTAAGGGTGAAAATTGAAATATCTGAAGCTTTTGTTAGAACTGTTTTAAACTTATAAGAATGGAATAATACCAAGTTTCAGCTTGCTAGTTACAATAGTTTCAGTGTAATTAACTGTTTATGTCCAAATTACAGGCGATTTTCAAACTGTTCCACATATTGTAATTTAAAAAACTAATGCTTGGTGTGTAAGTTTCTGCACCCATTTTAACCTACTAGTGACACGCACCTATGTGAAATATTTGTCGTCACCATATCAACGAATTGAGAATATAGTCTTACCAATTTAACAATTTCTATTTTCCTAAGCGTTTTCAGTAAGAGGTAAGCATTATAATCCTTTTGAATACAAATAACAAAATCACAACAAATGTAAATGGGTACACTTAATATGCAGTTGCTCTTACAGGCATGTTTAGAATTTCATATAGTTTAATAGAAAACTGCATCCAGTAGAACATTTTGAAGTTATGAAAATGTGGAAAATATGGAATCTGGAAAATCTGTGGTTAAAAATACGTAATGGCAGCTACCATACAGGCGTAGGTTTATTTAAATAATCAGGTGACGTTTTCCGTAGTGCCGTAAGAAAAAACAATCTTTATATTATTGAAGTATGTCTATATTGCTTTTAAGACAAAAATACTAAATTTGGAATTTCTGTAAGCTTTGTAACCAATTTGCCCAGGTGTTTCTCCTTAATACAAAATTGTTAGAAAGATAAGAAACTCAAAAGTTCATCACAGCAATCTTAATATCACTTAAGATGACGTCACAAGTGTCAGATTGAAAGCACAGAACCAAAATTAATTGAAAGCAAAGCTAGAGAATCCTTATTTTAGTAAGAAAGACCCAAAATGCCCCACTGTCATTTAAGAACAAATAATAAAGCACAGATTTTTAGTAAGCGTTTCCCGTTCTTACAAACAAAATTACAGCAATTAAGGCATCGTGAAAATAATTCTCGTACCTATTTTTATAAATGTATTTCTGTTAACTTTTACACAAACCATTAAAATTTATTGGTGTGTAGTTTCATTTTCAGTGTTGGAGGCAACACCGCCAGCTATAAATATATGTACATATATACATATATATAACCTTAGTATGTGTAGCCTAGGTAATTAAGAGCTGTCCTTAGAGGTTTAAGTTGTAACCTGAACAGAGTCCAAGAGTGGTTATTTTAACATTGGCTAAAACAACAGCTTCGTGTCAGTGGATTTACACACACACATGTAAAAGAAATTTTACGGGAGTAAATTCCTGCTAACCAGCGGTACTGTTGTCATTCTGATATGATTGTTAACAACTGACACAATCAATCATTTAATTGATAATTCCTCCCGCAAGTATTACTATTAGCTCAAGAAATAAGCCTTTACTCCGACACAACAATATCAGGATACTGCATTGAAACTGCCAAAGATAATACTCGTAACAAAATTGTGAAATCCGGTACACTAAGTTTTCAAGGCAGTACGTATGAGCTTCAAATAAATAAGGTTCTAATTAAGATGTAATGCATTAAACGGACTTGTTTAATGATTCAGACATGTTTTAATCTAAATATAAAGTCGCATCACGTGATGAAGAAAGTTTTGCATTAGGCAAATTTGGGCTTTACTTTGGAAACCTGAAAACATTCAGTTTCTCTTCTTTCGGTTCTCCTCAACATACTAATTTGTACATGCGTAGGCTTTCGGTGCCGGTTTTAATCCAATAGAAAATATTTCCCGGGCTTGTTTACCGTGGTCCAGATGATGACATTCTCGCTCATATCTCCGACGAGCATCTTCAGAGGATTCTAGCTGTGTACTTGCTACTTTCCAGAGCGTGCCATTTTGTTCGCAGGGGCATTTGAATAAATATTTTGGGGTTTCTATGGGCCTCATAAATTCTTTTTTCGGCAGAATTTCGCAATGTTATGCGTATATTTAAAATTGCCTTGCCAATTCTTCTTGTTGCAACTTCGCGTGATATCTTTAGCGTAATGGTTACATGAAATGCTAATGAGCGGACGGTGAAGTCTTTGAAATTTGTTGTATGCTTGATGCTAAAGGTAACTTTGCAGAGGTTTTATTTCACTTTCTTGCTCTAAGCATATGTTAAAATTTGTTGCAAATCGAGAGCTGTTAAACACATTTCTCTCAAGGCAACTGTCATATACTGTACTCTACGAGTCTATTTCTCTATGAGCAGGGCGCAACTGTATGATTATAAGTGGAATAGCGATGCGAATATCTCGAGTTATATTTGTTATCTTCTGCACATCATATTTACCTTGAGGAAAGTCCTGCTTTCCACCCAAAAATTTGACAGTGAGATGTCAATAAATATACACGTTATAAAGTCCTCTGTATCCAAAAAAGGCACTCAATTGTCTTTCTTTACTCAAACTTGCTTTAACGTGGATAAAAAGTTTCGTTCTTGTATCTGCGTGATGTTTTCTGAGATAGCGAAATGATTTAAGAGCATCTCGCTATGTTATGACTTTAAATCTTCATTGTCTTAGAATGGCCAAGAAATAAACACATCAGGACGTGTTTCTATCTGAGAAACGTTGAAAAAGGCTTGTGTTTGCAATATCTATCAAGAGAAACAACAAATTCTTCGCAATATTTCTTACTGGCCACTTGGAAGGTTAGAGTTTCCTTGAACTAGATTCGTCTAGAGCATCCAATTTGATGTACTTCACGAGGAAAGCTTTAACATCGGGATTGTTTATTTTAAGTAGACAAATATCCGCCTCAATAGATTTACTTAAAATTTGTGGGGTATAATTAATAAAAATACTTTCTTTAATTTTGAGTGAACTCATCATTAGCTTATAGTTAACTATACAGTAGCAATATTATCTGTTAGAATTAGAGTCAAGATAGTGAGTCCAAATAGAGTACACTACATAACATCCGAAAGTAGATTATAGTAAACAAGCCGTACAAATGATCACAAAAGTGAAAAAAACTAAACGACAGTACATAAAACAAATAAAGGTATATTGCTTAAACACAAGCAAGTTGTGAAACAATCGTCTACATCTAGCGGCGTTTACATTCAGTTAATTCCGAGTACCACGCCACGTTGTCCTTTTCCCATTAAATCTGTATACTTGACAAAAGAATACAGATGGATCAAAGACTCTTGTTAATGTTCTACTTCGCAAAATAAACACGCGGGATGGAATTACGAACAGCTGACTCTTTGAATTCGACGGAGAGCGACGCGCCGTTCTCAGCTGTGTAATTTGTACTCAATTCTTACAATACAACTCTTTTGGAAATATAAATAAATAATAAAACTCCTAAACCGTTATATTGGATGATAATGAAATGATGCTCAAATGAGTGCAGACTTCATAGAGCTTAGAGCGCTGCTATCCTTATTAAAGCTACAAAATATAGAACTCTAATTCTTTTTAAAGCTTCCGTGTTTAGTTAGGACACCTGGGATTGAACTATTTCGGAATTTACTACGGATATCCTCACTTCGTGGGCGTTCACTACTTTTATAACAAGTCGTGACGAACAGCGGGTAAGGCAGCTATTTGTTGGTCTAGCCCAGAAATTTTGTCCATTAGATCGCGCAATGTAACAACAACTTACATTTGTCACTAAGAATCACTCAACATGGCAAAAAATTCGTTACGGCTATGAATTTGTATTACTTTATCTATCATCATAGTCAATTATTAAACAATAATTCATTATTTTGATAATTTCAATAACAATTTGACCATTCAGTTAAAATATCTGTACATTTATACCGTCTCACATATTGGAGATGATGTTATGTATTATCACTGAGTGTTTAATAGTAATTACAACACATTTTAATATATATTAACTGTCTACTGGACTAGTAGGAGGTCAGTGTTTACCTAAAGTAACGCTTTAGCTGTTTATTTTCAGGTTATGGTCGGGATTATTTCTTACTACTATTACATAGATATTACATTATTAAATTTGTTAATTTTGCATTAAGTTCGCTTTAGTTTAAAATAGAATTATAATGTTTGGTGTCAGGTCAAGGTATATTTGAAAGGTTACTGTAAATTGTTTTAATTTTCGGTATTAATATTTATCTTATCACTAATATTTTGAATTTTTAGTCTTTATTTAATCAGTATTTTATTTGTTTTATAGAGTTCATATTGTTTGATTATTTATTATCCGAATGTAAAATCTTATAATGTCGGAATATTTACTGAAGTAGGAGATGTAGCTATTGCGTGAATATTTGAATATTAAATTATGTTTATTATTTAGATTGTATAATAAACCTTTAATTTCATTATCAGCTGTAACAGCAGGGATGGTACTGACGTAGTACACTCCCTGGAATTTTTCTACCCTTGTGCAAACAATTATTTCTCTAGTCAAGGCTTCGCGGGTGATCAGTCGTGTCAGGTTCCTGAAGAAGGCCATGTAGTTGACAATGGCCGAAAGCTTGACGTTAATAATTTGACGCGGCTGATCACCCGCGAAGGACTGATTAGTAATGCTCGCCGTGAAGGCTTCAAGTCTTACTTATTTCTCTATCTACTTTAAGATGAACATTATCTTATTGTAGTTAGAAGAGAATATTGAAGAAGACTTTAAGTGATGGTCAAATGTATTTAACTGTCTAGGTGACGTCTTTGAAATTATGCTCTAATTGTAAATTTTTTTTGCTATTCTAACTGAGCTTGTCTGAGCATTCTAAGATCCAGATTGCCCCTTTCCATTTCATACACATACGGGTCTTACTTGAAAATAACTTTTAATTTAGGGAACATCAAAACGTATAGGTATTGCCACTGAAGGCTCTGTATTGAAGTTTTTGACACTAACACAATAATTTCAACATTCAAGTACGTAATAAGAACTTTCCATTTTAGAAAATATAACAATTGTCGACTATACACAAGAGTAAATCTGAAACGGTTGTCCTTACAAAATAAAGTGTAAAATGTATCAGAGATAAATTGTATGTTGTAACAAGATCTAAATTCTATGTGTAGCATGATTTTGTTTATCTCTTACACTTTACAGTTATGGAAAGTGATTCAGAATGAAAAGGAATTTTGAAGACATTCCCAGCAGATAAACAAATGTATTTCATTTGTCATGAAGATGCTTTAAAATATATATATTAATTTAAATCATTAGATCCAATTTCTTATATAACCGGGATATTCTAAAATGCTTCTATTAAAAGGGGAGTGTGTTATTGGGAGACTTGCTTGAAAGTCTTGCTTGTCATCCTTGAAACGAAACTTATATAGAAATTTGTTATTTAACCTACTTTCGCGTATTGAGTTTCGTTGAGACGATTTTCTCCATATTCTGGTGTTCCAAGGCTATACATTTCCAATGGTTTCTCGACATTGAATTTTTGGCTACAATGAAACTCTGCAGAAAGTACTATTTTAACGCTGAAATAAAGTCGAACGGAAAAGCGGTACAAACTTGCAGCTTAAATATTCCGCGTGTTTCCTGCCTGACTGCGATCACAGCGCCACGCCGTTTCGTAAAACAGCAGGTACAAGTAGAACATTGTAGATGGCGCACAAGATCTAATTGCAAGTTGTATAGCATTGAAACTTAGTTATTTAGCACAATTTGTAACATATTAGGACAGTAATATTTTATTTCGCTGCAAAGTAGTTGCGAATGTTAACTATAATATTTGAGAGGCACATACCCCAAAATATTTTATATAGGCGGAAGAGAAGCATTGTGTTTCAGAACTAAAGTCTACAGAGAGTTGTATAAGTAAAGCTAGTTCAATCTTCTTTCTTGCATATTTTAATTCTCATCCTACGTGTTGGCATTTTATAGGCTTTTCTTATAACTCTAGTAAGCTTTATGTAGATTGAGCCACTTTTATAAATATCAAAAGCATTAAATATTCCTTTTCTCTCCAAATGAAGTGGCTATTTTCCGCATTTTATAGCTAAGTTCGGTAGAATAGATTTGGGAATTAACATTCGCAGCATTAGAGCCGTTATTCGTTTACTTGTATTTAAATTAACAATTGGAAACATCTGTTCATATGTAGTACCGTACACTTACATAAATCTTGAGGCAATTATATCAATTGTGATCGATTTATCATGTATGCCTGTCTTTATCACTTGTTTCGCACTCAAAGTTATTGAAGCTGGAACCTTCCCCCAACAACGTGGTCTTCAATACCAAATATTGATTGATCTGTTATTTTTCACAATGACCCATTAAAAAAAGTAAAAGGTAAACCTTCAATTAGGGTTACTATAATTGACAACAACGCCCTCTACAAGACTTACGTATCAAAATGTGGGGAGATGAATGTTACTTCACAATAAGAGATCAATCTTTCAAAATCTAATTATATCTCCTGTCGTATATTTACTGTCTGCTACCAAATATTGGTTTCGTTAAGTTCAAGTTAGTTACTTAACCGCTACCCAAGGTAGTGGTGAGGTCAGACTCCCAGTTGACATCTAACCTCAGATCACAATACTGCCCAATTCTGGGATTGTCTCTATTAAGAGTTCAGTATTATATTGTATTAAACATATACCACATGACTAGGTATACAACATTCAGTTTATAATCTAGGGTAAAATCTTTACACTTTTACAAACACTCTTAACGTATCATTAAAGTCCTGAATGAGAACAAAGCAGCTGAGAAAGTCTTAAAAACAATGTTTCTCATAGATACATCTGCAGGGTAGGTGACAGAGGAAAGTAGTCGTGTAGGTTATATCCCAGTGGATTAGCTACTGGAATGTAGTGAAGGAAAGGAAATTCTAACCCAATTTATGAAATAGTTTATCATCCCTCCGTTCAGGTGTTTCTTGTACTTTAATATACCAATTAGTATATCGATACTATGGTCGTTTCATTCCACTATTCCCGACAACGTTTATCTAAGCTTCAAATGTTGTTAATATTCTCCCGTTTCCTGAGTCAACAAGCACCTCACCTTAAACAGAGGATTGTTCTCTCAGATATCTCTCTGATTTACGATTCCGGTTTTCAATATTTAGACAAATAAATTATAAATCTCTCAAATCGTCATATTAGACGATTAATGAAATGATGCTCAAATGAGTCCAGGCTCCAAATAGTGTAGAGCGCTGCCATGCTTATTACCGTTACAAAATATAGAACTCAAGTACTTATTAATGTTTCCGTGTTTATTTAGGTCACCATCCAAATTTTTCCGAAAAGCAAACCAAGAATTTTGTATTCTACATGGGAATATGGACTACAAACGCGTATAATATACAATAGCCTTAAGGTATATAGATTAGCTGGACAGTATTATTAACATAGTTATGCATTCTGTATATGAATTTTTATTTTTCAGACAATGGCAATCTTCTATATATACAGTAGTTTTAATATTTTGTGAATAAGAGGCATCATGTCTTTGTAACTTGTCCTGAAGTACTGAATTTCATTAAATAAAATATACACCTTTCTATAATTTATCCATTATTATTCTCAATTTGAATTTAAAGTGACATTTTGTAGTAAGTGAAGTAAACATCTGAACAATAATTCTCTTGCAATTGCATTTTGCTGTGGAATACTGACATTCCCAGACAGTGTGTCTGAGTTGTAGTGGTCTGCTGATGACATTATAAGATGACTTACTTGCTGTCATTAATACACACCCAGGGTGTACATCAACAACTAATAAATAAATGTAATAATTGCGTAAATAGACGATTTTGTAAGTGACAACACCTCAAAATCATTTAAGGTCATTCTCATCTTTACTTTATAGTTTGAAAATCTCATGTGTGTCGTCATATAACTTTCTCAACTCTTATAAGAATTTGTTTATGACATTGTTCATGAAGTAGTAATGTTAAAGATAAATGACTTGACTTCCAAACCAAAGGAATTACAAAACTTGCAATGTGCTCATTAGGTTGATAACCTCGGAATCTGGACATCATTACCACAGAAGCAACAGAAACTACAAATATTTAGGAGTTACCGTGGATACAGATCAAACACGGAAAAATCATATAAAACAATTGCAAAACATTTACAACAAGGATTGAAAATGCTCAAAAGAACGGCAGGCAGCAAATGGGACTACTCAATAACGAACTTAAATATAACATATAAATTGTATATAAAACTAGGTGACCAGGCGATTTACGAAGCGCCTATAACAGTTGTCTGAACATATCTATCCAAATAAAACAAATTCCGGCTAATTACTTATTTATTCTGCAATTGGCGGTTAAGTAAGCATACAGCATAGTTACATTTAATTTAATAAACACAATTGTTAATGATAAACAATATCTTTGGTCTTTTACTATGCTGTGTAAATATACAAATATTAAGCTTTTCCGATGGTATTGGCTTACTTATTCCATTCTCTTTGCATGGTCAAAACATAAAAAGCGAATAACTACTTTTCATTTGAGAAACGTATAAGTAACGGAAAACTCAAACCAGTAACAAGGAACCTTTTAGAAATGGATTTCTAATAAAAGAATTAACAAAAGTTCTAGTTTTCTAGTTAATTATAGCAGTTAATCGGGATTTTTTATGCTTTATATATTACGATTGTAAGTATTTCTTATGCTTTTCCAGTTATATAAACGTTTTTAAAAGCAATAGTACTTTAGATATTATTTGCAGAAAGACAATATATAAAGGTTTCAATATTCATAAAAGGATCTGAAAAAGTATGTGTTTAACACGCTTTTGAAAGGTCAACATTCTTTGAAAATTTTTCTGTGCTAACAATAATATTTGATGAGAGAAGTATTTGAATATTTGTTAGCAGAATTTTTAAAGCACGTTGAATATAAGTAATAAAGTGAGCTTTCCTTTTTGATTTCTACTGAAAGCCAGACTGTCCAGGGAAAGACACACACAAACCCACTACATCGATCAAATAAATGTTTAGGGGACATCGAAACGTGTATTTTAAGTGAAATATGGTATCCAATTTTTGGGCGGAATACAATACCACTTGTGCCTACTATGTACGTAATAGAGAAAGTAAAACTGAACACAGTCGTGCAGTGTCATGAAGAATACCTTCATTTCTACACTAGTTACTTGCAATCCACTTAAATGACTTGAAAATGTTGCAGCGCGGCGTTACCTTCAGTTGCGAGTTTGTTCTTAGACTTACACTGAAAATCTGAAACTTTCACTTAACACAACTGCATTGTTATTATTTCTGACATCTGTAATGTCTAAAATTGTTTCTCTCTCTATGTCATAACGAGTGACATTGGAATGTTGGGATAATTTTGCTGCACCCAACTTTTCTTCCAGCATTAAATTAATAGTTATTTATGGGGTTTGAGCGGTAATTTGAGGATTATTAGTGAGTACGCACTTCAGCGCCTGAGGAGTTACACATCAAACCCCGCTAGTCCTATACGCAATTTTATCCATTACCAATTAAAGATGGACTTGAATTTATAAGCTTTTCTTTATCTTTATCGCGTCTACTGAAGGGTAGACAATAATCCAAATAAAAGGAAATTCCAATTTTTTTAGACCTAATTCATGAGGACAACGATGGATGTGCGTAATTCCTTTTGCTTTCTATTTATGGTCATGAAACAGTAATCGAAAAAAAATCTGCAAGAACGACAAATATTACTCAAAACTGATTCTAGAATGTGCTACTTCGCTATTCGTTAACGCAAAGGTATCATCGCATTAATTTTGGTATTTGAGTATATAAACGTTGTGTATGTTTTACTTAATTATTTACCTATTTCTTTATTTATTTACTTGTTATCTCTCGAGATATAAATACCTGGAAGATACTCAAAACTCTTTGTTACGATCCCCAAGTAATACACAGCTCTTTGACATTTTTTAATCTTTGCCTTCGCAATATTCAATTGTTTCTACTCGAATTGCAATGTTGGCAATGAGACGAAGGCTTTAGCTCGTAGTATTTGCAGTGTTCCCAAATAAACTTATTTTCGGTCCTTCTTTCACTTTACTTCTTCTTCTTGGTCTTGTTTTTCTCCTTATTCGACTTTTTGACATACATATTTAAGCACAAATTAAGAGTATCATGATAACCTTTAGCAGAAATGAAACATAAAAGCAGTATTCAGAAGAAGTAATCTGAAAGAATATGGAATAGTGCTCAAAACTAATTCTAGAGGGCGCTACTTCGCTATTCATAAATGAAACAAGATCATAGCAGTGAATTTTTATATTTACTTGATATTCGAAATTATTTCTGCGCCTTACTTTTAGGTTATGCAACATCATATATTTATTTATTATTTATCAATTGTTTTTTGTTTATGGTCATGATGCTGTGATCAGAAGAAACAATCTGGAGGAACAGGGAGTAGTACTGAAAACTAATTGCAGATGGCGCTACCTCACAATTCGTACACAAAACAATATCATCGCCGTAAATTTTGATATTTAATTGATATTTCACATTTTGTTATTGTTCATTGTTCACGCTATGCAATATTTTACTTCTTTCTATTTATTTGTTGTCTACTGAAATGCAAATAAACGAAACAGAATCAGACATCTTTATACGACCACAAATGGTTCCAACCTCTTTGCGATTTCTTTACTCTTTCCTTTGGCGACCTTCTATTGTTTATTCTCATAATGCAATGCTGTCAATAAGACGAAGTGTTTAGCTCATAGAGATCGCAGTGGTGGCAACCAAACGACTTTTTGATATTATTTTCATTATGCTTCTTCTTTTTCCTGCCTATACTCTTTGAACATCCATAGTTGCAAAAACTGTCCTGATAATTTTAAGCAGTAGTGAAGGACATGAAACATTAATCATGAGAACATATCTAGAAGAATAAAAAATGTTACTTCAAATTTTCTAAAAGGCAACACTTCCTCATATGTACATGAATCCAAATCATAACAGTAAACTCTGATAATTGAGACTCGACATTTTGGTTGCTGTTCATTGTTTATGCTATTATTCATTAATTGATACAACTATGTATTTATGACCAATTTATTTATTTACTTACTTATTTAGTTACATATATGTTTATATATAGATTTATTTACCTAACAATATCTTATAATCAGTTAAAAATAAATTAAAAAATGGTATAACTAAAATTGTCTGGCGTGTCAGATATGCTTATAATAGTAAGCTAAGGTGTTACAAGCATACTATATTGTCACGCGGGCGTTGGAACACCCTATGGAAGCAGCTGAGAGTGGAAGACAGGGGAGGTCCGTGTTAGCCACGCCTCCGCCTCGTCCGTCTTATAGTGGTGACAGGGATGGCTGGGGGGAAAAACATGATTGTGCGGTCTGTTTCTCTTCCACCTGTTCTGGAAATTACGGGATCTTTCAAACTTCTGGAATCCTCGCCTGGGAACAAGAAAAGCCGAGAAGACGGCGAGATGCCTATAAAAAGGGCTGCAGCTAGTCAGAAGTTTAGTGTGAGTGAGGAGTCAGTCAGTTCCTGGTGTAAGGACGCAGTGCTAGTGAGAAGACCGTACGTAATTACGAGTGCAAGGAAATTGTAACGGACGAACTGGTGAATCGTAATTGTGTGCATTACGTAATTTTATGTAATTGGCAAGTGTTTAACTGTAAGTCGGTGGAAATAAAGAACATTTTTGAGTGGTGAAATTGGAATGTTCATTTCACGAACCCACAAAGCCACACTGGTGACAGGAAGCGGGAAGATAACATCACCGAACATTACAACCATGGACGCGGCATTGGAGAAAATTTTGGAGAAGATGATGGAAATGAAGGCGGAACTGACAGAAATGAAGACGGCAAATGAAAACCTCGCCGCAAAAACAGAAGCGGCAAACGACAATATCACCGCCGAGTTGAAACAAATGAAGACGGCCAACGACAACATCACCGGGAAGATGGAAGAAATGAAGGCCGAATTAACAGCGAAGATGGAAACGGCAAGCAACAACTTGGCCACGACAATGACCGCAAAGATGGCCGAACTTACAACGGAGATGAGGGAGGCGAACGAGGTCCTCGCCGCCAAGTTTGAGGAACGGTTGGCCGGCGTGAGGGATGACGTCACGAATCTGGGCAAGCGGATGGGTCAGGTAGACGACAGCCTTAATGATTTAGAGGAAAAGGCCGACAACATCGCAAAACCCCTCACCCGCCTGACAGCGGAACACCGACCTTATGTGTGGACGGAGGACGCCGAAGACGCTTTCCAGCACCTGAAGGAAACCCTGTGCAGTGCTCCAATTTTGGGTCTCCCACAACCAGGTGGCGCCTTCATGGTGGACACCGACGCTAGCGACCATTGCATTGGAGGTGTCCTATCGCAGATCCAGGACGGCCATGAGCGGGTGATAGCCTATTACAGCAAGACGCCATCCAAGGCGGAGAAGAACTACTGCGTCACCCGACGGGAATTACTGGCGGTAGTAAAGACATTGGAGCACTTCCACAAGTACCTGTACGGTGAGCCATTCCACCTGAGGACTGACCATTCCGCCCTAACCTGGCTATTGACCTTTAAGAACCTGGAAGGCCAGACAGCACGTTGGGTCCAGAGGCTGCAGGAGTACGACTTCACCTCGGAACATCGTAGAGGGAAGAGCCACGGTAACGCAGACGCCATGTCCCGAAGACCCTGTCCAGTAGAGTGCGGCCAGTGCACAAGAGTGGAAGAAAAGGAGCGTGCCGCAGCAGTCCGAGTAGTTGTGGCAGTGCCTGCTGATGGCTGGGATAGCGCAGGCCTGAGGAGGGAGCAGCTGGCGGACGCAGACTTGGGGCCACTCTTGAGGGAAGTGGAGGCAGGGATGAGACCAACCTGGGAGGACATCGCACGGAGGAGCACCACCTACAAGTCGTACTGGGCCCAATGGGACTCGTTGAAGACCAGAGAGGGCGTGCTGTTCCGGGTATGGGAGTCACCCGATGGGAAGGCGCAGAGAGAACAGTTGGTACTCCCCCGGTGTAAGGTCCCGGATGTCTTGGAGGAAGTGCACGCCGGTACTTCAGGAGGACACCTGGAAGCGAACCGTATGATTCACAAACTACGGCAGCGCTACTTCTGGCTCAGACTCCGGGCAGATGCTGGTGGTACACCTGGACCGCCTGGCACGCTACGATGGTGCTGTTCGGGGCGTACAGCTTTGAGGAGGGAGCAGTGCCACGCGGGCGTTGGAACACCCTATGGAAGCAGCTGAGTGTGGAAGACAGGGGAGGTCCGTGTTAGCCACGCCTCCCCCTCGTCTGTCTTATAGTGGTGACAGGGATGGCTGGGGGAAAAAACATGATTGTGCGGTCTGTTTCTCTTCCACCTGTTCTGGAAATTACGGGATCTTTCAAACTTCTGGAATCCTCGCCTGGGAACAAGAAAAGCCGAGAAGACGGCGAGATGCCTATAAAAAGGGCTGCAGCTAGTCAGAAGTTTAGTGTGAGTGAGGAGTCAGTCAGTTCTTGGTGTAAGGACGCAGTGCTAGTGAGAAGACCGTACGTAATTACGAGTGCAAGGAAATTGTAACGGACGAACTGGTGAATCGTAATTGTGTGCATTACGTAATTTTATCTAATTGGCAAGTGTTTAACTGTAGGTCGGTGGAAATAAAGAACATTTTTGAGTGGTGAAATTGGACTTTTCATTTCACCACTCAAAAATGTTCTTTATTTCCACCGACTTACAGTTAAACACTTGCCAATTACACAAAATTACGTAATGCACACAATTACGATTCACCAGTTCGTCCGTTACAATTTCCTTGTACTCGCGGTTACGTAAGCTCCGGTACACATTCACAGTTACGTACAGTCTTCCGCTGCACAATCCTTTCGTTCATTAACACGTCACTGACTAACACTGCCTTCTTACACCAAGAACTGTCCTCACTCACACACACTAACCAACTGATTGACCAACTCAACTCTGTCTGTCTGTAACCCTCTTTATATAGGAATATCGCCGGTTTCTAGTGACCAGGAGAATGTTCCAGATTCCGTAATTTCTGGAACCAGGTGGACAGAAACAGACGGCACACTGATGTTTTTCCTCCCAACCACTGCCTGTCACCACTACAAGACAAACGAGGGGGAGGTGTGGCTAACGCGGTCCTCCCCTGCCTTCCGTTCCCAGCTGGTTCACAGGGTGTTCCAGCGCTCGCCTTACACTGCTCCCTCCTCAAAGCTGTTCGCCCCGAACAGCCCCATCGTAGCGTGCGAGGCGGTCCAGGTGTACCACCAGCATCTGCCCGGAGTCTGAGCCAGAAGTAGCGCTGCCGTAGTTTGTGACTCATACGGTTCGCTCCCAGGTGTCCTCCTGAAGTACCGGCGTGCACTTCCTCCAAGACATCCGGGACCTTACACCGGGGGAGTACCAACTGTTCTCTCTGCGCCTTCCCATCGGGTGACTCCCATACCCGGAACAGCACGCCCTCTCTGGTCTTCAACGAGTCCCATTGGGCCCAGTGCGACTTGTAGGTGGCGCTCCTCGGTGCGATGTCCTCCCAGGTTGGTCTCGTCCCTGCGTCCACTTCCCTCAAGAGTGGCCCCAAGTCTGCGTCCGCCAGCTGCTCCCTCCTCAGGCCTGCGCTATCCCAGCCTTCAGCAGGCACTGCCACAACTACTCGGACTGCTGCGACACGATCCTTCTCTTCCACTCTTGTGCGCTCATGGCCGTCCTGGATCTGCGATAGGACACCTCCAATGTAATGGTCGCTAGCGTTGGTGTCCACAATGAAGGTGCCACCCGGTTGTGGGAAACCCAAAATTGGAGCACTGCACAGGGTCCCCTTCGGGTGCTGGAAAGCGTCTTCGCCGTCCTCCGTCCACACATAAGGCCGGTTTTCCCCCTCAGGCGGGCGAGGGGTTTTGCGATGTTGTCGGCCTTTTCCTCTAAATCATTAAGGCGGTCGTCTACTTGACCCTTCCGTTTGCCCAGGTTCGCGACGTCATCCCTCACGCCGGCCAACCGGTCCTCAAACTTTGCGGCGAGAGCCTCGTTCGCCGCCTTCATTTCCGTCTTCTCCGTGAGGTTATCGTTAGCCGTCATCATTTCTTCCAGCTTTGCGGCCAGGTTGTTATTTGCCGCTTCTATTTCCGTTGTTAATTCGGCCTTCATTTCTTCCATCTTCCCGATTAGTTCGGCCTTCATTTCCATCATCTTCTCCAAAAAATTTTCCAATGCCGCGTCCATGGTTGTAATGTTCGGTGATGTTATCTTCCCGCTTCCTGACACCAGTGTGGCTTTGTGGGTTCGTGAAATGAAAAGTCCAATTACACCACTCAACAATGTACTTTATTTCCACCGACTTACAGTTAAACACTTGCCAATTACACAAAATTACGTAATGCACACAATTACGATTCACCAGTTCGTCCGTTACAATTTCCTTGTACTCGCGGTAACGTAAGCTCCGGTACACATTCACAGTTACGTACAGTCTTCCGTTGCACAATCCTTTCGTTCATTAACACGTCACTGACTAACACTGCCTTCTTACACCAAGAACTGTCCTCACTCACACACACTAACCAACTGATTGACCAACTCAACTCTGTCTGTCTGTAACCCTCTTTATATAGGAATATCGCCGGTTTCTAGTGACCAGGAGAATGTTCCAGATTCCGTAATTTCTGGAACCAGGTGGACAGAAACAGACGGCACACTGATGTTTTTCCTCCCAACCACTGCCTGTCACCACTACAAGACAAACGAGGGGGAGGTGTGGCTAACGCGGTCCTCCCCTGCCTTCCGTTCCCAGCTGGTTCACAGGGTGTTCCAGCGCTCGCGTTACAATATTCTCAACTCTCTCATTCACGACCACTTGTCTCTCGTATTAAAATTATAACATGTACGTTTACAGAGGTACTTTCACAGCCCATTCCGTTGTAGATATAATTTGTATATAGTCTGAATGTTCGAAATATTAGCCAAATTATGTCGTGTTTAAAGCATCATGCTTATCCTACGATACTATCAGAAAAACACTAAAGGGAGCAAACGTTTCTGAAGTTTAACATTCCTGAAAAATTGAAAATAAAAGCCAGTAAGTGGTGCCTTTCGCCAAATTGAAACCGTAGTTCCATATTTATTAAAGATAAAAATTTTTCAGAAAACCCTCGTTTTTAGATGATAGTTTCGGAACACAGAGGCCTGTTGCCGCCTAAATGCCGAAGACTTCTTGGGGAGTAAACATCCTTAGCAAGTAAACCTTCGGTAGGGAAGTAAAGCCGGCAGCCTCTTGTCCGTAGATCTAAGGCAGATAAAATACCCTCAAGCCTCTGCCAAGATAGATTAGGATGCTATGAACCACTGCAGCCAAAAATTAAAGTATGCGTTGAAATCCCGATCACGGCATTGAATTTTTCAGATTACTCTAAGTAAAACATCCATATCCCGGAGTAATTGATTTTAAAGGATTAATTCTCAAAAAGTACTTTATCAATATATAATTTAACATAAAGTGCATAATGATAAACATCCTGGTATTTACGAATTGAATTAAAGTTGGAGGACGTACATTACAAAAAAAAACCTAATATTTGGGTACTTACAATAGGAAGTCGCCAGAAAAGTTTATCTCGACTATAAGAGCTTTAAGTGGTTTACCGGGAAAATATAATGAGTCAATTTGTAGGATTAGTGTCGCGTTGGCATATTGACCATGGCAGCTCAAGGGGTTAGAGCGACTGCACGTATGCGAGGAGATTAGTTGTTCTAATCCAAGCCGCGGAATTCAATTTTTCAGTTGACTGTAATTAATTAAAACATCCATAGACCGCAGTAATGTATTTAAAAGGATGGATTCTGTAAGATTAACATCCTCATAATAACATGTAACTGGGAATAGCTCGAAAGTTGTTCATAACACAAATCAGAAGATATATTTGATAAAAATTGCGTGTTTTAAAGAGATACATGCCCTTTTTTATTAAGGTTTTGTACATCTGTAACGGTTTAGCAGTTATAAGTATAAATTTAACCCAGAATAAATTGGACTAATGTGACATTCCTAAAAACTGAGAACACGCTTTTGCTATGGCATGAAATATGTTGAAAATATATCTTCAGTAATACTAACAGAGAAGTTTTTGAGAAACTTAACATTCTCAAAAGTTATTACAAATAAGGTATTATAAGGAGTGGTATGATTTCCTTCCAAGTCTTCGTATCGCATTGTGGATCGACAATGGTCTCAAATATCAAGTTTGGTATTTAACTGAATTTTGGTTTTCTAGTTATACTGCTCAGAGGTCAGATTTTTCAAATCATGTCATCTGTGAAATAGTTTAATGGTACATGGTTTGGTACATCAGAATAACCAGTTCCTTTAGGCGCTGTCTCGCCATATTCTTCGCTTACCTTCAGTGGCAAATAATTGAAATACTTAAATATATATCTAAAGTTCATAAAATCACCATAACCTGAATGTTATTGATATCACAATAATCAACGCTGGAATGATGAGATTGAAGAATAAACAGTGTGTAGTTTAGGCCAATTTCAAAAGCCAGGCGCAGTCATCTGTTTCCTAGCGTCTGTGTTTCACAATCGTAACCTACAGCGTTAAAATCCCGTGAGCCTAAGAATTCTGCTGTGTGACTATGCCGAACATGATATTCCTTAATTCGCAAGAAAATGTCATAGCAAAAATTTTCATTTTTATCTATAAACATTGTAAATATGAAAGTGTATGATAAAGGCGAATGGGCTGCTATCTATTGCTGTAATGTGGACACCTTGCCCTCTATCGGTAAAGTGGAGGAACCCGCTCTAGGCTCACCTAATGTCATGTGACGTGTTGGGATGCAATAATTGTTTGACTTACGTACGTAGATAGTAGACCACCAAAGATTGTATATACCGTATGTAGCATTAACAGAACTTGGAAAGTGTCTGAGAGAGCATAAGAATGTTCGTCCTTGGTTCATATCCTTTTTGTGTCAATATTGTTTATCCGTTGTTAGGTACAACGTAAGCCATACGTACTTTACAAATATTAGATGACAATCTTCAACAAACATTTTCTGTCCTATTGCACAACAATATTAGAAAATGTGGAGGGTAAGTAAATTATTCTTTTGTATCAATTCCAAATGAAACAAAAAATAAAGCTGAAGTACACTGTGATATCGGTTATGAAAACCAAACTTCAAATTGAATAACAGTATTTTGTATTAATTTGGGTTAAATAAATGCTCTCTGGCTTATCTGATTTTGTTTTGTTTTGTGAATTATTATAATTATAATTATTATATCTGAAATGATTATTATAATGTTTATTATAATTATAATCATCATAATTATTATTAGTATTATTACTATTCGGATATTGTATTCATAATTGTACTGTTTAACTAGTTCAATAATTAATGCATATTTTTCAGTTAATTCCTAGTGAAATACAATTGTGCCTCAACTGATTAGGTCCTTAGATCCTTACTAGTGCTATTACTATTACTATTTTTTATTTTCCATTACTACCGCCTTAGAAACTAAAGGTTAAAGCAATAAATATAATGCATACGTGTATTTACAGGTTTTAGCATACACTGTACATCTACGCCTATTATTATCAGAAACCACGTAATTAAAATTGTGCTGCTATCTGTCGAAGAAGTAGTACAAAATAGTTCAACAATACATCTACAGATGGTAGAGATTATTATCTATTGCGTACAAGTACAGATTAACAAAGAGAACCATCATTCAGTAACTATCGCAAGCTAATACATTTTTTTCTTTAACTCCTCGCCTTATTTTAAAATGTAGCAATATTCATTACAAACTAAACAGGTGTGCACCAAGATAGCATATGTATGCCTTGCTGCCATCTATTAGAGTCAGACCAAACGCTTTCTAACACTCCCGTCTTAAGGGTATCCTGGAGAGTCATTTACAGGCCGGTGTTGCAGATGGCTGCTATTATCGATTTGTTGCTTAGGTTGCCAAATACCCCTAATTTCCCGAAAATCCGTGTACTAAATATTACAATTATTATTAATAATACTAGTTGTACTATTGCTAGAACTATTACGGTTACTATTAAGCCGCGCCTTGACTGAGTGGTTAGACAGCTCGACTCTCATCAGGGCGGGCGACAGCAAAGTAAGATTTGCGGTGGGGTGGATTTCCTCCGGTTTCTCCATTTCCCCCGCCATCTCTTTCCATCGGTTCTCCAACCTCGTCTCATGTTTCTTCAGTATCTCCGACTGCGGGGCCCTATATAGTAAAAGGTGGCGTTAAACACTACACACATTTGAATTACTAATACTATGACTAATACCGTTATTAAGGATATTGTAAGAGTACCAATAACTGTCAGCACTTTATATTTATGTTAAATATAATACGCTTAATAATTAATGTTACCTTAATCGGACCTGGTTTCACCATACAAAGAGGCCTCCTGTTTGGCCTCTACCTTGTCCTCACAAGAAATGACGTCATTGCTGGATTTTCTGTTTGTTAAACTAATGATTATAGGTTCGATATCATCCTGTAGCTGATTTGTTTTCCACATGTCGTCTTCTATCCCTTCATCGGGTAAGTAGTAATTTAACCACGGATTTATAACCCCTATTCATCCCTTAAACTGTTCTAATACATCTGGATTTTACCATCTCCAAGACACAAACACCAGCTTTGTTAACGCTGTGTGCGTTGCAAGCTAAAAACATTTGCTTAAAACTGAAGGTTCATGGATACCTTAGTTCTGGAGATGCTCTTTGTTTAGGTAAACATTATTTCATTATTTCCTTGACAACTTTGTTGCTGAGAGCTTTTACATGGACTAATAGAATGTGAATTATACAGCGTCCACATTTTCCATTGCAAAATCGAAAAACTAATTCTCTTTGTTTAAAGTTTATCTTTTAAGGAAATATATTTAGACTATAGAATATAAATACCAACGTTCTCTAAGAAAACAAGAGAATAGTCCTAATCTTTTTCATTGCAATATTTTAGATTTAAGACAATATATTGGTGTTAAGAGCGAGCAAGGTGTTAAAAGTTCGTACAAAACTAAATTATAAGTTGTGTTATTTTAAAAATCCTTTAACTATATGATATATTTTGCTGAATAACATCGTATTCTTCCACACACTTCATATTGAAATACGCGTTCCTATTTTACCTTAGTCACATCTGAAAGCTCATTTTGCAACCGAGCACTAGATTCTTCCATGAGAAAAGCATGGTCCATATTAGCCCATTGTGACTTCATGATGTGAAAACCGATATAGTGCCCACTGCTGGACAAATGCAGAAGCAGACTTCCCATTAATGGAAACAAAAACAATTGCTTGCTTTAGAGGTTCCTAAGTACACTCATTTATGCCAATGTGACTGGTTTATCAGTAAACTGTTGTACCATGAAGTACTACAGGTGGAAGGTTATACAACTGCTTCTACTGAGGTTATCAATTACAAAGTCATCACAGAGCAACCAGATTTAAATAAGTTTATGATCCTGTAATACTTACTAAACTCTCACATTGCCCTTGTATTTACGTCCACAACATTAACTATAGAATAACGTTTATGTCCATCACATAAAGACAAAGGGATAAGACTTAAAAGGTATTTTGCACACCATTAGTAAAAGTTATGTGAGTAAAATTCTTAAGTTGTCCTTTTCTTGGTTTTATTATTAGTTTTTCATGCGCGCGCTTGCTCGTGCATCTCATACCCCTCCACACACAGACAAGTAGTTCATAATTCACAAATATATGCGGATTTTACCATAAATGCATATTCCATTGTTTAGCTTGCTTCGAAACATATATTTCTGATTTAAGTTTTTGGATGTCTTGCAATTATTCCGTTATTTAATTTAAGCTAATGCGACAGAAGGTAAATAACCATTCTTCCATTCACGTGACTTTATTCACAAAGCTTGTTTGTCTAAAATTATTTCCAATCATTAATACGTTTACGCCCGACGATGCAAGAGAAACTTAAATTCTATTATTCCCTGACTTAATAATTTGCATTTAGTTAATTTGCTAATAGCCACAATGTCCTGTGTTGAACATCTCATACAAATGCACTACGTTCTAGCACACATACCTGGATATTGACCACTAGAGCCACACCACTTTTTGGCAATATAATTATTGTGATAATTATGTAAATATATTTCCCTACAGATTAGTTTGTATAATCCGCTATAGGTTGTAACACACGCTATATCTATGACGTATTAACTGTAATATGTCGTATTGTCATATTTCAACAGCGACTATGACCCAAGTATACAGGGAAATCAGCACCCAGTAATACAGAGTTAAACATTCATGTACAAATACCACTAGTTCTTAATGTTGCCCATTTCTCTGCCTCTAGAACATTCTTGAAATATCATCAAGATCAGACATAAAATAAGATAATAAAGATAACACAGATCTTGTGTTTCATTCCCAGTCGGTACCTTTGTGACGTCGAATGTATTTGATTACGTCGTGCGACATTAAAAAATGAAAAAAAAATCTGCATACTAAATCTTTAAAAGCTTGTCGCTCTGTGATCCATTAACATTCAGTTCTTTTTATATGACCAGAGCATAAAACACACACATACAGACACACACACACACACACACATACACACAGACACGCGCGCGCGCACGTGCACACACTTGGACATAAAAGGACACACGCGGATACCTAGAAATTTGCACGGACCATTTTCTTAAAAAATAGCTTTTTATTCACTGCACGTCAAAACACACAAAACTTATTATGTCGAAGTTGTGCGTAGAGAGCCATATCTCCCCTATCTATTATTGATACTGACTCTTAAGTAATGCCTTTTTTTAACAAAAACAGTTATCTGAAACGTGTTCTGAGAACCACGGTTGTAGAGAAGAGATCTAATGACTCCTATTTAAACAGATACAATAGAACAATTAACAACTAGTTGTGGAATATTCGACGATATCCTGGACGGCTGATACACGACGCTGGAACAGCAAAGGAGATAAAAGACCTTTTCGTCATGCTGCATATGGCTTCCCAACTTTGGAAACACCTGTACAACAAAGAAATCCTGTTCCAAGGTATTCTTTTTCTGTTGTGTTTTAATATTTATTCAAAATTCATACCTAATGACATTCTGAAAAAATCAAGAACATTTTACTTATCCCGATAACACCTTAAGCTTCTGCTATTCAATAAAACCCCCTATTGCTACTTTTGACAATTTCAAAGTTTTCTTAAATTTGGTGTCTCATCCTTGGAAGATGTTCATCTTATATACCACGTTTTTTTCATTTTTGCGTTATGCTACACACATTTCGCACAAATTCGGACTCACGCACACAGAAGTCTACGCAAACAACTTTGAATTTTAAGGGAGGGCTCCCAGAAGAAATTTGAGCTCTAAACGCATTTTGTAAGACATTTTCCGACTTTTAACTTATAGTAAAACAGATCTTGTAAAGGAGCATGAATTATATAAATTTATTATACCCGCTAAGGATATTTAATTTCTTCTTTAGTTTGGTTTCAATTTTCGTATTATCGATATATCTTAAATGCGATAATCCACATTCCCATTGCTCTGGTGAACTCATAGGATGTCATGGAGCTTAAAACATGGCATAATTTGTCTAACTACACCAAAGTGGGCTACGAAACTACCTCTGCATACGGATATATGTCATTTGGAAAATATGGAAATATTACATTTTCTGGACGATGGGCTAAAACTGTAGTTTCATTTTAATATTTAAACTATTACAAAAAGAACATACTTTACACACGCGAAATCATTTTAGCTGTAGCGTTACTCCAAGAAAAGCGTTTCAGTTTAGAAGCATCATACGCTCTAAACAACCTTCCGCTGCTCACCATAGATGTCACTACTTGTAATATCTTATAGCTGTCAAGTTGTACGATAATAACATTACAAAGCTTAGTATGGGATATAACCTGGTCCATTAGTTTTAGTGTGTATTTAAGTGTACTTCCCTGACTTAATGTCAAGGGTACGTAGAAGTAATTTAAAACGTAACGTCAGAAGAACAAATAACTGCATTTTAGAATGGAAGTACTGCTAGTCCGGTATATATCAAGGCTTTTCGCTTTTTATACACATATATACATATTTCGAAGAAAGCCTTATTCATCTGAATGGATATATCTATTATAGAAATTGACAAAAGGTAAGATCTCGCACGCTCTGTGTGACTATTGTTACATTAAATCTCTCATATATTTCGTGCCCCGTCCTGTTATACTTATTATTTTATCTTACTATGGAATATAACTGGTTTACTTTTTACTATGTTACAACTTTGTCAGATTTTCCAGTTTAAACACGTATGAAAACACTTCTGGAATATTTCGACGCATTTTCATTAGGCATTTTCTATAGGATATGTTACTTGTTCTTTATTCTCACATATGGGTCGTGTACCCCGATCTAAATCCACAATCATTAACAAAATCGAGCAAATGACTCTTAAATGTTAATTCTTTTCTCAATATAGCATTCTCTTCCAAACGCCCTTCTGTCGCTGTAAACCATGGGATTTGTTTCATTCATATAACTTTGTGTAACAATTACTAATTACCTTTGTAGAGGAATGTAAACCTAGCCCCAAATACATTCTTTCTTTAAACCTCAGGCACATTTATTAATATCTCACTTCGAGTTAAATAGATCCTCAGGGCACTAAAGAGAGAATTTCTAAATCTGTAAATAACAAAGAGTTTAATTACACTTCCCAAAATAACATTTTTTCCTACCTGCACACTAATAGTAGGTGATTCATAAGGAAAAAGTGTGCTGACTTTGTACCTCTCACCAGAAATCTCCTATCAGGTCAGCGTAAAATATGTGAAGACACTAGGCTCTCACCTACGAGGTTTTAGATCAGATATAATCTTACATCTATTAAAGGAAATTAATTATTCTTTCACACTGGACGTGTGTAGGTTAAATTGTGGAAACGTAGAGTCAGTTGGAGAATTTAATGTCATATCGGCACGTTGACCATAGTAGCTCAATGGTTGAGCGGTTGGACGGAAACCAGAAGATCCGTGGTTCAAATCCCGGCTATGGCATTGAATGTTTCATTCTGACTCTA
Source organism: Mantis religiosa (assembly GCA_030765055.1). Taxonomy (NCBI): domain Eukaryota; kingdom Metazoa; phylum Arthropoda; class Insecta; order Mantodea; family Mantidae; genus Mantis; species Mantis religiosa. The sequence goes on from CM060950.1 coordinate 255,521,135, forward strand.
ATGTTACATCTAGTTTTATTACATAATGATATATGTTATAGCATATACTATACTTTATGTTGAATTAAGGTAAAAAATTTTGTTTTTTCATGCTGTATAATATTAGGAACATCTATTTAAGGAGACGTACTTGTAACTCTGCTTAAAAGTGGTTGGTAGAGTGTGATTGCCTCTTGTACTACTGTCTGCTTACCCTTACAAGTAACCGACAATAATCACCGATTATTACCGGGTACTTACGACCTTGTTGCCTCGTCTACACGACAGAAGTGCCCTGATAATACCATTACCCTTGTTGATGAACAGCATCACCCAGGCTTTCTGGGGATAAATTCTAAATCAGAATGGAGGAAATGCATTTTCAAGAAATTCTGTATCCTATGCGTTTAAGACATTTGAAGAAATTTCCGACGAAAGTTTTATAGACATTTGCCTTTGTGTTTTCAACAAAACCACGCACAGTCCTTGTAAGTGACTGCACAGCTGCTAATTCCAACGTTTATAACGTTCTGTGAATGATTTTCTCACAATGCTTCGGATTTGAGGTCCAACAAATATTTCTTCTTTCAATTTTCCATAGGCTGTCTGCGGAAACTTGCGTAACAAATATGCAAATCCACAACCATCTTTGCTGAGTGCCTTAACAAAGTTCCTCATCAGTCCCAGATTTATACCTAAGGGAGGGAGGGGAATCTTATCAGGCTGAACCAATGTTCTTTGTTATACATAACTGTCACCTAGGACAGATTCCTGATGCTAACACCCAGAGTATCCAGGCTTACTTCCCTAACATCTGGAGACAGCTTCGCCCACAATCGCACACCTGATGCCTCCACAACACTTCCCCAGGCGATAGCTGCCGGAACTTATGCCCTCAAATACAATTATTATATTTCACAATAAAGACTTCAATTTCCACTCCTCACCTTTGAACACATTTCTCCACCCTCAACTTTACTCCCCACGCGCCTCGAACAGGGCCATGGTCATGATCGACGCCTGGCCATCATGCTAACACCCAAATGCTGCTATCGGCATCTCGCACTGTAACTTTACCCCAGACTAACGGGAGTGCTTTCAGCAGGATGCCTACAGGCTGGAATAAAGCCCCATCCACTTCCCTCCTTACCTTCACCTCTAATAATAATAATAAAGAAATAAACTGTATAAGTCTATATTGGTACACACTACTAGCTTTAATGACACGTTCTACCCGCTTTAGGGTGGACATGCCATTAGCTAAGAATTAGAAACTAATCCAATTATATGTAGTATGACTAACACAGGTCTACCTCCTATCGGGGACGCAACTACTAGGTTAACTACACCCTTCTACGCCCTCACCACGAATCCACGATGGTATATTCAGGGCTTCGAACATGCTTATGTCCTGGCAAATGTCTCACCTCAGTTAGGCCATACGGCCAACCTACACACACTCAACTTGTACTTGTGTTGCCACATGGAAACATTGATATGCAAAGATTGTTTTGATGATGGTTGACATTATTCTAAAAAAAGGAAATAAACTGAAGCCTATAACACAGAGTAACCTCCTGATAATAATTTACATTCTAATCAAGGGCAATTGCTGTATCTCATACACAATAACTGATGAACATGTAAATAAATTTTAAAAATCCATGTACAATTTTCTAAGAAGTGCTACAATCGCAATAGAATCTTCTGACGGTGATGAGACTTAAACCATTTTAGGAAGCCAGTGAAGTTCCGCCTTCACTCATTTGTAATGAGTTAATTTATTACGTATATTGACACCCTCATTAGAAAACAAATAAAAAAGAATCATCATAATCACCATTAATCCATTGTCTTGATCATCTTGTCACCTAAAAGAGAAAGGTTTGTAGCGGAACGCAGTGGAATTTTGTTCAACTTTTAGCAAGATTCAATTCATTATGTTTGGCAACACTGTATGTACGTCTGTATAATGCTCTGGTCATAAGACAGGGTAATTTATTTTTCAAATAAGTAAACAGGTATAATAACCCATCGTAAATAAGCCACGAATAACGACAATGACATTCCCATTAGAATAAATGATAGATATTATCGTAATTTTGGCTAATTTATATACCCAGTCACAGTAACCTGCGAGCTAACGTCTGTGTTCCTCAATCGTACGTAATATGCAGCGTTAAAATCCCGGGAGGCCACAAAATTTGCCGTGTGTGTCGAATATTATATTTTACAATTATGCAGATAAATGTCTCAACCTTCTTATCATTTGATAAAATATTACACAGCACACGCACAATTTTGTGTGTAATTTTACGCATGTCATTTCCACAGAAACATTTTTTTCAATTTTACGTCCTCCCAAGTTAATTCATATTAGACGGTGAGTGAAATGGGTGAAATTATGCTCAAATATGTCGAAGATCCAAGGAGATTAGACATACCTGACCGTAATCTTTCCGGATAAGGGAAACCTCGCAAAATACCTTATCCATATAGCGGAACCTGACAGACATTCGAAGTAGGGATGTGTAGATCGAAAGCTACAAACCATCACTACTAATAGGAAGAGAAGTCTGATCCATACAAACGTAGCTAAGGGAAAGCCGCTCATCATTCACGTGTAGATAAAGGAGAATCACAAGAATGTTGCTTACACATTTCTAGGATAGAAAATGAAAACTAAAAACAAGTTGATCATACAGGGATGGCATCACACAGATCATTTCACCTGCTAATGTAAATAGTATAGCCGCATACACTACAAGTATGGAGAAGGCTATAGTATTATTAAACCCATGTGGTAGAAGAAGAGAAAGCTGTAAATGATATTTGGTTAAACTTTCTTTGTCATAAACAATAACTGGTTTGTTATATATTATATCAGTTCTGGACACAAAAGAAACTGACATTAAAGCCAAATTTATGTAAGCGAGAGTTATAAAGTAAGTAACTATTCTGTGACAGTAAGCGTGGTAAGGTGGATCCGGAGCCATAGCCTGGATATGAACCACGTATCTCTTATTCTTAACCATGTCAATATACCAGCATGACAAACAAATTTACCTGCACATTCCAAGTACTCGAAACACTTGTTAGAAATAATATACTCAAAGTATCATATCGGCAGATTCATTTTGTTTGTTGAATATTTATTTCAATTGCTCAAAACACTTATCTTCCATAACAACTAAAGCACAATAAAAGACACAAGAATCTCTACATATATATTCAATTAGATAGCAGATAGCTCTACATAAGTAATCGCTTTTGAAGGCTCCCTTTCCCAGAAACAATTATTGGTGTTTTAGATTTTATCTGTATGTATGGTATAACTACTCTTTGTTTCCATGCCATAGAAATCAATTAAATATAGTATATATCTAAAGAGCATCATTACAATTTGTTACTTATCTTTGCGAATATTTATAAATCTTATTTCCGACTATACAATATTACAGGTAGAGCAATCTCTGGGCAGAGGCACGCGTTCCTCCATTGCTAGTGTTGCAAGGGTTTCGTCCCAGGCAGGAACTTAAAATAACAACCAAATCGTATTATTCATAACGTATATGTATAACAAAACATTAATACCTTTCACTCACACTACTTTCTCAATCCACTCTTCCACAAAGGGTTCTTTTTCCACCTGCGGCAGATGTAGGATAAAAGTTAATACATATTTCTTTGTTGTCACAAGAAAAATAAAGGGACTAAATGTTTAAACAACATCAGAAGCTTAACCCACAAAAGAGATTTGCTCCAACAACCTTTGCTTGATTAATATTTTTGCTATTATTGTTGTATATTATACACAAATGTGACTAAGTAACCTCCTCCTTTCATACACACCGTTTAGAATTTGGGCTCAGGGGAACCCTCAACATGTATTTCTACTGACACTTCGGAATTGAATTGAGTAGGATGTAGTTTATATATTTTCTAACTACAATGTACTACTAACCTTCAATAAATCAACTTTCTAACCTTTTAATAAATTGCTTTTTTTTTACTTAGGTGTCCAAAAGAGGCCTATATCGGTTGATAAATCGGCATCGAATATTTGGATGGAATATAATACCTCCGCTATTTATTATATATGGAAGAGAAGACAAAAGATATAAAATAAATTTAAAGTTACTAAAAAGAACCAGTTATTTGAAAATACAAACCAGTGCTAAAGAATTGTGGGAAACTGATAGTGGTACAAAGGTAAGTTTGCATATTTAGATATTTATATGGCTGTGTATAGCTTTATAATTGCAATATAGAACTTTAGTTTAATTCTGATACTAGGTATGAACAAGCGAAACCTATGTTATGTTTTCTTTTTTTTTTGGAATTTACGTCCTGCAACGTTAAGTCATATCGGACGATGAATGAAATGGGTTAAATTATGCTCAAATGGGTCCAGGTTCAATGGAGCTCAGAGTTACCTGATATTCGTCTTTCAGGATAAGGGAAACCCCCGGAAAAAACCTTATCCAGGTAACTCGCCCTGACCGAGATTGGAACTCGGGAACTCTTGAACGTGAAGCAGACATGCTACCATCTACGCTACCAAGGCGGGCTATGTTATGTAATGTAGCAGGATTTGTATATATAATAATTTTATAATTAAAGGAATTGGTGCAGTTTTAAAAAGAATACAATCGTCTCATAATTCACCAACCCCAAACTAAGCCATTTCCTGTAAAATGTCTGCAAGGTGGCAGTGTGCAGGGTTCTTCACTTAAATCCTAAGGAGCGCACGGCATTTTACGGGTGCGCGATTGCATGCGCCACAACCAGTTTTGCTGCTACATAAACTCCGAGAGTAAAGCAAGTATAAAACTGTTATCTTCTAGAAGATGATAAAAATGTCGTCTATCCTGGCTTAAACAAACATTATATCGGGCGAACACATTCTGATTCAAACGAATAAGTTGGGCCACTGTAATGTTTTCGATTTCGTTTCTAATATTTCATTTAGTTGTTGCAATTTATGAGGATTTGTCGTGTAAACCTTTATGTTACTCCACAGCAAAAGTCCCGCACAAACAGACCTGGGGTGCGAATCCCTCTATCGTCAAACACTTCTCTAATTTTATTCATGGACTCCTCTTCTGTACGGGCAGTAGCAGAGTCTTTTTGAAACCACCCTTATCTTTTCTCTTTTCTCTCCCAGAGATGATAACATTGGGTGAAAATGTCATTTCGGTACCCCTGTACATTTACAGTCTGCTCGTAGAGTACTGGACCGCCTATGTATCTAGCTCTAACAGCACACAAACTCCAACTTTCCGATCATAATGAGGGATCTCTTGGACG